>VDFB02193867.1:416684773-417078887 GCA_007258455.2 Sequoia sempervirens
AGCACTTAAACTTTTGTTCTTGCTATTTCTTGAAATTTTGAGTGTAACTATTTTCATTTTCTTGTGCAAATCAAATTTTGCTGATTTAAAAAAAAAAAAAAAAGTGGCATCTTAAGAGCCAAAATTGTGTCACAGATCCATGCACTTACCCCAATTGAGGTTCATTTCTTTATCTAATCCATCAATTTTCCCCAAAAGGATTTCAAGCATTCTTTTTTTCAGTATTTCCCCTTCCTAACATAAATAAATTCCAAATTTCCTTAGCAAAAAAACATTCAAAGAAAATATGAGATACAAATCCAATTTTCTTACAAATTTCACAAATAGTTGGATTTCCATTAGGCTCAAACTTTGGCAGTTTTTGCAATAGGAGAATCCACTTAAAGCCAACTTTTTTAGGCTCAAGAACACTTTCACACAAATTAGTGAAGACTCTACACCACTAGTTTGGATTTAAGATTAAATTCCAAGCCTTATTTACTTGATCATAAATGATAGGTGGATCTGCAGTAAATGAATACAAATTTATCCTTGAAGTTTGATAATTTTTCATTTTCCAGCCATTGGAATTCTTGGTTGTGATCCATGCTATAATCAAATTGCTTTTCTAATTCATACTTTTTGGACTAAATAGTCTTTCATAGGCTCTTTTTTGAGTTTGAGGAAGATTAAATTTTTGGCTGAGCATGTCCCAGCTTTTTAGCTTACCATTAATCATTAAATTTTTGAAGCAAGAAATACCCTTTTTGTTCCACACTTTGGAGTAGGGCCAAGGGTTTATTGTTATGGTAGGTATTCCACTAAATTGATCTTAAGGGGGTGATCTTTGTTAGTTCCTTATCAATAGGAAATTTATTAAGGATGGATTCTTTGCTAAGCTCCCTGGCATTCCACAGACTTTTAAACACATTGGATCCAGTTGAAGATATAGGAAAATTCCCAAAGAAGAGGTCACAAAGGGGTAGGTTCCTCCAAGCTTTGGCTTTTTTGGGTACCACATTCAAAACATTATTTCTTATTAGTATTTTCCAAGGCTCATTACCTTTTATGCTTTTGCAAATCCATTTCACAACGAGGGCAATGCCTTGCTTTTTTAGATCCTTTAACCCTAGGCCTCCTTTCTGTTTTTCAGTGCAACACCATTCCCATTTGACCATGTGCTTTTTCTTTTTACCTTTCCCATATGACCATAGAAATTTCCTTATCCTTTTTTGAATTTCATCTATTTGGTAACTGTTGGACATCCATATTGAAGCATAATAGATATTGTAGGAGAAAATAACTTTCTGGAAAACTTGTGTCCTTCCTGCAAAGGATAGATAATGTTTGTTCTAGGCTTCCAAGTTTTTGATAATCTTACTTTTCATCGACTCCCACATATTTTTCAAGTTGGGATTAACTGTGAAAGGGATCCCTAGGTATCTTACAATTGTGTTTGGCCCTCCCCATTGGATTTCGTGATCTTTGAACCAGTCAGGTTGCTCGCTTTCCCAGCTAAGGAGTATAGTTTTCCCTTTAGAGATCTTTGCCCCTGATGCCATGACATAAATTTCAATTTTTTTCATTAGGTTTTCAAAGTTCTCTCTATCCATTTGTACAAATAGTGTTGTATCATCAACAAATTGGATATTGATTAGTTCTTTGTTTGGGAGCCTCAGTCCATGGATGCTTGGACTAAGTGTATTATCTCTTAGTATGTAATGAAGAGCATTTGCTTCCAGAACAAATAAGGAGGGTGTATGGGGGCAACCTTGCCTTATTGATCTTTGTTACTAGAAACTCTCAATGAGTTCACCATTGACCTCAACTCTTGTTGATGCATCCTTCATTAAGGTTTTAACCATTTGGTAGAATATATTTGGAAACTCAAATGTTTCCAACACAATTAGTATGAATGGCCATTCAACTCTATCATATGCCTTTTCAAAATCTAGGAATAGTATACTCACATTTTGATTTGAATATTTCGCCCATTCTATTGCCTCCCAACTTGTAACCAAGGTTTCTAAGATGTATCTCCCTTTTATAAACCATGTTTGGGTGTTATTGATAACTTCAGGGAGAACCTTTGTTAGCCTTTAGATAAGGCTTTAGCCAAGATTTTATAAGAAATATTTAGTAGTGTAATCGGCCTCCAATTCTTTACTAGAGTTTTGTCCCCCTCTTTTGGTATTAACTTGGTTATGCCTTGGTTAATCTCCTTCCCCAATGACCACTTCTCAATGCCATCTATATATACATTAAGCAGGTCTTCACTAACCCACTCAATGTTTTTCTTGTAGAACTCCATCGAGAAGCCATCTACTCTAGGTGATTTGTCGTTATTTACTAAGAGAATTGCATTCTTGATTTCTTGTTGTGTTAACTTTTTGCTTAGTATTTTTGCATTCTCTTTTGAGACTTTCTTGGGAATTAGGTTTCTACATTTCCTTCTCATCTCCTTGCATTCAACATTGTTGCCTTCAATAGAGAACAATGCCTTATAGAATTGAAAAAAAAGTCTTTTATTAGTTTTGGGTCCTTGACCAAATTGCCTTCGTCCCATAGGGACCCCACAACCTCTTTGGCTTCCTTTTCCTAATTATTGTATTGATTTTACAAATCTTTGTTATAATATATGAGAACTAGTTTGTTATTTCAATATTCTGTTGCAATTGTCAGTTATGTTTTGATATTGATAAAAGTACATCCACCTAGATCTGTAGAGCCTAAAGTGCAGAAGGGTTGTGAAATCCTTGTTCGTTGGATATCACACTACAATTTTTTATCATTAGAAAATGAGTATTCTATAGAGAATTATTGGCATCACTTGGAAGAACCAACACAATGTACTCCAATTCCATGCAATATGCATTATATATGATTAACTTCTTTTACAACAAAAAATTATATTCACATTTCTTTATAATTTTCCAACTAATTAAAAATTAGTTTCATTACAAATACATATGAATGAACCAATTAGGGGAGAGGGGTCAGTAGTCATGTAGGCTAACTTTGCTTTGGAGGTGTGACTCATCACACAACTTGCCACATCAACACATCTACTTTGAAGTGTCCAAAATTTGAGTTTTTAAAGATTTGACCAAAACTTAATCATGGTACCCCTAGTAGTTGAACAAAAAAATATCATTTGTTGCTTGTAGAATATCATATTTTTATTTAAAATAAAACTGATTATAAATATATACTATATATTATAAATATTTTATAAGACTAATTATTATACTATATACGATAAATATTTTATAAGACTGATTATTATAAGCACAAGTGCTATAAGAACAATTGGACCCTATACAACTACTGGCCTCTCTCCCCTGGGCATTAACTATAATTGCTAGTCATATTCAATGGTCCTCACTTCCACGATAACTATACTTAAATGCAATATAACGATGTATTTACCCACCTCTTGGGGTGATTATGTTTATAGTTGGAATTTATAGCTCATATTTGTAAGACGTAGGTGGTCCCATGAAAATAGTAATTATTATATATTCATTTGAAAAAAAAGAGCAATTACCATATAGGAATGAGAATTTCGGTTGGGGACAAAAAATTTGCAGTGGCTACTAGGATTAATCAATAAGGTTTTTGACAAATGGTAGTTTAACTTTTTTTTTAATATATATTGAACAAAGCAATTTAAATTACAAGAATGTAGCTACAAAAGTAGCTTGAGAGAATAGTGATACACCAAAACAGGCCAATATCCAAGCCACAAGGCTACAAACAAAACTCTTACATAAGCTATACAACATATTTACCAAGGCTGAGTTTACTATCAAGTTGAAAGTGCATGAATTGCTCTTTGATTTGTTGAAGACGAAACTTGATCTGCTCATTCTTCTTGCACAAAACATGGAGTTGCAAGAAAAACAAGCCACGTGAAGCAATATTAGAGTAAAGCCTTACAATACTAGTTACAAGATAATAGTCATTAGAAAACATAGCAACACATTTGTTATTCCATATATTTCTTAAAATAGCTTGCCCAATAGAATCCGCAATCACATCATTCTGCATGTCAAGGCCAAAATAATTTCTTTCCAATTCAAAACATGATTAAAAATAGCTGGAAAATACTTAAAAACAACAAACCATTGGTTCTTAACATATGAACAATCCCAAAAGATATGCTTCAAACTTTCAATATTATGGCAAAACGGACTGCTGGCTGGTTAGACCATAGTACACCTCAATCTATCTCCCACACTAGTTTGCAATTTAATATTTTGCAAGCCAACACCTTTGTATCAAGTCCAGTTTTAGATTTCCATATTTGAGCACTCATTTTAGACCAACATTTAGAGCTAAATCTGCAGTTCCATTTGAGATTCAAACAAGGAGTAAGACACCAGCTGGGAAGTTTAACTTTGGCAATAGTCTTTTGGAATAAAATTTGTTTTGGAAACCCTGCAAAATTGTAGAAGGAAGATGCTATTTTCTATGGAACCCTAAACTGCAAAAGTTTACAATATTTTCCTGCATTGCCTGCCGAGGAAACTTAAGAATTAGCCTTCCACGGGACTACCAAGCGAGTAATGAGAATTATGCAAAGAAGCATTTGCACCTGTTGGGCTCATAATGTTGGCATAATTGAATCTAGCCAATTATGTGCCTCTGTAATGATGGATATTCTCAGCTGCGAGCTTGCTAAAAACTGCTCAGTTCACCAGAATCAAGATGATGCCAAATATAGCATGATATCGGTGTTGTCAAACCCATGCATGTCTCTATTGGTTTTGATTTAGAGCTGAGAGAGAAGATTGGCAGTTATTTTGATGTGGCGCTGAGAGAGAGAAATTTCTATGGGTACACTGCCCAAAGTGCCTTAAAATATGGATTATATGAGTTTTTTAAGAAAATATTAACTGATTACTACAGGGACGATAAATGCTGCTATGTAACAAGACATTGATCTACAAACTAGGCTTGGCATCTCCTAAGAGTTTTTGCTGATGTTGCCCTCCGCAATTTTACGGAAGTGCAAGATCCATCTTGAAGATGACAGGAATCATATACGTGAAGAAGTGATACCCAGAAGTATCCACAAAATGGTAGGAACAATATTTGAATAGGGAAATAGCGCGGAGACAGGAGAGGGGAACAAGGGGCCAAGACATGTATTGTTGGAATATTTATTCCAGTGATTCAAGGAATACGATGAAGTTCAGTAATTGTAGCCTTCTCCGGAATTTACTTTTACAGTAATTATTTTGGTAGTAATTATAGAAAGGTTCAGAAAAATTCCAGAAAACTTATGCTACATGTTAAAACATATAAGCACACTCCGATGGTTGCTTTTCGAGCCCTCCAGTATTTTTTTGTGATGGAGCTGTGAACGGCATCTCTGTATGGAAGGCAAGAACAATGAAAACTGGTAAATGCTTTGTTCTGGTGTGAATTTCTGTTCTAATATAGTTTTTATTTCGAAAATAAAAAAATTAAGAAGTCCCCTCTATTGAGCCATTACCTGAAAGGATAAACTCTACAATTTAGAGTGTAGACTTTACAATAGCATCTGTGGCAAATTAAACAGTTGGCTGACAAGATATACAAACATATCAATATGATGGGTCAATAGCTTGCATCACATTCATAGAAAGAGCCAGTTTAGAGTTTGCTCTGAGGCTTTGTGATGCTCCCCAGGGCCTTTGTCTTCTGCTTAAGTTCAACCTTCTGAACTTTCCCTGTCGAAGACCTAGGCAGATCCTGAAATATCACAGTTTTTGGAGCCATAAAATGTGGCAATCTTGCACGACAAAAAGCGATGATACTTTCTGCAGTAACCTGCTTGGGTCCCTTGAGCTTCACAAAGGCACAAGGCGTTTCCCCCCAGTACTCATCTGGGCGCCCCACAACAGCAGCCTCGAGTATATCTGGATGATTGTATAGAATGGATTCGACCTCAATAGTACTCACATTTTCACCCCCCGAGATAATAATATCCTTGGACCGGTCCTTGAGCTCAATATACCCATCAGGATGCATGACCCCTAAATCACCTGTCTTGAACCACCCCCCATCAAAAGCAGCCTCAGTGGCAGCTACATCATTCAAGTATCCTTTCATGACGGTATTACCCTTGATCATGACCTCCCCAATTGTTTTCCCATCAGCATAAACGCTCTCCATAGTTTCTGGATTCTTAATATCAATACCCCACAGCCCAAGGTGCGGGACACCTTGTCTAGCCTTTAACTTGGCCTGCTGTTCTTCTGGCAGAGAGTCCCATTGGGGTTTCCAAACACAGAAAGATGAGGGGCCGTATGTTTCAGTAAGGCCATATGAGTGAACCATATGGAAGCCAAGCTTAGTCATGGTGTACAGAATTGCTGCTGGTGGCGGGGCACCACCAGTTACTATCTGTACAATGTGGGTAACAGGCTTTCTTTCATGGGGTTGGGCATTTGCAATTATGTTTAAGACTGTAGGTGCACCACTTAAGTGGGTCACTCTGTGCTGTACAATGGCATCAAATATTGCATTTGCTGTTACATTTCTTAGGCAGACATTTGTGCCACCCTGTGCAGCTATAGCCCATGCAAATGACCAGCCATTAGAGTGGAACATTG
This sequence comes from Sequoia sempervirens, assembly GCA_007258455.2. Lineage (NCBI taxonomy): Eukaryota > Viridiplantae > Streptophyta > Pinopsida > Cupressales > Cupressaceae > Sequoia > Sequoia sempervirens. The sequence goes on from VDFB02193867.1 coordinate 416,691,355, forward strand.
GGACTGTCCAGAGATATACAGGCATGGACGTCATTTCACATAATAAAATAGATGCAAGGGCATTGAGATAAGCACCTCTGTGACTAAATACGACTCCCTTTGGGCTGGAGGTAGTGCCAGACGTGTAATTTAGTGCAATGGAATCCCATTCATCTTCAGGCCACCTTGTTTTAAAATTTCTGTCTGCGTTGCTCAGAAGGCTTTCATAAGTTAAGTATGCAGAGTCTGTGGTTTGGAAATTTTTTCTACTATTTAGTTCAGGAATCAGTACCAGAATAGGCATCGTTGCATTTTTATGTTGTGACAATAGATTCAAAGCTTCATGAACAACGTCTAAGAACAGGAAGTCTACGAAAATAACCTTTGCTTCAGAGTGTCTCAGAAGCACAGACATTGTGCGCGCATCATGGTGGATGTTGAAGCAACAGAGCACAGCACCTGACATTGGCACTCCAAATTGCAGCTCGTACATTGCTGGGATATTGGGAGCCACTACTGCAACCTGAAGAGATAAATGAGGATCAAAAAATTAGTTTACATGCATGTCAGTGTTTCATGATGTTTCAGCACTGTTGTAATAATGTGGCTTAAATAACAGTATATGTTTGTCTTCTCCACTCCAATCAAAGTAATTGTCCTTCCTTTACAAAAACAAATGTTTATGTTCATAATTGTAATCTCTGCATCTTTTGAAAGGCTATCAATCCATAATATTATACAAAACTAGGATGATCGTTGTCTATGATTTAAAACTAGAAAGAAACTCTTTATTCTGTATGCCATAGTAAAATGGTATCAGCATAGTCGTGATATCATCCAATTGATTTAATTCATATGAAGTAGCATCTAGTCCCAAAGTTGCAGGACTCTATGAAATAGTTTAAAACTTATGTGTCCAAGTTACCAGGAATTCACAAAGAATCAATATTGATTGGCTTGACGAGAGTCTGCAGCAAGTCTATCCCAGTCAGAGCATGTGACTTGGCCATGACCCAATATTGGATCATAAATATCATCAAATTCAGTTTAGTTGAAGGACTAATAAGAATGCTTACATGTTATGAGTATGACCTCGAAAATGCAGTTTTGTTTCAGGGACAAAAACAGCATAATGGCATATCTGAAGTAGAATTTTACTACTTTTTTGGATTCTATAAAAAAGTTATTCACTTAATAAAATGGCTTCTGAAATCGAGCCTATATGCAACAGTTATGGCCTCTGCAGGTTGCAGGAATTGTACAATAATCAAGTCACAGTTTTGTTTATATCAAAAGGATGACTTACCTGACAAGGCAGTTTTGTAACTGCATTAAGTAGCAGTTTTGCAGAAAGAGTGGTTTCATCTCGATCAACTGAAAAGAGGGGTGGTTAGACTTAGAGCATTTAAGTGTTGGTCAAAAGTATAGAACTTGGGAACAACATCTAAGAAAAGTAAATCTGTGTTTACGAATCAGGCAATAAAATATCCATGTATATTACAGATCAGGCAACCCAAAACCCGAAAGCAGAAAAAAAAGCCCTCATTGGCAAGTCAAAAACCTTATTTAGAGTAAACGAATCTTTTGGCATATTAGTTTTGGAAGTTAAACTGTTAAAGTCTATACTGCATGACAGGATATTTTAAAAACCGTGAATTTGTACTTGTCCAACAGTGTCTTCTTTGCATCAAGAATCACAAATTAAACAGCAGAATAGTTTAGCTATATAATGTTCCCATATGTAATCAGGCTCTAGTGGGGTGTAACAAGTACCATTCATTTGTTCAACACTGCCATACAGAGGGCAATGCTTAGAAAAATTCCAGATGATTAGGACTTCTTGCACATGAATCAATCTCTGCACCATTAGAACTCCTGATTTTGACATAGCCTCAAGAAGAAAACCATTCAAGTCTGCCAAGGTTCAGTGCAATTGTTTATACATTTACTTTCTATGTAAAATGTAGTTTTAACTTTTAACGATTAGTCCATAAAAAATGCATAATCAAGCTTAGAAAAACTATTAACTTTTAAGCCATATTGGAGCAGTTTATATTCTTCCAATTCTACTTGGGACATGCATCTGTGTCATTTGAGTATGGCCACGTGTATACAGAAGTATGCCAGTGGTCACTCTTTCTTGCCTCCAGACCATGGTCCAGATGGACTAGTGCATGTAATGCTACTTGAAAAGACATTAAATTAAGGCTGTAGGGATCATACAATCTGTAGTTAGGCATCAATAAGGGTGAATAAGCTCACAGTTATATAAACCAGTCCATTCTTCTGGTCCATCACATCTCATTAATGCAATGACCATTCACAATTTGATGATTTTCTGATCAGGAACCTAAGTTCCAAATGGTGCCAGTCCATCTTCTGCAACAAGGTGTTCATTGTTGGCAAACCCTGCCTTTAGTGCCATTTCTTGCCCTAGTAGTAACTTTTGAATTAAACCCAACTATTGTGTCTGTTGGAGTGTTCAAGTTTTTTGTTTTGATCCCTATGGCTTTTAGCCTCTATTCTTGGCTAAGGTTTATCTTTTAGGTCTTTGGCTAAAACCCTAGTCCTCATTGAGCTCTTCATGTGTTAGTCACCCCGAGTTTCTATTTTAATGGTGATTGGTTGTATAGGTGAAATCACTTAAGTTGCGAGTCTTAATCTCCTGAACCCCATTTTTTTACCAACCCTGTACTTCTTACTAACTTAGTACAGCCAATTCCCTTTTGTTCCTAATAGTTTGAATGCCTTAGCTATATTCTAAAACCTTTGGTTCCTGCTATGGTTGTCCATGTGGCAGCACCTAGTTGCATCACATAGGTCCTTCACATCACATATTTTATTTGAAAAATCCTTTTGAGACTATTAGTTAGTGCTATGATGACACATGTCTTCAAGTTCTAGTCATATTCACAATCTGTCATGACATGGTCTCATAATTTTGTAGAGTTGGTGTCTTTTAATTAGTCACTAATTGATGATGTGTATGTTTTGGGTAGATGACTTAATATTCCCTATCGCTTCTGCTACGTGGCGGTTTCCCATTGCATACATTTCCCCTTCACGTTGCAATCTTGGGTATGGGCCCCACCATTAGATATGTGATGGTCATTAAGGGAATGCTTTGCTGGATAGATGTTATATGTTGGGCCATACATGGTGATCTCTCTTTGCATCAGGAGAGTTGTTCACATTGTGGATTTCATTCAAGGCTTCTTGTTAAGATTGTGATAGTGTGACTTGTTGACAGGTGTCCTTGGAGGGTGAGTTTGTGTTGGATCATCTAGTGTCAAGGTGATGTAGTGCTTCATGATTGGTCAAAGACAATGTATTCATTTACTCATTGTAGAGAGGGCATAGGATCCCTTGAGGCATTGACAGTTGTCAATCCCCTATTGGATCGTAGGTTTTCAAAAGGCCCCACTTTCATGTATATGATATGCGATGAACTATTGAAAACTTGAAAGGAAAAGTTGAAGTGGAGGGTAGATGGCACTTCTCACATCGCAAATTATCTAGTGGGTCTTGCTTTAAACTATGTGATGCATGATGGAAATAAAAGGTAGTGAGTTAATATCTGCAGTGACTTATCTATTTGTAAAGGTGGCAAAACATGGTAATTCTATTGGGCCACATGTAAGTCATTCCACCAAATGTGCTACATGTGCCAGAGTGATCCTAGGTGGCATGGCACAAGCTTAATTTTGACGCTTGTCAATTTTTTTCAAATTTGATACTTGCGATCCACAATAGCCGTTGATACAGTCCTCTAAGAAAATCAATTGCTGGAATTTGAACTAGGGTCGAACTTGTTAACAATTGCAGCATCAATCCTGAGTTGGTATGTTATATTTACTGCAAAATTTGGCAGAGCAAGCAAGCCATTGCATTTGAGCCCTAACACAATTCAAAGTTAATTCCAAACAAGAGCAAGAAAGTTTATGGTTGTTGATTCCATTGGTGCTTGTTCCTACTTAGGGATTTTCCCCAACATTCGACCACAACCAGTAACTGGTAAGTCATCAAAAAACTTGGAAACCTCTAGAAATTATTCATAATCTAGGGTTTATGTGATTCAGCTGGTAAGGAAATTATAATTCACTAAGCACTGCCTAGTCCAAATTCTATTAAGGTCTTCTGTAGTCTTCAAAATGAGTCGATCACCTTCAAGTCAAGTAAAATCAAAATAAGCTCAGACCAAGATCTAATAAGTCAATTCCCAGGGTCTACAAAAAGAGATAAGCATTTGCAAGGCACATGAATTCTCTCACATAGATAGTAGGATAGGGCTGAATTAATCAAAGATGCAATCATTCTTATTATTGGGTGGGATCTATTTAAGTATTATCCTAATAAAGCCAACAAGCCTATCCCAATTTTGAATGTCTGGAGGTGTGATTTGGGGAAGTTGGTAGTGCCAAATAGTTTTGTCAATGTTGATTTAATGTTTGTCCTACGTGATAAGTATGACCCTATCTCGAGGCAAGTAAAAGGCAAGGGCAATGATGTGATTTTCACCCTAAATAAGGAGCTAATTAAAAAGTCTTTGACCTTATCTCATGGCCACCTATAAGATCAACTTAGATGAGTGGTGCAAGGAATACAAAAAAGATAAAAGCAACTGTAGGATCAAATGGCTACCTAAATGCAAATCGAAAGGCACATCTAGAGTGAAGCCAATTCCTGCTGAAGAGGTGGAGCCTTTCAGCATTGACATGTTTGAGGAGTGTTTTAGAATGACCTGTATGGCCTTGTGACAGGTTTTGTGAGTAGATTATAAGGTGTAGATGCCACTGCATATGGTGGTGATAGCTGCAAACATCCAACACAAAAAAAAATTATTTGATTGCCGCATTTTTGATGGACATAATGCATAAGTATGCCTCAAAATTGACAGGAGAATTCCATCCTTTTAAGTGGTATTCTCTACTATGCCACATTTTGTTATTTCTTGGGAGAGATACTTGGAAATCCTATTCCTATTCAGGGTAGGACATATATTTGGGATGGTCATTGTCAAAATTTAGACTATTGTTTTTTTAACTCTATTTTGTGCATAGAATTCTCAACATGTTAGGCTATAGGAGGAATAAATTGTCAAATATATTTATCAAGTTTCCGAGACCAAAATATCTAGATTCTAAGGCTGGATTTGAGCACATTGGGGTGACTAATTCTGCCACAAGGAAAGAATCATTATTAGGATATATAGTGCAAAAATTAAATCCCATGTTCTTCTGTTTTGGGTGCTAGATAGAGTGGCCTTTCTTGAGACAATGTGACAGTTGAATGTAGCTGATAGGTTGCGTTTGAGGAAGCATAAAAAAGGGTCTTTCTTCCCTACAACTTTGAAATTTTCAGATTTTAATGTAGTCTCCAATGAAGGCTTAGAGCTCTTGGAGTCTAAGTTGTTAGAATATAGAATGCAAGTAGAGGAGAGGAGATATGACCTTGAACATTTCATTGATAAAACTAGGAAGAAAGTAGGTAGGTTAGGCTATGAGCACCAGTATGACGAACTTGAAGACTTGATTAGGAGTTGCCTTACAAAAGAAGAAATTGAGATCAAGAGGAGTAAATGGGATGAATCCTCATTGCTGAGAAAAGAAGGGCCATTGATGGCAATTATAAGGGCACATTTTTTAAGGTTAAGGATCCAATTGAAAGAATGAGGCTAATGTTGGAAAACGTTGATGCTCTATGGATAGTGCCTCCTAAGGTTGCCTCAGGAGGACATGAAATTGAGCAACTAGTCAGCCATCCTTGTGGGTCACTGATTGTACTAGTTGCAAGAGGTAGGTTTCCTGGAGGAAGTTTGCAAGAGGGAGATGTTCAACCACTAGTTGACTATGAAATCATAGGGGGAAGTGGTGAAAATGTCCTCGATGAGCAAATAATAAAGCAGGCAATTGCCTCGCCTAGGAGACAAATCGTCCTTGACATTCCTTTGGAGAGATATTTGAACTTGGAGGAAGGAGATATGACAATGCAAGATATTAGAGCATTGGCCTATGAAAGATTCCTCTCAGATGGTGAATTCATCAAGTTTGATGAATTTAAAATGATGTTGGTCAAAGTGAAGACAAATTTTGACATCGAAAGAAAGAAAGAAGAGGATCAACAAAGAGAAGATAACAATGATGAGGATACCTCTTTGCTGATGAATTCATCAAGTTTGATGAATTTAAAATGATGTTGGTCAAAGTGAAGACAAATGTTGACATCCAAAGAAAGAATGAAGAGGATCAACAGAGAGAAGATAGCAATGATGAGGATACTTTTCAAAGTATCGAGAAGCATATTGAATTTGATCTTGCAAACATGACCCTTGAGGAGGGGAGAAGATTGGTCAAAGAAAGTAGGTTTTTGTTGCTACCAAGTCGGGATATATCTTTTTCCTCTATTACCGGGTTGTTCGTCCCCTCAACTCGTAGGTTCGGATTCGGTCTGGCTTGGATTTGGATCCAGGTTCGGTTCGCAGGGGGATCCGTTTAGGGTTGTGTTCGGCATTTTTAAAAAATTGTTTCTTTTTCTCTGCAAAAATCTCATAGAGATCAAATTGCGGGCCGCCATCGGGAAGAAATGAGGACTCGACTGCATATATACAGAGTGAAGGTCCATCCTCCCAGCCTGTGCGAAAATGGTGAAAGAATCCTCGGTCCTCAACGAAATGCCTCGGTCCTCAATGAAACGCCATTAAAGTTAAAATGTATTATATTAACATTAAGTAAAAACAAGTATCTTATTTATTAAAATTATTAATTAAGAAAGTAAAAATTATTTTACTAATATTAATTTTTTATTAATAAAAATTAGACATAATCATATATTAATATAGTTAAAGAATAGATATTTTAAATAAATTATTAATATTAATAATAAAAATTAATAATTATATAAATTATTTTTTCGTAATAATTTTATTATTATATATAAATTTTATTAATATTTAAATATAATAAATATTGTATAAGGCTTATAAATATTATTATTAATAATTATTTTATTAAAATATGTATATTTGTTTAAAATCAAGTGTGTATATATATATATAATTTTTACATGTTTTTTGTACGAACGAACCCAAACCCCCAAAAAAATTTAGTCTGCGAACCGAACCCCCGAACTTGAACCCGAATTAGTACCAGAACCGGCAACTTAGTCTTTTTCCATAGCCATGAATATTGTTAGGAAGCAAGATGTTGAGGATGATGTTTTAGGAGATGAGGAGCAAGCAAAGGAGTTATACTTTGGGTTTAGTTTTAGTTCAAAATATGAAACACTAGCTATATGAGCTATGGCTCCAAAATATAACAAGCCTCAAGTTGCCAAGGACAAATGAATTGAGTGGTAGTTTGATTGTAAGAAGATTGATAGACACTACTACCTCAAGTTGCATCTTCAGTAGTGGGTGCTACCATGTTTTGTGAGGCTTCAACTAGGAAATTGCTAGCAGAGTTTGATAGGCTGCATAATGAACATACAAAGTTGTTGCATGAATACAAAAAGGTCAAATCAATGATGGTGCAGCCTAAACTTATCACGACAGAACTTGTGAAGGCGCCTTCCCTCTTTGATAGCATGTCTCAACAAGACAGAGACACCTTGATGCTGAGGATCAAGGACCTAAAAACAAATTAAAGATGAGCTAGGAAGTGAAAGCTAGTGCCAGAGCAAAAGGTATGAATGATATTGATTTGGTCAGTAACCTTTTTTATCATAGAGTGGCATGCATTTTGCACAAGGTTGGTGATGTATGGGCTTGTTTTGATAATTTGAGAAAGGCCAAAGGTAGTCATACTGAGCAAAACTCAAGTCTAAGGCTAATATATGGATCCCAAGGATGATGATGATGAATATAATTCAAGGGAATGCAAAATATAATCTTGAGGCACCAGCTGATATTTTGAAAGCACATGAAGCGGTTGGCCTATTGAATGACATATTAGCATATCAGAGTAGACTTGAGTTGACCCTTAAAGAAAAATTGAATAATTTCAAGGAATTGGAGGAATGTCACTTACCTCTTGTACTTGGAAATAATGGTGACTTGAAACCATTGGAGCATTGGAGAGCAAAATTTCGAAGTATCATTGTCATGTCCTTTTTTCAAAATTAGAAGAAAGACTTTTCTCAAGGAGACATAAGAGTTTGAGGATTGGAGTTGCTATCCGACCTATGCCTAGGATCTGTTGAAGGTCGGGGATTGAGGTTGCTGCCTGACACATGCCAAGAACTTGTCGGAGGTTAGGGATCGTGGTTGTGGCCTAACACATGCCACAAACCTATCAGAGGTCAGGGACCATGGTTGTAGCTTGACACATGCCAAGAACCTATCACAGGTTATGGATCGGGGTTACTGCTTGACGTGTGCCAAGGACCAATTGGAGAATGGGGATTGGGGTTGTTGTTTGACGCATACCAAGGAGATTTCAAAGGTCGGGGATTGGGGTTGCACCCCAACTTATGGCAAGTCAGAAGGAGAAACTCTGAACCTTTGACGAGAAAGTCTGTAAGGCTTGTAAGGCTGACATGCGATGTAACATGCAAAAAGCCCACTAAGGCCAACTTTTGATGTAGCGTTGTTAGTGTTTTATAGCTTCGGGAGCTATTTTCCCATAATTAAAGGCAGGTCGGCCTACATATTTTAAATGATATTTATTCTTTCAAGTAGCCGACCTAAGTGATAGGTCACTTGGCTTGATATATAAGGAGGATAGAGTCCTCCCATTTGATGATCAAGTTAATCCAATTCAATTCACTCAAGTTCGCACTTTCAGCAGTTCGCAATTTCTTCAAGCAGCAGATCATCATCTTTTAGCAGCAGACCAAATTACTGAAGAAGTGTATTCATTTGTGATTCGCATCAAGGAGAGGTGTTACTATTCTTTGTATTGAACTCGGCCTTGTGTAGGGCCTGATTTGTAAGCAGATTTCTGCTGTTATTATTCTAATATATATGAGATATATTTTGCTGGGTTTTTCTCCCTCGAGAAGGAGGGTTTTCCTAGGGTATCTGCTGTGTTCATTGTTCCATGTGTTGTTGTATTTCTGCTTATTGCATTTCTGATCCTAAAACTAACAGCGTGTAGAATTCAAATTTGGGCCTTGGTGCCAACTTGGGTCTAGGTTGACTTGTTTGGTCTTTTGGGTGGGTAGCATATAAAACTAGGAAAACATTTCAATTGTCAGGATCCATGTTATGTTATTATTTCTTCTGAGTACTTTGTGTTCAAGCTATCTTCTCTGGACGAAAACCCATAGAAGATTGTGATCAGTGGATGAAAATCCATAGGTTGCTAGAATCAAAGGATGAAAACCCTTTGGTTCTTTGAGAGCATTCTCACTTAGGGAGTGTATTGGAGCGTCAAGGATTTGCAAGGAAGTCTAGTGTGAGCATTGTTTTTGCAGATATGCAGTTGTTCTTGTTGCTGTTGTATTGACTGTCATAGCAGTCCATTGTTATAGATATCTGATTCAAATCAATATAATTTGTTGCTGGAGTTTGATTCATTTCATGCAAGTTCATATGTTGACTAGTTAGTTTCGTTCATGTTGTTTGAGTATAACTAAATTGCTGCTGTTTAGATATCGTTTGGGAGGATTGTTGTTGTTGCAAATCTGTTATTTTTACTAAAAATCTAGGAAGGGACATTACAATCACTCCAATTCTAGTCACATCTTTTGTGCAAGATGATAAAGTTGATCCTATTTTGTGTAATGCAAAATTGGAAAAGTACTGAAGTTATAATCAATACTTGAGAGCTTCATCAAGGAGACCAAAGCGTTGCTAGATGCAAGGTATATGACATGTCAGCACAAGCTAGCAACAATCCTAAAATTCAATTGGCCAAGTGAGGAAGAATTCGCCAATTGGGTTGACAGTTACTCTTGAGGTTGTGGTTACTTGATAGGTTGGTTTTCCATGACCATTTGCCTATTGTTTCTTCATCCATCTCATCAGTTTTGGTAGCTTCAATGGACTACAGGCCTTCTTCAATTTTTTTTCTGCATTGGTATGATTTCCCACATGTAAGCTTTTCTTTGAGTTAGGAAGCTGGAGTCTATGTTTAGTTCCAACTAATTCTTTGTTAGCGGTTTGCAATAAGCCTTAATTTTCTCTAGAACATTTCACATGTATTGTAACATTCCTTAACTGACTCATCATGAGGTCTTAGTATGGCAAGTGTCACCCATCCATGGCGCTACTCTTTATAACTTTCTCTTTTTTAGGAAGGGATCATTTTATTGTAAGGGAGGTTGGAAAGGTGAGGAAAATGCTTTGTAAGACATGTAAATTTTGTTTGAAGAAGTACAAAAGGAAATGTTTCTCTATCAATTCTCTTTCTTAAGGCTTATCTTTGTTTCAGTTATATGAATGACTGTTCTCAGTTTATTGCCATCTCCTTCTGTAGTGTTGTGTGCCTCTGAAACAAGTAACTAAAGGTTTCAAGTTTCTTCACACATTTGCTGTGCTGAATTATTATTTTGTGTAAGTCATTATCCAAGGAGTACTATAAATCTTTCACAAATAATAATGGGGAATACAAATGCTGCAAAGGATTATTAAATAGGATATAAATTGTCTGAACCACATTTGTAGGTATCACTGTTGTAAGGCAATGGTAAATGTTTAGAAGCCATCAGGGATGTAATTATTTAGAGGTACAAGGAATTACTGATAGTTAGCAATTAACTTTGTATTTCCTTAGATAGGCACCAATCATTATTTAAAGAATTCCTTCCCATCTAGTTGATTCTAAAATGATAAATCCATCAAAGAGTAAATTATCTCTATAATTTTATTCAAATCCACACCAAAATGTTAAGAGGTACAAGGAATAGGTTATTCACTCTGCATAATTTTACAAATCCTTGCCTATTTTGTGTGAATTTTCATATCTGTTTGCACTGAAATGGAATCTTGAGAGTTAATTGAATTCAATGTAATGTTATCAGATTTACATAATCCATGAGGCTGCCGCTGCTGTTTCTGAATTCAGTGTGCCTGATAGGTTTACCCACCCAAGTTTTGTAGAGCCTAAAATGCAGGAGATAGCCATTGTTTCTCTCGTTCATTGGCCAACTATTCAATACTCTTGATCGTAGGAATTTACAGCGCCTTAGAGATTATTGAAGGCAGGTTGGGAAACTAACAGTGTCAATCTCAACATTATGGCCAAATGCACTCCAATTCCAACCATGACAAAGCCATCCTTTTCCCAAGAGCCAGGAAGACCATACAAAGCAACACCAATTCTGATTTGTATATCTAGAGCCAAACATCAGCACATTGCTTTGGCATTGCCTCATCCCTTATGCACCAAGTCTTTCCAGTGCTAAACTTCGGTTTGTGCTAAAGACTAGCAAGTAGCAACTCTATGGTGCAGCAATGTTACTTATAGATTCAGTTCTTGTAATAGATGAAAGTTGAAATGTTTCAACTACAATCAGCACTAGAGCCAGCAACACCATCTAAAGCAATGCTAATCGTATTTGTACATCTAGAAGCAATCATTAGCATTTTGGGTTGGCATTGCCTCATCCTTTAGGCACCAAGTTTTTCCAGTGCTAAACTTCAGTTTGTGCTAGAGAAGAGCAACTCTACGATGCACCAATGTTACTTACAGATGCAGTTCTTGCAATGGATGAAAATTGAAACGTTTCAACTACAATCAGCACAGTTTTTGTGGTACCTCACAGATTGATTTCCTGGTGTTTCCCTTAAAAATTCCATTCTATGGTTCATGATGCAGATAGCAAAGCACAAAGCTCACATGTCTGCTGATAATACACACACACACACACTTTCAAGCGGATATACTTCTTAGATACATAAAAATGACTTAAGTAGTATATATACATTTCAAGGACAAAACATAAAGAGATCTGTAGCCAACTGTTTGTTCATGGCACTACATTATGTTCAGTGTATATGTAATGTTCTGATAAACCAACAATATTCCATGTTCTGGGGCACTCAGGTGTTGGGACACAGATATCCCAAGAATATCAAGTCAAACCTCCTAAATCAACATGGTTCTAATGAGTTCTGCCAACTCAAGTCTCAAAAGACTTTTTAGGCATTCTGCCAGGTTTCAGAGTATGAATAACAATCAAAAGCTCAAAGTCACAGAGACATTACCTGAAACTTAAAAGACTACATGATAATCATCCTCTTCAATGGCAAATTGATACAGAGGTTTTTACAAGGTAGGGGTAAGTCGAGCAAAACTACAACTGACTCATTATCAGCATGATCAAATCCAATTGGCTGGAGAGTCATCAAAGGTGTGTTGATGTGTGTTTTATCATCCACCAAACATTCAGAATAAAAATGTCCAAAAACACTTTATCCTCTCTTGAAAAACCACCGCGTATGCTAAGATTGCAAAGAAGATCATATGGCGATTCCAAGGTTTCTTTAGTCGGGTCTCGACGTGTGGATAAGTTCAGTGGTCGTTGTGATTTGCTGGTAATGAACAAGGGGACTTACGTAAGAATATCTTTGCAAGTTCAGGACTTAGGAGATGTATCATTGGGGGCTCTTAGTTGGGACTTTCAATGGATCTTAAAAAAATGGCAAAAAGAATAGGGTTTAGAGAGTCTAATCTAAGCCTAAGAAATCAAGAGACAGTAAGGACTTGGTGAAGCGAAATAAACCACATTTTGTTTCGCCTCCTGTTGGACAACATACGCAAAAATGGGTGCAATCTTCAAAGGGGTTGTGAGAATGATATTCAAACCTCGGATAAGGTTGAAGTTAGGCTTCCACACTTAGGAGCTCAGGCTAACTTTACGCATCGGATGAAAATCATTCATCCGAAGAAAGTATGAGCTACACTTCACCAATGAGTCAATACGATCAATCTTTCATCCAATTTAACAACTTTTCAAAGCAAATTCTATTTAATCTAACTTTAATTCTAATCTATGGCGGAAGATAATATGTAACCTCGCTTACTATTCAACAATAAGAAGTGATTCAAGGCAAATCATGCTCAAGAGCTTTTATCATTCAAAATAGTCTCAATGCGACAATATACATAACAAGTCTCCACACAAAATGAAAATGAGAGAGCACTAGTTTATATAGAGCTCCAAAAATGAAATAGACGGCCGAGATTTAAACAAGATTAACGGCCCAGATTGTTACAACCAAACCCTAATTAGGGTTTCCCAAAACAACAAGAGTTAACCATCAGAAAACTATCAGAAAAGTGGCAGTTCCAGCTATAATCAAGGAGAGGCGTCCTTATCCATTTGAGTGGCATTGTGCTTGGCGAATCTGGACACTACGGCAATGACTTCGTCCATCGTGACAGGAGGTAACATGCTGATCCGGAATTCTAGTCCGTCCAACTTCTCGGCGCATCTGGCAAAGGTACTTTCCCAATCTGCCTCCTGCTTCTCAAATTCCTTTCGAATGGATGAGAGTCTTGCCACTCTCGTGAAGTCCTGCTTCGAAAACGGTCCAGTGGTCGAGAAGAAAGTTTCTTGAACTTTTTGCTTCAGTCTCTCTAACTGCATGTCGTTCTCCCGGATGACTTCACGGTCGAACACATCTGTAGTTATCATGCACATCTTCTCCTGGATTTTCCTGACCTGTTCTTCAATTCCAAGCCCATCGATTCTCGCCTTCTCCAATACTTCTCTTATTGTCACTGCCCAAAACCAGTGATGAAAATCATATGCTGCCCCTGCAGCGATCACTCTTTTATCAACTAACTCCTCCCTCGGAGTGCTCTTCAAAATTCTAAGGCTCGGAATAAGCCTCTCTTGCATATCCGGGATACCATCCCATGTCTCTGCCATATCCATCAACCTAGAAAGAAACGAAGAGGTTCGTCCATAAGCAAGCGCCAACCTCTCCATGAACAAGGCCGCTTCCGTGCCTTCACTTGCCATCCAGTCTTGTGCTTCCCTGGCTGTCACCATTCCATGCTCAACTTCCTGAGTCATCTCCTGTGATGAATTGAGGAGAGGAGGAACAGTTGCATTGCCCTGATCAAGTGGCTGGGTCAAATGATGAATATATTCTTTGAGACGTTCGACCTCCTTCTTGTACTCCTTCTTCTTGGCCACTTCTTTTTCCAGTCTCGCTTTGATGGTCGAGACGGAATTATCTAACTCTTCTACTTCCTGACCTTTCGAGGTCGGACCAAGGTCAACAGTGGTGATAGCATACTCCTGCGGAGTGATTTCGTCCTGTGGCTTGTCCACTGTAGGTACTGCAATGTGCACGGAACGGTTACCTGTCTCGTTCCTCTGGATGGTGGAAAACTTCTTGGCGGGCTTCTTGGTAGCAACTTGTTCTAATCTTGCCAAGAAATCGGCAGTATCATCTTCTTCTTCCTGTTGAGCCTCAGCAGGCACCTGGATTTTCATTCTTTCCAACAGCCAGTCTGGAATGGTCGACTGTTCGATGCCATCCTCTACTTGAACTTCCTCCTCATTCGGAACATCGACTATCCCTCTGAGGGCAGAAATCATTCCTTCCTCTAAGTCATTGTCCCGGCTTCTATGTCATTGTCTGAACCTAAAATCTCTGTGCCTGTTGGTGATGCAGGCTCTTCATCATCTAATTGGATAGGTTCATTGTTCACTTCCTGAGCTGCAAGAGGTTCGAGCATCTCAACCAAGGAGTCGTCTATATTAGCCACCAAATGGTCAACATTCCTGGACGCCGCTGACCGAGAAGGTCCTCCTTTATGCTTCTTGGAAACAGGTTCTGCACTTGGCACTATTTCTTTTCTTTTCTCTCCGATACCGGCCATGTCTTGATGGGATGCCCCAGCATTAGAGGAATATGACTCTGATTCGCTCAACAGATCATATGTGAGCGTGATTCCCTTTTGTCTCAATTCCTGAACATGATCATCAACCCACCACTGAGAATATTTCGTCACTGGCCTCATTAGGGTGGCTAGGTCTGCGTGCTCTGGCTCTGACCACTTCACTGGAGGGAGAGGTCGGCTTTCCTCAAAGCGAGGCTGGACATGGTTTCCGTCGTCTTGCAGCTGGTCAGGCACTCGACAGAACTCAATTGTTCTCATGAAATCCATGGACATTCTGGACCACATCCTCCGTCTGATCTCATATTCATCTGCGACATTTGCCCAATAATCCTCTAGCTCCATCCTGTGCTTATATCTTCTTCCTTCCACTGTCCGAATATTATGATGTGGGTCATAATTGACCCTGGACTTGTATGCCGTGAAAGGGTACCATTGGATCTCCAACCGTGCACTTTCAGCTGCTTGGGCGGATGGGCAGTACTCTAGCATGTTCCCGATGAAGAATGGGAATGTGACGGACGCTTTCTTGGTCGGCCTCTGAATATTCTGGTACTCTTCTAATTGCCTTAAAACCTCGAGCAATATCATCCGATCGGTCGGATAGATAGGCAATTTATAGGGATTTCCAGTACATCCCTGGATCCTGATATATGTGAATTTCGGGAATTGGATGAACCAAGACCTGTATTTGCTGATAAGGCTTTTCGCTTCATGGCTCAGCCTTTGATGTATTCCTCCTTGGAGCTTTCTGGTGATATGCATTAGGAATGCATCATGCACCCTCCTGAAGTGAGTCTTTTCCTTTAGTTGGAGCTGAGGATAGCAGTCGTAAGGCCTGAGCTCGTTTTCTCCATTGCCAATTCTGCCTTTGCAGACCAATCCTGGATATCTGTATGATCTGGCTAATAGGTATATCACATATGAACTCATGTGAAAAGACTTGGTCTCTTCAAGGTTGATCAGTTGCTCGTGAAGGTTGTCACTTATCATCCGTGACCAGTTAAACATCTTGACTCCAGAGGTAACTTCGTCGATGAAGTAGTACATCCAGCTCTCAAAGAAGGTGCCTTGCGGATTGCCTGCGATCCTGTTCAGCATCAGCACGATATCTCCAAAATCTTCCTTGAAATCCGTGCGGCGAGGTCTCTTGGGCATCTTCTTGATTGATGGTTTTGGCTTGTCCATCCAAACCTTGTTGACTGTGGTGGCGCACAAATCTGACTGACGGTCATACAACCTTTTAGCCTCTTCTTTGGTCTTATAGACCGTTCTTGAATGCTCAGGGATGCCAAAGGTTTCCTGGATTACAACTTCGTTCAAATGTGCCAAGACTCGTCCGTCAGGAGCGATGATCTGTCTCTTTTGGGCATCATAATGGCGAGCACACTCCACCATTAACTCTGCACAATCCATTGCCGGAGGGAATCCAGCTGCTTGGAATATCCCGTTTCTGACCATTCTTCTGGCTATTGCCGTGGGAAGTCCCTTCTGACCGTATACTCTTTGCTTGAATTCGTCAAAGTCCACATGTCCGAGGTCAGTGTCCATGACATTCTTCCACTTTGAGATGACCTTGGTCTCCTTCTGGGCACCCTTGTTGGCGAACTTCATTTTCAGCTTCCTTGATGATCTGTCCGCCGTGTCCGTCAACCTGCAGTCATAAAATTAACATTAATATAAAGACCTTTTTTCTAAAAAAATAATTTGGATCTCGTGCCTTAGATTCGAAAATTGACTTTCAGCTGTTCAAACAATTAATTTGCTGCGAAAAAGCAAGCTGAAAATGACTTGAATGGATTTGAAAATTTTGCCAGAGCTTCGTCAAGATGACAGTATATGAAAAGATAGCAAATTTAATTGACCAATCACCAAACCTCAGCGAAGGAACGTTAAATGCAAATCAGATTTAAAAATCTGATTTTTTTGAAAAGTGCGCCCTTCTTCAAGAAGAATTCAGCTTTGAATAATTCTCCTCTTCTTTTCCCGTGAAAAATTCCTCAGCATAACACTGCTTATCCTTCTGGACAATGCGACTTTGCCGATTGATGAATTGATTGCCTGACGATTTCGAGAAAGATTAAATTTCTCTTCAGCTGTGTGTGAAAAAATGAGTTGCTGAAACTCATTATAATGCTGAAGGATTGAATTCGATTTAGCAACTGCCATCTTTCTTCTCGATCCTCGATTTGTTTTCATTTTCCAAACAGGCAACTTTCCTTTTATTTTCCGACAAGGCTCAGTCTCGAACTTATCCGGGCAAATCTCCCTGATCTTCAAAAATTCGATTTTCTTATTTTTATGCTTATCTTTGATTTTTCGAATTTTTAAATAAACGTTTAAATATTTAATTAAATTCGTGATGAATTTAATTTTTCTCGCTGGATTTCATCTTTGCCTGGCGTCCTTCATTTTCTTCCGATTCGTGTCTGGCAAATTTGATTCTGTCCAAGGTATTTTTAAATTCCAAATAGTTGAGAATTAATTATTAAAATATTAAAATATTTTAATTAATTCCAACCCGTTCGTCTTGGACCCATGGCTATCTCGATTGTTCTTCCGTTTTTCTTGGCTGAGAGTGTATTTTCCGATTTCGTCCTTAATTTCGTCTAGCCAAACCAAAATTCAAGCCATTCCGTCAAAGATTTCATTGCCAGATCCTCATTTTTCTTTGCCAAGGCGAGATTTTAAGCTTATTCTCTCTGCCAAAGTCAAATATTTCCTTGCTCGGTCGAATTTTTCTAGGCAATATCCTTGTCCGAATGTCTTTGCCGGTTGAATTTTCCTGACGTCTGACATATTCTTCATCCTTTTGGTCAAGGACGATCCTTCCTTTCCCTTTACCTCGTGCATTTTTCTTTAGCCAAAGTTGACAATTTCTTCGCCTTTTCCATACTTAGGCAAATTTTGCCTCTTTTTCCCTCATCGTGTTAGGCATATTCCGTTCCATTCTTCGCCATGTCCCAATCCTCCTTAGCATTTGTCCTTTCAATCTTGGCATTTGTCCTCTCAAAAATGTCCGGATGTCTAGCCAAAATCTTCATTTCTTATCCATTAGCCTCTATACTTAGGCGAATTCTCGAACTTTTCTTTGGATTTGGCCTTGACACTTAGCCAAAAATCTTACCATCTTATCATCTTGGGCGGACTTCCTTGACATCTTGGACGAACATCATGGATGTCTTTGCTATTTTACCAACTTCTTCCAAGTGCATGGCGGACTTTACAAGTACTTAGGACGAGCACCATGGGATATCCCTCTTTTCTAGGGCGGGTTTCCTTAACTTCTTAGCACTTATTCATCATTTTATCCCTTTGAAAGGATTTTCCACCTCTTTATACTTAGCAAATTTCAAAACTCTCCTTAGCTGGGCGCCAACACTTAGTAAATATTTTGATTTTCCCTTACTTTATAAGTCTAGGCGGACTTTACTTGACTTTCAGCCAAGTCCCACCTTTTAAGGGCGGACTTTGTGACTCTTTTGGACGAGTTTCAAGCACATGGCGGACTTTGAGACCTCTTAGCACATGCAAGGGCGGACTTTATGAGGTGCAAGGATATCCTTCTTGGCATATGGCGGACTTCCTTGGTCATTAGGATGTGCATTTGGCATATGGCGGACTTCACTAACACTTTGGACATCCCTTCTTGAGAATGGCGGACTTCCAAGGTTGCATGGATATCAAAGGCGGATTTTAGAAGGTGTTAGGATATTCCTCAAGATGCAAGGCGGACTTTGGAGCATGCATGGACATGCATCTTAAACTTAAGGCGGACTTTGAGACCTCTTTGACATTTTTTTTATCCTTCCTCAATCCTTCTTCCATGGCGAATTCTCCAGATTTGAACAGATTTCTCACAAACTTCACCAT
This sequence comes from Sequoia sempervirens, assembly GCA_007258455.2. NCBI lineage: Eukaryota > Viridiplantae > Streptophyta > Pinopsida > Cupressales > Cupressaceae > Sequoia > Sequoia sempervirens. Next base: position 416,710,002 of record VDFB02193867.1, read on the forward strand.
TTTTGATTTGATCTTCACGATTTCACCTTCAGATCTGATTGATCTTGACTGGTTTTGACTGGTTTTTCCAGATTTTTGAACGTTTTTGGTCTGATTTTCATGTTTTTTTGAACTTTTTTTGCAAATTTTTCAAATTTTTCAAATTTTTACTTTTTGATTTTCTGAGAGTTCTGGTGAGTTTTTCGAACTTCTGAGTGCGTTTTCAGAACTCGGGACCCTTCTAAAAATAGAAACTTTCCAAAAATAGAAACTTTCTAAAAATAGAAAAAGCAACCCTAAAAAATAGGGAACCTTGTTTGGTCCAAAAATGCCAAAAATGAAAAATCGAAAAAGCAACCTTTCCTAAAAAATAGGAAGTCTCAGAATTGACCGAATTCACAGTCGATCTTCGTCTCTTGGGCCTTCTGAGCGCTTCCATGACGTCTACGCACTGATTCAAACATGAATTCCTGACTTGGCTTGGATAACTCTCGGCAAACCGACTGGAAACTCTAAGCAAAGTGATCTCTCGTAACCGTTGCAAGGAGACAAAACCCTAAAAACTAGCAGGCAACTGGGGGTCCCCATCAGCGATGGGGCGATGTGTGAAAAGGTCACAACAAGGTGACAAGTAGTCAACAATAAACATTACATGAAGCAGACGAAAGTGGGCAATGGTTGAAGAAAAACATAGCCAAGGTAAGCAAACATAGACTAGCACCAATCCCCAGCCCCAACTTTTCTGATTGCAAATAGGCATTCTATTCTAATCCATGGACTAATTCAGATATGTATTTGAATGAGCCCAAAATGGGATTTTTATGGTCCATTTCATTGGAAGTAATTTGTCAAGCAAGACTTGACAAGGTAATCAAACATTATGATGCATCATTTTCAAAGACTCAAGGAAGCAAGGAAGATGACTTATTTTAATGAATAAGGTAGCAAAGTTAAGTTAGATTTCCTTCCATATTTGAGGACTCAATCCCCCAATTTCCAAAATAATTGAAATCATTATCTCCACAAGGTTTACCCAAATATTGTTGGAAAGAGTTACTTACAACATCCCCACTTGAAATATTAAGTGAAGAGATAGCAGAAGCCAGCCTAATGCAACGGTCAAGTGTCTCTGCCCAAGTAAACTGCACAGAACCATATACAATGGATGTGTGTTCTTTGTACACATTGCCAGCTCGCTTCAGAAAAACTATAGGTGAAAGAGGCATGTAATTGGCAGGGCAGCGATTAAGTTTGTCCATTTCTGCAATTCTCTGCTTCAAGTCCAAGCCCTGTAAAAGCATTAGGAAACCAATGAAATGACAAGAGTCTGCAGAGTATAAAAATAGGAAACAAAGTAGTAACTAGAATAAGACAGAATCAAGAAGAGCGTAGATGCCAAAGGGCACTTGGTGTAATGGTTCAGTCATGTTGTAAGCATCTATAAGGTGCTGAGTTCAAATCTCTCAATACATAAAAAAATAAGAGTGCAGAAATCCAAATCCCTTCCTATTGCATATCACAGAGGGATGGAAAACATGAAAGAATTGCATGAAAAAATGCATTTATATTTTCCGAGATGAGCCCAAATGAACCACTGGACGTACTTGTTACTAATTATATACCTTTCAGAATTTCAAAAACTGGTTTTTTTCGTATTGATTCTACATTATAAAGTTCTCTGGGTTCTGTATATGGATTTCAAAACAGCGTTTGTACAATTTATTCTATACGAGCAAAAGGAAATATATTCTTACATGTAGATGATAAGAAGGAAATATTAGAAAAGGCTTGTCAACTCCAGATTGAAAATTCAGGAAATTTGAAAAAGATTTTCAAATCAATAACTGAGTTTTTAATGATTGTCTTACAAAGACAAGACTATTAGATAAAATTTATATTTCTAGAGAGAAAGAATGTCAATTTCATAGAGAAAACATATTACAAGGTAACGGTCAAACTTTATGGGTTTTGAACCAAAAGAAGCTTATACTCTTTCAAGACAAAATATTGAACTTTCTTATCACAGAAAACCTTTGCTTGTATCAGAAGTATTCTATCACTTGGAGCTCATAAGATGAATGATTTTTCTCATTCCTCATCTCTCAACAGTCAAAACAAGCAATATCTAGATGGTCACTCAACTGAAAGTAAACTGGTTCTTATGCAAACTTAATCAAATCATTGTTTCCAAGATGAAAGTTAAACCCTTTTATGCTTCAAAGTTGCATGAAACCAGTTATTGAACCAGCCAAATATACTTCGGAATTCAATCCTTCAGAGTTGAATTAAATGCTTCAGACGGAGAAATAAATGAAAATGAAATCAAAAGCATTTTTTCTTGCTTTGAGAAGTGTCAACAGGATCTATTAAATGCTTCAAGAATCAAAATGCATGAAGAATAACGCATAATACATTTACAGTTCTCTGACTGTATAGACACGACAAAACTTTTAGAATATTATTGTTGGAACATCTAGTAAAATACTTTCTGAGCTTCAGGACATGAATCTTGAGCTGAAGGAACAATAATTGTCATTTAGAACTGAAGGAAAGAAAAATTAGGGAGATAAGAGATTCACTGCTTTTAAGCCATTGAGAAACAAGAAAATAGAATATCTAGTTAAAAGGATGTATAAAAAAAATCCACAGCTTTTCAAAAAAAGCTTATTTATAATATTATGAACTGTGGAAGCCTGATTAACTAAGGTAGTTCAATGGAACTCAAAGTACATCCAAGTCCAAAAGAAAAGCAGCAACGTAAAAAGAACCCTGTCACCTGGAAAGCAGGGCTTTCCCTTAAGCTAAGGGGTGATTTACAGCTTCATACGCCAGGCATGGAAGAGATTCATCATTCCTGAGATGAAAACATGGCTTTTAGGACAAGACGACAGTTTAGTGCTTTTCAGCATTTCAAAAATTCCAAATCTTAAATGGCTGTTTGATATTTTATTGTCAATGAAACCAACTATAAAGCCATGAACCCGAATATTTCCGCAGCCTAAGAAAATCATTGATCCATACTTAAGAACATTAAACAAAAGAAATTAATCACCTTTAAGATGCCCAAGGTGTTTTTGTGTAATAGTAAAAAGAAATATCGGTTAGAGAGACTCATAAGAGCATGGTGTTTTTGTGTAAGAGAAGCTTTTAACCAGCCTATCTTCCCGGCTGCAATAAAGGCAGCCCATATTAAAGCTATGGTCCCATAGAGTAGGGCTAACCTAGATCTTAAAAATGTCAATGCTTTACACTAATGCTATGTGAAGATAAAATCCTCCAAAGTGGCATGGAAACTTTCAGCACCACCACACAAGCAGCCACTGAGAGTTAAGGACCCGAAAATAAGGACTGTTTTTCTAAGATAACATTCTAATTAACTTCCTACCAGTTAATTCCTCATATCATGGGACCTTCCTTTGCAAAAATTTAAACACAGAAGCTCATTAATCTCCCTTAACTGCAATGCGGTGGTTTACAATTCTACGAAAGACCCAGGATTAAAATCTTAACAGCTTAACACTGTTCAAAACTTATTCAATGTGGATCTCTTTTATTGGACTAGGTTGGCGAAGCTAAAACCTTAAGAATGTAATTTAAGCTCAACCCACATAGGAAGAAAAAGAAAATTAGGCATAAAATTTCAAAAAGAATCCAAGCCCTTTTTATTTCCCTCCCATACCTCTTCTTCGCCCTCCCCGCAACCCTTCTATATTTCCAGAATACTTCAAATTCCTTCAGAATCTTCTGTTCTTTAGACAATCAAGTCCTATTTAGTAGTAAGGTCTATTTAAAGAAAAATAACCCCAACAAAAAATTGCTCTCTGAAAATAAGTAACCAAGTCGCTTAAACAATCACCTGTAGATAAATCCAGCACCAAAAGTTTATCGCCCAAAGCTTCAAAACAGTTCAGAAATTCTCTGAGCCAAAATAATTAAATATATATAAAATTATAGCGAAAATATCTGCAATAGTAATACGAATAAGCATAAAAGTCGTTCAAAATAAAAAGAAAAAAAATGTGAAGCCTGCTCAACAATGCTATTTTTGTTATAATTTCTGACAGATACCTCTAACGGCACGTTCGATGAAAACTGTGATAGATTTCAGAATACATTTTAAATTCCTTGAAAATTTCGGAAGATTTGATTAAGTACTTTAACTTCCTCAACTAAGTCGGCAGGGAAGAAGTCAAGCTGTAACAGTTCCTACATACACACCTCCGATGGCCAAGTTGTTCTGAAATTTATTGAAATTAACACAGTTTTGTTCATAATGGACAAAAATTTGATCAAATATTTAAATAACTAAAAAACAAAAGTCTAGTCGGTAAGAATTTATAAGAAAAAAGGTTTAAATCACATCTATTCAAAACGTCAATCATTAAAATTAACATTAATTTAATTGACAACTCCTCAAATTTGGCTGAAAAAAATTTAAACGTTAAATAAAAAGCACAGAAAACGCTACTTAACGAGATTCAACATCGAATTGATTAAAAAATCCTCAAGTTCCATAGAACACTTGAAGATGTTAAATTAATGAAATTGACATCAATTTAACCGAAAAACACTTTCAAATTTGATAAAAAAATTTAAAAATGCTAACTCAAGCATGCAGAAAAGCTTATCATTGAAATTCAACATAAAATTTCCAAAAAGCCCCTCAAATTTGACAAAACACTTGAGGAAGTTAAATCAAACACTGTAAACATGGAAAAAATACCCACAGTAAACAACAATGACAATAATTTCACTTAAAACCCTCAAATTTCATAGAACACTTGAATAAAATTAAGAGACGCTTACAATTTAGTTTGATACTGCTGTGGGTGTTTTTAGTTGTTATTGGCTATTTTTTTGGTTTGTAATTGTTTGACTATGGACTGTAGTAGTTGTTTATGGTTTGATGTTGTTCAGTCTATAGTTACATTTTGTAATTATATATTTTTAGTTTAGATTTAAAATAATATAAAATAAAAGAATCAATAAAATGTGTCAAATGGTTAAGCTGTAAGGTTCTCATGCTGGAGACCTAGGGTTAATGTCCCTGCAGGTGGAGCAATAGTTGGAGCAAAATCCATGAAAGTGGGGCAAGTAAAGTAGACGTTAAGCAACTGAGGAAAGAGTTAGAGCAATATCCCTGCAGGTGAAGCAGAATGTAGGACAGGGTTTCCTTGTAGGTGAGGCAGTAGATGGATCCTGGTATTCCCCAAGGTGTGCAATGTCATCCCTGTAGATGTAGTGATAGTCGTCGCAATATCCTCGTATGCGTGCAATGGTATCCCCATAGATGCAACATGGAAGCAAGAGTTGCTAAAATATCGTGAGTAATCGCGATTAATGACAAATTGTTACACTCAAAATTTTCTTCTAAAAAATCATGTTTTTTTGAAGAAATCAGGGGCATGACTGGCCTTTTCATGTGTAATTGAGATTAAATGGGATTTAATTTTGACCGTGTTTTAATGGTTTTTTTGTTTTTGCCTAACCTGCAATCTTTTGATAACAGGTTTTACACTCGTTATAGTCATTTTTGAAGGAATTCTTCTTTGTTTATTTCGTATTTGAGAGGTCTTTTGAAGGAAATCCCTCGATTGAACACAGAGTTCACAATCTCTTCTTTACTTTGTCGTAGTCGACAATTTTAATATTTGAATCCTATTTCATGGTAGTCCTCAATAGTTTTGTGACAATTTTTTTCACAAAATTTAATATTGTTATTATAAAAATAGTTAATTTTATAATTTTATTTTATTTTTTTCTTTTAGGAAAAATCTTTTAATCTTCAATTCTAAATGTTTTTTTTATTGGAAAAAAAAGCATAAAGAATTACAACAAGAGATCAGTTACAGAACAGCAAATGCCCCATTCCAAGAACAGTGAATAAGGCTGCTATAAAACAACAACAAACAGCAACAAGTTGTTGCACAATACGGCTAACAACAACTGTTATTGAACAACAAAAAAACAGCTCCAAAGGAATGACTGAACAACAAACCCAGCAATAACAAATTGCTGCTCAATTCAGCAAACAAGTAGTCACAAGGAGGACCATAAACGCCAAAGATCAAAATTCGTCCTTAAAAGACTACAAGTTGACAAAATGAAAGATCTACGATGGCTGTCACAAACAATGATCTCTGTGGTGTTTAGGGGTAAGATATATTTTGTCAAAATAAATTCTTATTTTACTTGTACATGTTTGATTTTATTTATTGTAAAGTAACTAATATTTTTAGGGAATTTGACATAATCAATTACATAATATTTGTCCTTGAGTTTATTTACAATGCACCAAATTCAACATTTAAGAAGATTACACTCTTGTACTTGAGAAGTGATGTTCGAGAGGTTATTTAAATGCTATAGAGGTTATAGTGGTAAGGAGAGTGCAAATAATTTTTATTACAATTGTCTTCTCTTCTTATTGTCTCTTTTTTCTTCTTCTAGAGATTTGATATTCGGCTGTAAATTTGGTGCAAGGGGATCGAAGTGTTGGAAAAATAATTGTGCCTACATACTCTAGAGACTACCTCTTGCAAGTAGGTATGCCATTAGATATAGCTTAAGCCTTTCACATGCCATTTATTATAGTGCCACCCTACTCTCCTGTACCACTTTTCTCTCATGCACATCTCTCTTCCACATATTGTCACTCTCCCATGCACCTTTGGGTATATAGAAAAGTGAAGTATATCACAAGGATTGGTTTATTAAGAGGTTTTGTATATTAGGAGAATATTCTTTCGTATCATTGCTTTGGTATAATGGGTAGTTTGGCATTGAGGATCTAGGTATATTGAAAGGTAAGAATGATAAGTTGCAACAATAAGGGTTTCTTTTGGTAGTAATAAGGTTGAAGTTATAACCTCAAAATATATGAAATATTGAATTTAAAATTTCTTTTATAGATTTGATCATGTCTATTACATCCCATTTTTCATCACCCTATAGACTATGTTATTTTATCATGAATTTTAATTTTGGACTTTCAAACATGAATGATGAATCAATTCAGGTATGGTGGTTAATCATTATATCAAGAAGCCATATATTGTGAAATGATAGACTTATGCATTTAAGGGTGCTGGCAAGAAGTTGAGTCCACTTTTTGGCCATTCCTTGATTTTCAGAATTCGACACATTTGACCTTAAAATTTGAAGCACTTAGAGATGAAATCTTGAAAAAAGTCACTAATCATAAAATGTCGTACTCGAAGTCTATTTTCCAAATATGTAATTTATTTCAATACCCAGATGATACAAAATGATTTTCAATAGGCATTTCTAAAAACCACTGTTTAAATTTTTTTTTTTTACCATACCATGCATATGTACGTCATTCATATTTTGACCTAAATAATCATATTTTTCTAAATCCTTTTGGGAAAAGATTTGTAATTCATTGAAGCATGCTTTCCATATTTTTTTGTAATTTTTTATTGAATATTTTTTTTGTTAATTTTTTATTGGCCATATTTGGAGTTTTAAAAAATTGTTGTGTACATCATGCATAAGATGACCTAAACTTATGGTTTTTTTTTTTTGTTTAATTGAAAAGAATTGTCTAAAGTATGCTTTCATGCAATCCGTTCATGAAAACGTTATGTTGATAAAAAGTTATTAAAATGCTAAAAAACCTTGATAATTCAAGTGTATGGACCTGTTTAATAAGAAATTAAATGAAAAATTAAAAAAATAATCCAATTGTAAAAATAATTACATATTTGGAATTTACACTGTCTAATCTATAATGGGTTTTAATTTTGTTGAAAAATTCTACAAAAAAAGTCTTCAAACGTATGCCCAAAGTCACTATTTTTTTGTGGCATTGCTAGAACCTTCAACTTGTAGGTTAAACCAAGTCCAAGGCCTAGGTTTAAATCCCTAAACCTTTTCCCGAACATGTCAACAAAGCAAAAACCTGGCCTACATTTCAAATTTGAAAAAATGGGATCCCGTTTAATATAAACGGGATCCCGTTTCCCATATACCCATTCAAAATGGAACAAGATCCTTTTTAATAAACAAGATCCTGTTTAATAAATTAGAACCTGATTTGTTTAACTTGGGTTCCCGTTTACTAAATGGATAAATCGGGATCTCGTTTCTTAAACAGGATCCCAAGTTATTTTTGATCTTTTTTTTAATTTTACTATCAAAAAGGGGCATCTTGGGTTATGGAGGATTATTTTGTACGACCGAATGTGACATATTCCCTATTTTCTATCACCTTTTGTCTTATTGAAGCTCTTCAAGTTGGGATTTTTTTCAATTTTGAAAGGAGGAATCATTGGGACATTGTTACAAAGGAATTTTGTTGGATTGCTACTTGTTTTCAAAGGAGGAAGAGGAATTTTATTTAATTGCTACTTGTTTGAAAAGGAAGAATTTTTTTGTTGAATTGCTATTTGTTTTCAAAGGAAGGGGAATTTTATTTATTTGTTATTTGTTTGAAGGAGGAAGAGAAATTTTGTTGAATTCCTATTTGTTTTCAAATGAGGATGAGAAATTTTGTTTAATTGAGTTACTTGTTTGAAGGAGGAAGAGAAATTTTGTGCAATTGCTACTTGTTTGAAGGAGGAAGAGGAACTTTGTTTAATTGCTATTTGTTTGAAGGAGAAAAATGTTTTTTGTTCAATTGCTACTTATTTGAAGGAGGAAGAGGAAATTTGTTCAATTGCTACTTGTTTGAAGGAGGAAGAGGAATTTTGTGAACAATTGCTACTTGTTTGAAGGAGGAACAAACAAGGAAGACTCAAGTTTTTGACATTCATTTGTGTATACTTCAAAAAATTTCAATCATGGGATCACAATGTCAAAATAAGAAGAAAGATAGGAAGGTATTGACCCCTGAAGAAATTCAAGCAAAGAGAGAGAAGGATAAACAAAGACAAAGAGAAAGAAGAATGAGAACTTGATTAATGAATGCTGGTGAAGCATCGAATTCCACAACTATTGAAGATAAAAACATCGAGGAGACCATGGATGTAGATGATGCAAACTTGTAAGAGGTGAATGTGGAAACTAGTATGAATATACAAACTACTCCTAGTATGTCTTCAAATATCCCTTCCAATGCTATGGAGAATGTTTCAATAGACACAAGTCTAGGTACGTCTTCACATCCACCTTTGAACCTCATGGAAATGGTGTTTATTAGAGATTTACAAAATGTTGGATATCACAATGTTGACATTGATAATATTCGTAGAGTTCAAGATTTGAGTCAAATTGTTGTTGAAAATGAAAATTAAAATACTTTTATTGAAAATGAAAATGAAAACCGTTTTGTTGTTGAAAATGAAAATGAAAACCGTTTCGTTATTGAAAATGAAAATCCTTTAATTGAAAATGAAAACGAAAATGAAAATGAAGATGAAGATGAAGATGAAAATGAAAATGAAAATGAAGATGAGAATGAGAATGAGAATGAGAATGAAAATAAAATTGAAGATGAAAATGAAAATAGTTTTGAAGTTGAAAATGAGAATGAATTTGGTGGAAGTGATGTTGAAAATGAATATATATATTTTTTAAATTGAAAGTGATGTTTTGGATAATCTTCCCAGTAAGATTTCTTGGAGACAAATAAGAACACGTTCTAATAGATTATACAATCAATTTTTTATCATAAAAAACTTTCAGTTCAATGTCAAATAATGATGCAATTAATGAGAATGCGAAAAATAAGAAAAGTAATGAAAAAGTTAGGCATTTTTGTTAAACAAAGAAGAAAAGATCAATTAGTAAAACATGCTATGTCTACTATTGCTAGTGTCATTCAGTCTATTGGCAAAAATAATAGATCTAAAGATAAGAATGCAACAAGAAGAGCTATAACAACTGCTATAGTTAATAAAACAACTTTGAATAAAATAATGATAAACAATATTAGTGAAGTTTTAAAAATACATCCTAAAACATTGCTAAGAGTGGCAAAAAGAAGAGAAAGTATAGAAAATGATCCTATCAACCAATGTTGGAGTTTCAGTGGTCAACTCTCGAGGTCTAGTATGAAATTGAATGTTGAAATTAAATCTTTGATTGAAAAATATTGGCATGATAATACTAGGGTATCATTTAATGCTAAAGATATTTTAAAATTAAGGGTGGGATCCAAAGTTTGCGATCCTCATCCAAAACACCTATTAGATACAACACAAACTAAATTTTATTGAAAATTTTGTAGCGATTTAGTGTTACCTGGTAATATTAAAATAAGTCAAAGGTCTTTTGAAAAATGTAAACCTTGGTATGTAAAAATTAATAAGCAACGAATATCTTGTTGTTGTAAAACACATGTTCAATTTTATTATTTTTATGATATTTTTTTATATATATGTTGTGCTTTGCTTACTAACATGATTATGAAAGAATGTGGTATTAATATGCCACCTGAAACAATAAGGGAGTTAATATCAAGTTTGTTTTGTGAAAGATCTAATGGAAAATTATTTTATTTAAGTTCTTGTATTTCTGGACAATGCATTAGTTGTGGAAATTTTTCATTCTTAAGAGTTTGCATACATGAAAGTGTTTATAATGATTTTGGAAAACAATTAGTGGAAGTTAAAAGATTTAAGAATGTTAACTATTCTCTAAAAGATGGAAAAATTGGAAAGCGTTGTGATTTAGTTACAAAAAAAATTAGTGTACATGCGTTCATATTAGAATTTAAGAATAAGATTGTTCCAAAATATGTTATGCACTCTCAACATGATTGATGGCTTGATGGCCAATTTCGTGCATGTAGAAACACATTTTCAGTTGGTAGTATACTATCAGTGGTTGATTTTTCAAAAAACTATACTCTAGCTCTGCAAGAGGAAATTCAATCACAGTATTATAATTAAGTGCAAGTAGCTATGCTCATATTGTTTATAGACATGCAGATGATAGCACAGAGGATGATAAATTTTTTTTGAGGGAGTATCATTTCTATTTGAGTGACAACTGGTTACACTCGTCAAAGTTTGTTCAATACTGTTTCAATATATTTTATAAAAATTTAAGAGAAAAAGGAATCCAGATGACAAAACACCTCATATGGTTAGATAATTGTATGGCATAGTTCAAGAATGCTCAAATGTTCTATTGGTTAAGTAGGGTTCACAAGGAACTTAATGTCCAACATATGTGGAGTTTTTTTGAAGTTGGGCATGGTAAAGGAGAACATGATGGAGTTGGTGCATGTGTAAAAAGAATTCTTGCTAGAGAACAACTGAAATTTGAGGATGCAATAAAGTTTAAAGATACATGTGGGATTGTGGATTGGTGTAATACAAGATTATCTACACCTAGTTCAAGCGAGTATTCTATAGATCACTAATTCTTTTGGTTGGTTGAAGAAGAGAACATTCCACCTAGACTTGATTGTGAGACAATTAGTGGATCTACTAAATGGAATTCATTAAGAGTTCAAATGCAAGCACAAGGACTATTTGGAGAAGTGAGCTTGCATGGTTTTTTCAATTTTGCATCTCAAGAGATTAGAAAGTATGTGAAAATATAGGATGGGTTGAAGATTGAAAGCAAAGATCGTTGACACCTGCACAAGCACACGATCAATATGAAACAATTGAAGACAATGATCAAGTGTTTGCATAAGAAGACTATGACTTTGTTTTAGACCTTGTACAAGAAGGTAATTTAATTCAATTTATTTTACTTTATTTCACTAAGTTATTACTATTTTGTAATACTAAATTATTTATTTATATACATATGAATGGATGTATGTAGATTGGTCAAATTATATGGACATGTGCACAAGTTATTAAATCAAATTTTGTTTGCAAGACATGTGTATGCTTTTGTTGCACCTGAGGGGAATGAAGAGGAAACAAAATATTGGTTGGCTCATTGTGTGGAGACTAAACATAAGTTGATAGCACCTTGAGAAGATGATGATGGCTATCATTATCTAACAGGTATAGTGATCCCCTTAAGACATCCCCTTAAGCAAATATTGATAACAAGTTTTTGATCCCCTTAAGTAAATTTTTAGAACAAGTCTTTGATCCCCTTAAGAAAATTTTGAGAACTTATTTGATGATGGTTAAATCATGTTTTCCAATAGGATTAGTGGTGGTTGTTGGCACTTGACTATAAACATACTCGATAAGGAAGAATGGTCTACCTGCATTCAAAGATTATGAAACACATAAAAATATTATACACTATTCACATTTGGTGGTGGCAACAAATATAAAACTAGATCAGTATCGTGGAAGACCTTCAAATAAAGTGCTATGGACAATTTCTATGGAAGACATTGAGACAATCATAGATGCATTGCAAAAAAGAGAGGATGTAGATGGTACAATGGAATAAGTAAATACAGGTAAATATAGTTTTAGTTTTATATTGTCCTTTTAAATAGATTAAATACATGTTTTGATATTGGTCAAGTGTGTTATTAGTTGAAATTGATTTAAATTGTCCTTTTATAGATCCTTAAGCCATAATCACAAAAAGGAGAGTTCATGCAGATTCAACCTAGACAACATGGAATACTTGGTAAAAACAAGTAATTATTAGTTAAATTATATTGAAATACATGTTTTGATTATATATTGATATTGCTTGTATTAATAGTTAAAATTGATTTATTATCCTTTTTTGTATCCTTAAGCCATCATCACATTGATCTCATACTTTGAAACAAAAAGGAGAGGATGCAGTTTCAACCTACACATATGTGTGGAATACTTTTAAATACAGGTACTTGAGTTGTGTACATATAGATAGTTTTATATAAATTAAAATATGTATGTTTTGATGATTTCATTAATATTGCTTGAATCATTTTGATATCAGGTAGTGTGAAGACCTACTACATTTCGGGCACAAGTTTGAAATGTTCTTGAGATGACATGGCCAAATTTCGTAAACATTGTTTTGAGATGACATATATGTACATACATACTTACACAATTAAACATTGTGTAAAAATTACAAATACATGTACATACACAATTATACTCTATGTACTTTTATGTATCAAAATCAATATTCTATATATTTTGTTTGTTAAATGTGCATGTTTTCCTACTTTGAAAATTTATATTTGATTGTATAATCACTAAATATCATGTGTAAATTATTTTTAAATCAATTATATCAATTGTGATTAAATATGAGACATGTACGTTGAAGTATTTCATCCGCTTAAGACATCCTATTAGGACATATCCTATGTATTATACTTAATTATATCATTTATTATGATGAGACACCCTATTTTGAAACTTTAAATTTGATTTTATAATCACTAAACAACATGTATATTATTTATTTGATCCCCTTAAGACATTGTATTAGGACCCCTTAAGACATCCCCTTAAGACTTGTCGTATTAGCACATATCCTAAATATTATACTTAATTATATCATTTGCTATGATGAGTCACCCTAAAGTATAATACTTGTTCATATCACTTAATATTTATACTTAATTATACTCTTCTTTGATCCCCTTAACACGTCATATTAGGACTCCTTAAGACATCCCTTAAGACATGTACTTTGAAGAATTTCATCCCCTTAAGACATCCATAGGTGAAGATGTTTGCTATTATTCCTTTTGTATTTTGAAATCATTTGGTTTAAGATGTTTCCAATTACATGGAAACTTGTAAATTAACTTAGTTGTCTCTTTTGACAGAGGATGTGACTCCCATTCCAACAGACAGTACCAAAAGAAAGGGTGGACATAGAGGAAGAAGGCTGTAGTATTTTTGTTGGATGCTATTATTTATTTTGACAACTTATAAATTAGTGTTTTTTGTGGAACATGAGGTCAAGAGGAATTTTATGCTCTTAAGTTTTCTCTGGCACTTTGCATGATTTGTAAATATGGGACTCCATGATTTAATTTCAAAAATTTAGCCTATTTTTGGATAATTAAGTTCTTTAATTTAATGTTGTAAAAGAACTAGGAAATATGGTGTATACTTATAGAACAACTTTTTTGGAAAAACTCATTGCATTTTGATTGGTATTTATGTTTAGTTTATAGAATTTATTAATGCTTTTGTTCTCCAATCTTTTATGGTATTGTTTATTTCTTAAAATTTCATCCTTTGTGGTATATAAATAGATTGCTTTTATTTGTAGATTATGATTTATTTTCTTATTTTATTATATCTAACCTGTGTATTACGACCCCTTAAGACATCCTATTAGGACGTGAATTGGATAAGTTCATTGACTAATTATCAGTAATTATTGAATGTTCATTGACTAATTATCACTAATTATTGAATGTACATATCATGTATATCATGTATGGATCAGTAAATTTGTAAATTACAAATATTAAAATGTCCTATTAATTTCAACTTTAATTTCATATTTATATTTAATTTCACATTAATGTCTTGACTATGAACATAAAATGCATAAATGTACATGTGTAAAATAAAATTGAACAATAATAAAGTCCATTATTTACAATATATTAAGTGCATGAAACCAATATATTAAGTGCATGAAATAAAGTCCATCAAAGTACAACCCACGAAATAAAGTCTAATAGAGTACATGAGAAACCAAATATGTAGTCCATGAAATAATCAAATATAACCCATAAAATCATGTTTAGGTCATGTATTGTCTCTATAATCAAGAGACCTCTTCACACCATGCAAACTACGTGGATGACCTGAAACACTCTGTACAAGAGAAAGATGAAATCAGATGTAAGACGATGAAAAATGATTTAATGACAATTTAATTTATAATTCATCATAAAATTAAATTACCATCATATCTGGATCTGGATGCTCTGTTGCACTTGGACCGACCTCTAAATTCTCTGAATCAATCTACATATACAAGACAAAGAAAGTTGAAATTAGATGTAAGTCTACAATTAAAAATGATTTAATTCAATTTAATTTATAATTTATCATATTTAAATTGTATTGTAAGAGGTTGTGCACCCTCTACTCTAGGACTTGTTTGTACATGCTCAACTACAAGATGCATCATGCTATAAAAGAAAAAGAATTTAACATGTATGAGCTCATATATATATATATTCAATTTTAAATTTAATTAAAGTTATTCACAATGTATAATTTGTAGTTGACTTTAAATATAATAAATTTTTTAAATTACCATGATATCTGGAGCCTACTCTGCATGTCCTCCTAGAGGTGTAACTATAACTGAGTCATGGAAAAAATCACACTAACAAATTCCTACAAGATCAAATTTAAAGCATGTATACTTGAATTAGGTTAAAATATATATATTCAAGTTTGCATATTTTGTGTAGAAACTTTTTTAAACAACTTGAAATTCAAAGGCCTCACGAGTAGTGACAACATCTAATGTTTGTACGATGCTCATTCTCATTGCTGTATCAACCTAGGCATACATATAGAAATTTAACACTTATAATATTTACAAGTGTACATGCACATTTGATATATAGTGAATTCAAAATTCATAATTGTAACTATAGTAATATAAGTTAAACAATTTACAATATAAATGTACCTACCCCTAATTTGCGACACTCAAAAGTGGAGAAGCGCTTGGCAACCCCTTGGGTGGAATCAATGTGGAAGTCGATTGACTCCCTTGAACCAACATAAATATTTAAAACATATGTTCATGATTGAATTATAAATTATAAATTCAATTTAAAAATTATTTCATATATAATTTTAAAAATTGAAATTAAAATACCCCATAAGGGTTGCTGACTGGGACTGGTGTCGACATATGTACTCATGGTGTAGATGATTTCCCTATCGTTAGTGTCATATGTACACCAAATAGTTTGATTGTTGAAATGTATTGCAATTTTTTTTTGATATATACATTCATAAAATTCTTATAAATTCAACATGTAGATGCATATTTATACCTGTGTCGCACTATCCTTAGGGTGATGGTCTGTGGTAAGAAATTCTACAAATGAACTGAGGCAAATAGATGATCCACCAGCATCTCCACGTCCACCCAAACTAGGTGTGGCCTGATCGGGTCCATAACATAGTTGTTGGCAACTGGTACATACATGTGGTCTTGACATTCATGGAGTGGTAGTAGGAAAAACTCCATAAAACACTCCTCCATCATCATAGTCTCTATGCTCCCTACACGCTATCAGAGAAGCATGTTGATCAAGGTATCCTACGAGCGTATTGAGGGATCCTAATGTTAATACCACCGCACGTTGATGCACAGGTGCGGGAATGGCAGGACCAATAGGAGCAACAAGGGGTTGCACATGCATGAGGTGTTGGGGATCAACCCTTGCCCCTAACCTTTGTTGTGGCATGTTGCCACCAACACCCTGAAATGATTTAAAATCAAAATAATTGGGCTTTTTCCCCATAACAAACTCTACATATAGTTTCCTCAAAAAATATAACAGGACCTCCAAATTAGTGTGTGGTGGACTGTCAAATACCATATACCATCGATCCTACAAATATACACTCATCTGTGGATGTATACACAACCTCATGGATATTCTAGATTTATTGGCAGGAATGGGCTGTTGAGTATTAGGGTCGATAAAATAAGGGGATAAACAAGATTTTGTTAT
This sequence comes from Sequoia sempervirens, assembly GCA_007258455.2. NCBI lineage: Eukaryota > Viridiplantae > Streptophyta > Pinopsida > Cupressales > Cupressaceae > Sequoia > Sequoia sempervirens. Next base: position 416,726,551 of record VDFB02193867.1, read on the forward strand.
TTTTAGGTCTAAATTTTGTTTATATGAGAGACCATCTGCATAAAATCATCTCATCTCTTCTCTTTCTTGTCGATACCTATCTAAGTCAAAATCAATAGTCCTAATGGATCAACAACATTTTGCATCACAAATGAAAAACATCTCACATGTGGTGGAATCAATGCTTCATTTTGCATAGCATTGATTTGGTTTTGAATGGATGCCACTTGTTCATTTATATGTGCTTGCAAGCTAGCCTCATCTTATCTAGTGGGTGGTGGGGGTGGGATATGAGGTGGAGGGGGTGTAGGAGGAGGTGGAGCCTAGGGTGGAGGTGGAGGTTGCTAAGGTGCTGGATTGATGATATCATCAATGTTAAATTAATCCATGATATCTATATAAGTGTTCACTTGCATTAAATTATACACAATTAACATATAACCTTACAAAATTTCAAGAAATAGTTAAATTTGAAACGTACATGCAAATTTGTTTAAATAGGATGTGCATACATATACATGCACATACATACATTGATTGAACTTGAGCATGTGCATACAAATTTCAAAATTTAACATGTACATACATTTAACATAAAAAAATATGATGCATAATGCATGCATATATCATTCAACTAAACTATGTGTACATACAAATCTCAAAATTTAAGATCTAGAACTATGTAATTTTAATACATGTACATACTAAAAAATAAACTTGAAACATTCACAAAAAGCTCATTTATGTGTAACACACACACACACACACATATATATTACATTTTTCCAACAAGAGAAATGATGATCTAGTAGATAGTCATAAAATATATGCTATTATAAATTCAACATTATAAGTTCATAAATTCAACCAAATTCATAAATTCATGTCACTAAAAATATCCATCCAACCAAAATCATAAAATCATTACTAAAAATATCCATCCAACCAAATTCATAAATTCATCACACAAAATATCCATCGAACCAAATTCACAAATTCATAACTATAAGATCATTATCTTAATTTATAAAGTGTTGGGGCTCTCTACTACATCTCTTCATTTCTTTGTGTTTTCCTTTTCAAAATCAGAAGTTCTCCTCTCCTCTAGCCATCGTCGATTCTCATCCAAGATCCCATCCATAGCCCTAACATCATCAACAACATTTTTCATCCTAGATGCAAACATCCTCAAAGGTGGTGTGATACATTCTTCATTTTGAATAATGTTTATTTGATCTTGAATGGTTAAAACATCAACATTGATTCGTGCTTACAAGTGAGCACCATCGGTTTCAAGTGGTGGAGGTGGGGGGTTATGAGGTGGAGTGGGTGGAGGTGGAGGTGAAGATGGTGGAGATGGAGGGCGTGGAGGTGGATTACAAATATTATTGAATTGATCCATGTGATCTCTAAGATATAAGTGAAACTGCATTAGATTTGTAATTTCAAAATGTAAGATACATGTTTAGGAAATACCCTTAAACCATTCAATATAAATAGACTAATTGAATACAAATGATAAAATGTGTAAGCCGAGTATTTATGTCTAAGGCATGTTACTTGAATAAAAAAACAACTAACTATTAATATAGGACAATTTATGAATGCTTTAGGTTTTACAGTTTAGAGTTTAGGATTTAGGGTTTAGGATAATAGGATGGCTTAAGGGGATCTATGTAGTAAGGTCCTAGGACAAAATGACATGGCTTAAGTGAATAAAATTTGGTGAAGTTTCCCAAGGCAACCAAATTTCATTAAGTTCCTAGTTCAAAATGATGGTTTAGAGTTTAGAGTTTAAGGTTTAGGGTAATAGGATGGCTTAAGGGGATCTGTGTAGTAAGGTCCTAAAACAAAATGACATGGCTTGAGGGAATAAAATTTGGTGGAGTTTCCCAAGGAAACCAAATTTCATTTTAAGGTCCTAGGGAAAAATGAATGCTTTAGGGTTTAGGGTTTAGATTTTAGAGTTCAAGGTTTAGGGTTTAAGGAACTTAAGGTGAAGTTTGGGTGGCCCTTGGAATAATGGACTTGCAGGTTAGTGAACAACATTTTTTTATGGAATAGTTGGTTGAGATAGCTCTTGTTTTGATTGACCAACCTCTCATGAAATCTCATTCATATTATAATCTTGCACGATCTTATTATTGTTAAATTTGGTTGCCTTGGGCAACTTCATCAAATTTAGAGAACTTCTTTGATCCCCTTAAGAAATGTCATATTAGGACCCCTTAAGACATTAGTTTACAGTTTAGGGTGATAGGATGGCTTAAGGGGGTCTATGTAGTAAGGTCCGAGGACAAAATGACATGGATTAAGTGAATAAAATTTGGTGAAGTTTCCCAAGGAAACCAAATTTCATTAAGGGCCTAGGAAAAAGTGATGGCTCTAGGGTTTAGTGTTTAGAGTTTAGGGTTTAGGGTAATATGATTGCTTAAGGGGATCTATGTAGTAAGGTCCTAGGAAAAAATGACGGCTTAAGGGAATACAATTTTGTGGAGTTTCCCATGGAAATCAAATTTAATTTTAAGGTCCTAGGACAAAATGAATGCTTTAGGGTTTAGGGTTTAGGGAACTTAGGGTGAATTTTGGGTGGCCCTTGGAATAATGAACTTGCAAGTTAGTGAACAACATTTTCTTGTGGAACAGTTGATTGAGATAGCTCTTGTTTCGAATGACCAACCTCTCATGAAATCTCATTCATATTATAATCTTGCACGATCTTATTATTGTTAAATTTGGTTGCCTTGGGCAACTTCACCAAATTTTGAGAACTTCTTTGATCCCCTTAAGAAATGTCATATTAGCACCCCTTAAGACTTCAGTTTACAGTTTAGGGTGATAGGATGGCTTACTGGGATCTATGTAGTAAGGTCCTAGGACAAAATGACATGGCTTAAGTGAATAAAATTTGGTGAAGTTTCCCAAGGAAACCAAATTTCATAAGGGCCTAGGAAAAAATGATGGCTTTATGATGCATGAGCATCCAGGGAGAGGAACAATCTTTCATCACCAAAAATTATATGTTTGTTTGTTTCAAATAAGGTCCAAGGTTGTGAGGAGTCATGGGGTTTTGATTTTTCCTAACCAATGTCACGGGGTTCATAAGTTCCATAATTGCCCAATTTAGTGACATAGCGATGGAGTTACATTGGCGAGCCCGATAGATATATGTTGACAAGTCACGGGTTTTTATAACTCCACAACCCTTGACTACAAGTTCTTCAATTCTAATCTTCAATGACTGAGCGATTTTGGTTTCATCAACATGAGGACCTCCCAACTTGGTGTTCCCTTTTGTTGTCAGCATGAGTCACACTTGTTGGTAGGACATTCTTCAATGTCTCTTCTACATTCCATGTCTATTCGACATGTTGATGTCTGTGGGTTTAGTTGACTGTCACATCAAGGTGACCTTATGTTGTTGGCGAGAGATAATCCTAAGTCTCTTTGACTTGGAATGTCTCATTGATGGTGTGGTGGTAGTGATGTCGGTGTGACATGGAGGTGTCTGTGTGAGGTTCTCTGATGTCTCTTCGACATTCCAAAAATGATCCGATTGAGCTTATTGAGGTGACATGGGGATGTCAGACTGAGATCTTCTAGAGTCTTGGCGATATTCCGATGGCAATGATGAATGATGATGGTCAACATGATGGATGGTGAGTGAGGTTGTGACAATTGGAGGAATGATATTGGATATATTCCACATTGTTGTTGTGGAATACCTATCTATTGGACAACTTGTTGAAGCTACTAATAATGAGGTAATGACATTGTGATACTATGACATGAGGAGCAGGAAATGCCAAGGCTGACTTGGAGAGCTAGATGGAGATATAAACGCAAAAGGAATACATGGAAGATAGCAGGAGTGTAGGATAACATATAGTGAAGAATAAAGGGTGAACTCAGATCTGTAAAATTTGACATATGCATGTAATAAGCAGCCCATAGAGTGGCATGTAATTTGTAACCTCTCCCAAGTAATAGAGAAAATATTTGTTCACCTGTTGCATTCGTTTGATCTTTTTGTGTGTGTGCATGTGAGTTGGCTGTGAGATCGGATAGCCTGGCAAGGCTCCCTGATCTCAACTATGTCAAGTGGTATCAGAGCAAGGTTTTCTCTTGGAAGGTGTCAAGCAATTACAAATTCCTATAGAGAATTTGTTGTGGGTAAGTGAGTGAGAAGAAAACTTGTAGCTACAAAGGGCTTGTATAAGATGTCACAAAGAGGATGGGGAAGAGGATGAGGGGTGTGAAGAGAAACAAACCCTGTCCTAATAGATATGTTGAGAGGGATTACGACCAGATTAGAGGCTATCGAGAGTGCACAATGAAGAGGTCATCATGTCAATGATGTGAGTGATGAAGAAGAAGAAGAGCAGGTTGAAGTTGAAGGAGAACTGTATTCAAGGAAAATAAACAGGAAACAAAGAAAGCATAGACAATAGCAACAATCACAAATTTCCTAATTATGCTAAGATCCCCAAATCAATAATGAAATGCAATGCAAACAAAGAATTCATAAATAAGAACCATATCACCCAAATTCCATGCTTTCTTGAATCCTCTCCATTATTCTTCTCCACTTTTATTTGAAAAGCTCAAATGCCCTTAGAGTATGAGTGTGCAATAATAGCATGTAAGTATTTTAACAACAAAAAATTGAATATTGTGATTTTCTGTGAATGAAATTCAAAGCTTCTCTTATAGAAGCTTCACAGATTCGATGGTCAAGATTGATTTGTGTTCGAATGGTCCAGATCGAGTGTGAGGACATGATTGAATAGTTAACTACCTTAATTGATGAGATTGATTAGATATTTAGCAAATTTGATTAAGAGTTTGATTGAATAGTTAGCCAATTTGATTGATTAGTTAAGAGGTGTAACTGAAAGAATGTGTGAGTCAAAAGGAGGTGACAAATTAGTTAGGTGAGTGAACCGAAAGAAAGTGTTAGTCAAGAATGGAGAGAATTATGCATGAGATATTTAGTTGAAAATGTAGGAGACATATGCTCAAATAGAAGAATTAGATATTAAATTAATTCCATTTTTGTGGAAGAAGTTGTGTACGTGATTAAAAAATCAATTAAATGACATTCAATTTATGGAGTCACTTTAGATGATAAAAAAATTAATTAAATAAATATTATTCATTTAATTAAATGTAGGACAATATGAATTAATTCAAATGTGTAATTAAATAAATTTAAGAAACTAATTTAATTAGTAAGAAGAATGGATTTAATTTAAAGGTGTAATTAAATAAATTTAGAAAACTTATTTAATTAATCAAAAGAAAAGAATATAATTAATTAGTGACGTAATTAAAGTAAATTAATGCAATTTACTTAATTAATCAAATTTTGGAAGAATAATGAAAATGAATTAATTAAATGTTTAAAACTATTTAATTAATTTAGAGGAAATGTGATGTTAGATTATAATTAAATGATAAATTCTATGGGTATCTTGAATTAACAATGAAAAAATGTAGTTGCAGGCCTAAGCCATTTTTTTAGTGTCTACAATTTTCCCCTCTTTGACATGATGTCATTTAGCATTTGTGTCAAAGAATAAAGAATAAAATGCCCCAATCGTGCCCGGTGTGAAATAGGTAAGGGTATGCCCCCTCAGGAAAAATGATAGATTTTTGAAAAATTAAAAAAAAAAAAAGGAAATTGTCCCAATTAGGTAATTGGATAGCTAGAAGTTCGATGGTGGCTAAAGAAATCAGTTAGCTTGAAGACGATGGAAGAAATTGCTAGCTTGAAGATGATTGTTGTTAGCATGAAAGAAAGATATGTCATAACTTTGTTGTCCTTATACTAAGCATTTGCATTTTAATCATCATTGGGCATTAAATGATACAAGTGGATAACAAACACCATGATATGAGATAAACCAAGGTGTGCAAGGTCATCCACTTGTGAAAACACATAGTCACAGACAAGGAATGTGCCTGACTCATACTAAGGGTTGAGTTGCCCGAGTCTTTTTGCCAAGACAATTTGCAAACAATAGTAAAAGAAAACGTGTCATGAAACGTTGTTGCTCCTCTAAATCCTATTGCTAGGAAATCCTTGAGGTGGCTAGTGACATGAAAGCTTTGAAAAGATAAGACAATCATCATGATACATTGTTGCTCCTCTAAATCTTGTTGTCAGGACATCCTTGAGGTGGCTAGTGACATGACAATTTAAAAAAGATAAGACAATAAGCAAGATATGCCAGTGTAACATTGTCACTCCTCTAAATCCATCGTAGGACATTGTCGAGGTGGCTATTTACATGATTTTTTTTTTTAAAATAAGGCAGTCAGTCAAAAAGCAAGATATGCCCATGTAACATTGGCGCTCCTCTAACTCCGTCATAGGACATCATTGAGGTGGCTAGTTACATGACAATTTCAAAAAAGATAAGAGAGTCAGTCAAAAAGCAAGATATGCTCATGTAACATTGTTGCTCCTCTAAATCGATCATAAGACATCGTCGAGGTGGCTAGTTACATGGTCATATCAAATAATTGAAAAATAAATGAAAAATTCTTGTCAAGACATGTGTATTAGATCTTTGTTTATTTGCCAAGGTTGACTAGTCACCCTTTAGGAAGGACACATCCTAAAGAAGATTGAAATGTTGAATTTGATTAATTCCAAGGTCGGGATTCAGGAAGGACACATCTTGAATAGATGACATCACATGGTTTGACATCAAGAAGGACACATATTGAAGACCTTGCAATTGACAAGAAAGAGTTTGACGTCAAGAAGGACACATCTTGAAGACTCTTAAGTGATTGAATTGATAGATTTCATGTTGATTCAGGAAAGACATATCCTGAATAAATTGGTTGATAGAGAAGAGTCTAACATGAAGAAGTACACATCTTGAAGACTCTTAAATGAAAGATTTGATAGATTAGATGTTGATTCAGGAAAGACATCCTGAATAAATTGGTTGATAGAAAAGAGTTTGATGTCAAGAAGGAGACATCTTGAAGACTCTTAAATGATAGATTTGATAGATTAGATGTTGATTCAGGAAAGACATATCCTAAATAAATTGGTTGACAGAAAAGAGTCTGACGTCAAGAAGGACACATCTTGAAGACTCGTAAATGACATATTTGATAGACTAGATGTTGATTTGGATTGGTTTGATTGTGTGTCATTTTTGACCTTGTGTTCGAGTTGTTCGTTGTATGACCATGTGATATGACCAACATGACAAAACCATAAGAGGATTGGAATCTAAGGCCTTGGGGGGTGTTAAGCCTTGCCTATGTTGTACATGCAGAGACCACATAGTTCGACCAGACTATGACATAACATGATTGACTCAAAAGGATTTGATTATTTTGAAGATATCTAACTTGTGTGATAGTGAATGTAATGAACCCTAATGGACTAAACTAGTGCGGCCTTGGGGGCTCATCGATTGATGGCCTTGCCTACATTATACACACAGAGACCTTGTAGTTTGACATGACCAATGACTTTGTCTTATTGACTAAGAATTGAGTCATGATTTTACATTGACAAACCTAAAAAGACTGACCTAATGCCTTGGGGGCACATCAATAGATGGCCTTGCCTACGTCTAGTCGTAGAGACAATGTAGTTCAACTATGACAAAGATTGACATGATAGACATTGAATTTATTTTTGTAGTTTCCGATTATTTGTATTTTTTTTGGAATTTTGGAATTTTTTGAATGTTTTGTGTTTTCGACACATTTTCTAAATGTTTTTTTTTGTTTTTGACATGTTTCCTAAATGTTTTTGTATTTTCAAAAGTGTGGTAGGTCTTGAAGTTCTTAGAGGTTTATTATGTCAAGAATGAGTGTTAGGTATTTTCCCCCGATTAGGTACTGTGTGGGATGGGATGGTAAGAATGAATCGCATGGTATGCTATGAGTGTCAACCGATCTCAAGCCATAAGACTAGTAACTACTCTCATTGTGGGTGTCATGGAATGAAGGAGGGATAGTTATATTAACATGGGTGAAGGTGAAAAGACCTTGTGAAGTGATAATAGATGACAAAGTGAATATTGTCTATGTCTACACATGGCACCTGTTTACCAGGTTTTCACCATGGTACTTATCCAAAGCACCATTGAGATGGTTTTCACTGTTGGATGAATTATTTCTCTTTACTATTTTTATTTTTTTTATTTTCATTTTTTCAAATTTTTTTAATTTTGTGGTTTTTAACTAAGCTTTCTAAAGCTATGTGTAAAACCGATATGTTGTGATGATGCCTTGACCTTGTTTAGATGATTGTGATGGAAAAAAGGACCTGATATGGATGCGAAATGTAAGTGGAAAATATGATGGATGATAGAAGTGGCAGATGAAAGAGGCTATGGTGTGATCCCTAATGTGCACACTATGTGGGCCACTAGGCTTCAGACGAAAAGGAGTTTGGGTGACCAAAGAGCTAGAGTACATGAAGGGGTTGTCGTCAAAGATACATTGAAAGACATCACCAATGAAGGTGGGATGATATGATGGATATGTGAACATGGATGAGTGGAATGGAAAATATGGTATGAGTGAGAGTGACATGGATAGAGACCTTGTATCAACAAGATCTTTTCTTGACCTTTTTCCTTTATAGATTCCCCTAGTGATTTTTGATGGAGAGGCATACTTGGAGATCGACTTTTGCTTGCTTCACTTTTGAATTTTATTTTTGATTTGTCTGATAGATTTTGATTTTGGCTAGAGGACTTTTCTTGATATTCTTGCTCGTTCTTGACTTGTATTTTTGATTGGTCCAACAAATTTTTATGGTGGCTAGAGGACTTGTCTTGAGCTTCTTTTATTTTCATTATGTCTATTGATTCTTGATCTCCTTTTAAAGATAGGTCATTCATTGGAGCTTTTACTTAATTCTTTTCTTGAGTTGTGACTTGTTGAGCCATGTCTCTGATGTGAATGGATGTGAGTGAGATGGATGAAATAGGCAAAGTGACAGGAATGTCTAGTGGACAAACAAGAGTGGCGATGTCATCAATAGAATCCTTGGGACTATCCTTTTCTGTACTGCTAACATCAAAGGAAGCTTGAACATCTTTAATGAATTGGAAAGGTGTGGTAGAGGAAACAATAGGAGATACATATCCTAGCCCAAGGTAGGTGGGATGGAAGGATGATGATTGGATACCCTTAGCGGAATCATGATTAAGTAGAGGTTTATCATGGACACGGGAGGATGAAGTGGAAGCAGATAGGAAAAAGGTGGATGTAGTATTAGAATCCCAAAAGGTTTTAATCCAAGCATGACCATTTTTTGGTGTTCCCTCTGCATCTGTCTTGATGGCCTTGGCAACAATAGCATTGTCGTTTGCTGGTAAATTATTTGTACGGTATTCTCCACATCCCTTGTCTTGGATTTGGATCTTCGGGCCTTTGGATTTGGTAGTGAAAGCAGAGGATGTGGACAAAAATGACTAAGGGATGACAAATGTCTTGGTGAGTGTTGAGGAATCAATGTATTTGGATGAGTCTGACATCGAGGCTTCACGGTTAAGTGACCCCTAACATTCAGAGAATTCTCGTAGGTTAGTGCAATACTCAAAGGGATCAGGGTCACCCTCGATAGTAATTTCGGTTTAGTGGTAGGGAAACTTTAGGCATTGATGATGCATGGAGGGAACAACCTTCATGACATGAATCCATGGTCGACCGAGGAGAATATTATAAGGGATTTCTAGATCAAATACTTGGAAAGTAGTATCCAACATCATGGGTCCCACTTGGAGTGGAAGTGTTATTGTGCCTTTGGAGGATTGTTCATCATCATAGCCTTTTATGACTACGTTGTTTGTCTTATTCACACATGCTTTAGAAAAACCCACTGCCTTAACCAATTTTAAGGAACAAACATTCAATCCTACTCCACCGTTTATCAAGACTTGTTTGATGCTATTTTGATGAATGAAGGCTTCAATGTGTAGTGAGTCATTATGTTTCATCTTTTAGGTTGAGCAGTCTTTGTTAGAGAAGGTAACATGTTGAGAGCTTGCAAGGAATCTAACCATGGCTTGACATTGGTCGATGTTGAGGTTGTTTGGGACAGAGGTTTCTTTCAACATCTTATCTAGGATGGCCCTATGCTGAGGTGATGTGCGTAGCAGTTCCAATATGGATATTTGTGTTGGGTTTTTCTCTAGTTGATCCAACAAGTTGAAATGGCCTCTAGCTTGGGACTGCTTGGTAAGCGAAGGGGTAGGTATGGTTATTTTAGTTATGTGAGTGTTTACAACACACTCTGGGGTCTTCTTGATGGTAATGGTGTTGATGTATTCATCTGCAGTGCAAAGATGGAGGATCTTGGTGTAATTACAACCAGTAGTTGTATAAATAGCTATGTTATTATTTTTAGTACTTGAACCAAAGGCTTTCCTTGAACTATGGTCCTAAAGGGGAGTCTTGTAGATCATGTGATCTTTATTGGAAGTGTGTTGTTGTTGTCCCTCTCCCTTGATTACTCTATCCTCGATGATGTCCTGAATAATATTTTTCAGTTGTCTACAAGTGGACGTTTTGTGTCCTTTACCTCCGTGATATTCACAAAAGGCATTATTGTCCCACCAAGAGGATTTAAAATCAGACACGTAAGATGTGGGTTCCCATAGAGTTACGACACCTAATTGAACAAGTTTCTTCAGTACCATTTGAATGGGTTCTCCAAGGGGAGTGTATTTGCATTTAATGTATTGCTCAGGTGGTCTTTATTGTCCTAGTCCCTGATTGTTTCATAGGGAATTTTTTGTTGGTGTAGGGGTTTGTGGTGTAGTCGTTGAGGCTTCAGGTCCTTTTAGAGTGACAATAGGATCAATTTTGTGTACAAAATTGGTATCGACAACCCTGTTGTTTGTGACATTTTTGTTTCGAGACCAGTATTTGTTTTTGTCATTATACATTTGTTGATTAATGGTACTCTTAGAGAATATGAGGGCACCTTTTCTGACAAGTGATCACTCAATCATTGTTCCTTTTTCCACTAGGTCTGTAAAGTGTGCACAATAATGAACTTGCAAGGGATCTTTTAAAGAACCTAGGAGGTTTTTGATAAACATGTCCACCTTTTATTTTTTAGGGATCTTTATTTGGCATCAACTTGCCAAGTTTCTCCGTCTCTTAAAGTATTTGATAAAGGACTCTCCCTCTTCTTGTTTCGAGGTACACAAGGTGGCTAATGTGATATTGTTTTCAATGTTAAAGGAATAGTTATCTACAAATGTGTTGGCCAATTTGGACCATGTTGTTATTCCCCCAGGTAACTGTGAAAACCACTCAAGTGCAGGACTCATAAGAGTTCTAGGGAATAATCTCATCAAGTATGTGTGCTTTGAGGCAATGTCAATGCAAGTCGTGCTAAATTATCTGATGTGCTCTATTGGATTGCTTGTCCCTTTGTACTTTGAAAAGATCATAATTTTGTATCCTTGTGGAAAAGGAGGCATGTAGATGCTCCTATCAAAAGGGTATGGATGCAAATCCTGCATGTTGTAGGATTTTTTAGTTGTTACTTGCATGTTCTCCACTTGTTTTTGTAAAGCAAGCATTTGTGTAGTTAGAGCATACACCTGTGGGTTTTGTAAGTCATTCATATCATTGGGTCCCACATTTTGTGTAGGTACATGGTAGTTGTATGAAGGTGTCCATTGTTGTACCTAAGGTATATGTGTATATGTGGTATTTATGTTGGGTTTCCCTTGTGTGTTCTAACTTCCGGGTTGTGCATGGGTACCTTATTGTGACGTGTTTAGCGTAAAGGTATTTGATTGAAACCATGGTTGTGCTAGAATCTTGGTATGTGTACCTTGTCCTTGTGAAGCACTATTTTGAGGGATAACATGACTATATGTGGGACCCTTGACATTAAACCTGGGTGTGGGTCTTGAACTTGAAAATCGTACTCTCTTGCATTCAAGAGGATTGTTCGAGGTAGTATGCATGGTGTTCGGCGAGGTCACAAAGGGATTAATGCCCGTCGATGGTGTTATTGACTGTATTACATGTGTTAATATTGATTGGGTCATAGCTTGTATCATGGACTGTGTATCAGATGATGTTTTAGGTGGAGCTATGAAATGCATCCCAAAAGTGGGAGTAGTATGAACCGTTGTAGAACTTTGTGTAGCTCCTCCTAAAGGTATGTTAAGATTTAGCTGTGGTATAACATTCTATGGAATATGTGTCATATGACCCTAGTTTTGGTTTGAGACATTTTTTAGGTGAAGGCACCGCTTGTAGCGTGTTTATGTCAAATCCAAGGGGTAGTTTAACTCTATTTGCTATGATTTTGGCTAAAAATTTCTTAGGGTCGAGCATGATGAGCTCATCGACAAATTTAGCAACTCAGGATCCTAGGTTGTTGCCTCAAGTTCTTCAACAGTGATATGACCTTTGTCATCTCTCTTGAGGAATTTTTCAAACAGGTTGACATATGACTTTGGAGGTTCTTGTGATGTTGACTGGAGGTTTATTTCACTAGTGGGATTGTAAGAGTCCTCATGTTGTTGTGAAGGGTCCATTTCTAATCATCTCTTTTGTAATCTAGTCTGGACCATAAGATGAGACTTGCTCAAAAAGGAATGACACATAAATGTGGACTGTAAGGTATGCAACTACCTAAGATGTGAAAGCATAAGCTATGTTTTTTGGTTTTTTTGGTATAGATTTTGACATGCAATGACTAAGGTACAACTTAAGATAATGTCTAAAATGAAAATGTCTAGGATATGAAAGTTATGCTATATTTTTGGTCTTTTTGGGATAAAATATGACATGCAAAGACTAGGGTATAATGCAAGCTATATGTCAATATCCATGGATAACGAAGGGATGAATCACTAATTGACCAAGATTGATGCAAGGGTCCAACTAGGGTTGCTAATAATGTCTTAGGATTAATACTGGAATAACCAAGTGATCGGTTGACTAGGTGGAATTCAAACTAACTTAGTGATTTTGAGGTATTCCACTAAGATGACAAAGGACAAATTGTAAAATGATATGTCAAAGGCAATCATATTTGAATCTACGTTTTCAACCAAGGTAAGACAATTTATCTACCCTAAGTCTACAATATATTATGGACAAAGATTTCCCTAAGTATGCTATGGATGATCTAAGTAATGCAATAATGAAAGTAATAGGAAAACTAAGGATGAACTTAAATATGAGCAAGTCACAATTCTGAATCGAGTTTACAACAAAGAGTAGATCAGATAATGAAATCCCACAGTAAATGTTCTGAGGTTTCAATTTGGTAAATGTTATATTTTTTGTGATAGGAAAATGTGTCGTTCCAGACTACAAATGTGGTTCATAAGATCTAATGCATCACATAAAATAATGAATGTGGTTTGTTGTGTCAGATGTGTTTTACTGGTAAAATAATGTCTTAGGTTTGGATCCAGTTTTAGTCTATTAATTGAAAGATTTTTTGTGGTAGGCAGATGTGTCATTCCAAACTGCAAATGTGGCTTATCAGATCAAATCTATCACAAAGGTTATCATATGCAGTTTACGAAAATAGATGCGGTTGACTGGTAAAATCTAAACATGAACAAGTCTCAGGATGTTTATGTGACTGGTAGACATGCATCGTTCTAGACTACAAATTCGGATCTGGAGATTAGATGTGTCACATGAAGTTATGGATGCGGTTTACTATTTCAAATGCATTGCAAGTTTGACACTTGCGACTTAGAATATCAGATGCAGTTTTATGTGTGATAGTTGTGACTCAGTATGCCAGATGTGGATTTTTGTGTGACAGATGCATTGAAAAATGAATTGGTCCTAGGTTTTGACACATTTCTGACTTGTTTAAGATTGGATTTTTAAATATTTTTGTTGGATCAGATTTGATTTGAACACACACATAAGAAATGCCAAGCAAAGTGTTTGAAATAAATGAATGAATATTTACAAATCCTAAGGTTGGCAAAGATAATATATGTCAAGTTCCCACTTGGATTTCTCCAGTTGCACTTATTCTTAGCAGATGACTTAGAAGCTTGACCACACTGGCTCCACTCCATGATACTCACTTCTTCGGGTCAGCCAAGCTTCAAGTTCTCATGAATCTCCCATGAAAAACTCTTCATCTCTACTAAGAACCACAAGTATGTGGGATGACTTCAAAGGTTCGACCTCCTGTACCAACAAATAGAGGGATTTTGGCAATCTAAAAACAATGGTTTTTTATTAGGACACCCATTCAGGTGGCTGCACATGAGGCAAGATTAACTTGTATGTATAACAAATATGCACCTATAATGCTAAGTTTTCCATTAGCATTCACATTTATATACCCATTGGGAGTAGTTTGGATTTAGCTCATTGCTGGTTTGAGTCATCTTGGGGTGAGTACTTATTCCCACCAAGACAGGCCCTCTAGAGTTAATAACAATTTCTCTTACACCTAGGATCACACAAGTGCGCAAGGGGAGAGGATACTTTTATTATTAAATCAAGATCTAATAGAATGTGTAGAAGCACCAAGCATAGAAAACAATAATAAATCCACCCTAATTAAACAACAAACTACTATGTGTAGACTCAAAGTAGGGTTCATTAACCATTTAATTTATAAAATAAATCCTATGTGAAGACCCAAAACTTGAAAGAAAGCAAGATAAGATTGGAGTTTCAAATTTTTTCTTTGATAGTCATCCTGCAAAACCACACATTAGAAGTCTTTGAATGTTTGTATTTCTTTTTCTTTTTCCAATCGTCTTACAAAAACTATGTTAACTCCACCATATCACACGTTGTAAACTCTAAATTATTCATAACAAACTTTAATCATTAAAATCAAAACTTGGAATTTCGTAATTCAAAAAATTATTTTTACCAGTCAGATGTGGTGCAGGAAGCCACATGATGTGGTGCAGGAAGCCACATATGCGGTACAAGAAGTCAAAAATGCAACGAAAGAAGCCATAGATGCGTCACAGGATGTCAGATGCATTGTTTTGTGCTGCAGATGTGTCAATTCGTACCTGTTCTTGCAAAAAAAATAATTTTTCTACAAATTTTCTTGAAGTCTGTGACTTCATGTCAGGTTCACCAAATGTATTCAGGGAAAATAAATAGGAAACAAAGAAAGCATAAACAATAGCAACAATCACAATAATGAAATACAATGCAAACAAAGAATTCATAAACAAGAACCATATCACCCAAATTCCATGCTTGCTTGACTCCTCTCCATTATTCTTCTCCACTTTGCTTTGAAAAACTCAAATTCCCTCAAAGTATGAGTGTGCAATAATAGCTTGTAAGTATTTTGACAAGAAAACTTTGAAGATTGTGATTTTCCGTGAATGAAATTCAAAGCTTCTCTTATAGAAGCTTCATAGATTCAACGATCAAGATTGATTTGTGTTCGAATGGTCCATATCAAGTGTGAGGACCTGATTGAATAGTTAACTACCTTGATTGATGAGATTGATTAGATATTTAAAAAAATTGATTAAGAGTTTGATTGAATAGTTAGCCAATTTGATTGATTAGTTAAGATGTGTAACTAAAAGAATGTGCAAGTCAAAAGGAGGTGACAGATTAGTTAGGTGAGTGAACTGAAAGAAAGTGTTAGTCAAGAATGGAGAGAATTATGCATAAGATATTTAGTTGAAAATGTAGGAGACATGTGCTCAAATAGAAGAATTAGTTATAAAATTAATTCCTTTTTTTGTGGAAGAAGTTGTGTACGTGATTCCAAAATCAATTAAATGACTTATTCAATTTATGGAGTCACTTTAGATGATAAAACAATTAATTCAATAAATATTATTCATTTAATTAAATGTAAGAGAATATGAATTAATTCAAATATGTAATTAAATAAATTTAAGAAACCTATTTAATTAGTAAGAAGAAGGGATTTAGTTTAAAGGTGTAATTAAATAAATTTAGGAAACTTATTTAATTAATCAAAAGAAAAGATTATAATTAATTAAGGACATAATTAAAGTAAATTAATGCAATTTACTTAATTAATCAAATTTTGGAAGAATAATGAAAATGCATTAATTAAATTTTTAAAAATATTTAATTAATTTAGAGGAAATGCGATGTTAGATTATAATTAAATGATAAAATCGTTTAATCATTCTGCGGGTATCTTGAATTAATAATGAAAAAATGTAGTTGCAGGCCTAAGCCATTTTTCATTGTCTACAAGAACAACCAGAACTTGATTGAGGAGAAGAGAGGTTCATTCGAGCCCTAACCAGAATAAATACCAGACCCCGTTTTGACCCTCATGAGTACAAAGGGAACTTGAACTCTAATGAGTTGTTGGATTGGATTATTGAGATGGAGAAGTAATTCGAATTTGAAGGTACTGAAGATGACAAGATGGTGAAATTTTCTTGCACAAAGTTGAAGGGGCATGCATCCCTATGGTGGGAGTATTTGCAAATTGATAAATAGAGGTAAGGAGAAGATAAAATCATGGGATTGCATGGTGAAAAAACTGAAAGAAAATTTCATGCCTATAGATTATCATATAAGTCTATTTAGGAAATTACAGAACTTGAAGCAGATAGAGTCCAGTGTCAAGGAGTACATTGAAGAGTTCTATTGATGGAGTATTCGAGCATACCACATTAAGGATGAGGTTGAGCAAGTTGCAAGATACCTAAATGGTCTGTGAGTGTCAATTCAAGACAAAATAATTTTTCTCAAGTTGCAAACCATGGAAGAGGCTTATCAATGTGCCTTGAAAGTTGAGGAGAAATTAAACAGAAAGCAACAAAGCAATAACAAGGGTAGAGGCCAAAATTCCTGTGATTGAGGACAAAGCAGTGGTGGAAGAGGATATTCTACGAAAGATGATGGGGAATGTACCTCTCAAGACACAAGAGGTAGAGGATATTTCTGAGGAAAAGGAGAGTCATCTTGAGGAAGAGGTAATTTTTGAAGAGGAAGAGGTAGAGGATTCACTGTTACATGCTACAAATTTGGAGAGATCAAGCACAAGTCTTTTGAATGCCCACAAGTTCAAGGTGGAGGCAAAGGAAAAGAGGCCAGAGAGCATGTAGCCTAAGCTTAAGATAAAATGGTGGAAACTTCAAATCATGGAGAAGATCTGGAAGATGAAGAATCCTTGATGATAAGGAAGATTTTGTTAAGTCTTGAGAAGGTAGAAACAAAACCAATACAAAGAAGGAATTTGTTCAGAACCAAATACAAGTTAGGTGGTACGTGTTGTAAAGTAATTGTAGATAGTTGTATCATGGATAATATTGTGTCTAATGAAATGGTGAGGAATTTGAAGCTGAAAAGAATGAAGCATCCAATCCCATACAAGGTTTCGTTGTTGTAGGAGCATCAGTTAGTGGTAAGAGAACAATGTTTGGTTAATTTTCAGATTGGTAAATACAAGGATGAAATACTCTATGATGTAATGCCTGTGGATGTTTGTCATATCTTGTTGGGAAGACTATGGCAATTTAACCAACAAGCTATTCATGATGCTAAGAATAATACATATA
Source organism: Sequoia sempervirens (assembly GCA_007258455.2). Lineage (NCBI taxonomy): Eukaryota > Viridiplantae > Streptophyta > Pinopsida > Cupressales > Cupressaceae > Sequoia > Sequoia sempervirens. Next base: position 416,744,061 of record VDFB02193867.1, read on the forward strand.
CCATTAAGAAGGATGGTCAGGATTTTACTTTGAATCCTATGAAGGATAAGGATGAAGACCTAGAAGGTACCTCCAAGGTGTGTTTTTTCACAAGAAAGAAGTTCCCAAAGGATTTGAATAAGGATGATGTTTATTATGCAGTGGTAGCACGACCACCTCAAAACCTGACAATAGAAAAGGAAGAAGCTACTGGTAGAAATTCAAGAATTGGTGGATGAGTATGTTGGCATAATGATGAAGGAGTTACCAGATGGACTACCAATGGTGAGGGAAATTAGTCACTGTATGGATTTGATTCTAGGCCCGAGTTTTCCAAATAAGGAACTGTATAGAATGACACCACAGGAGAATGAAGAAATAAATAGACAAGTCCAGGAGTTGTTGGACAAGGGTTTGATTAGGGAGAGTCTCAATCCATGCGTTGTACCTACTATATTAGTGCCTAAGAAGGGAGGTGAATGGAGGATGTGTACATACTCGCGTGTGATTAATAAGATCACCATCAAATATAGATTTTTGTTACCCAAAATGGATGATTTAATGAATTGTTTGAGTGGAGCAAGGTATTTCACAATGATTGATCTAAAGAGTGGTTATTGAATCAAATCAAAATTCATGAAGGGGATGAGTGGAAGACAACATTCAAGATGAAGGATGGACTCTATGAGTGGTTGTCATGCCATTTGGGTTGAAAAATGCACCTAGTACATTCATGGGATTGATGAATCACGTGTTGAAGCCCTATCTTGGTAAGTTTTTCATAGTTTATCTTGATGATATTTTATTTTTTAGTAAAACAAAAGAAGAAAATTTAGAACATATTAGAGCTATTTTGCAAAGATTGAAAGAAGAGAATTTAATGGTGAATTTGAAAAAATGTACTTTCACATGAAGGAGTTAGTGTACTTGGGGATTTGTAATTTCTAAGGAAGGATTAAAAATGGATCCTGAGAAGGTAAAGGCTATTGTTGAGTGGCCATCACGAAAGAGTACCTTTGAATCCATTAGTTATCATGGGTTGGTGAGCTTCTATAGAAAGTTCATAAGAAATTTTAGTGGGATATGTGCTTCCATTATAGAGACAATGAAGGGAACAAGAAAAAGAGTTCCAATGGACCACTGCAACAAAGAAGAGTTTTCAGCTGTTGAAAAGCAAGGTGACAAAACAACTGGTGTTTGCATTACTATACTTTGGAAAGGTTTTCCAAGTGGATTGTGAAGCAAGCAGAACAACACTTGGAGAAGTTCTTATTCAAGAAGGAAGACCAATAACATACTTCAGCAAGAAGTTGAATGAAGTCAAGAGGAAATATTTGGTGTATGATCAAGAATTCTATGCAATTGTGCAAGTACTCAAGAAGTGGAGGCATTATTTATTGCCAAAATAATTTGTGTTGTATATAGATCATCATACCTTGCAATTCATAAACAACCAAGGTAAGTTGAATTAGAGGCATTTGAAGTGGGTTGAATTCTTGCAGAGTTATTCTTTTGTGTTAAAACATAGTAGTAAATCCAATAGATTTGTTGATGCACTAAGTAGGAAAACTTTATTGATGAATGAGATGAGATTAAATTTTGTTGGTTTCGATTCATTGAGTGAGTTGTCTGAGGATGACCTAGATTTCAGAGAAGCATGGTTAGCATGCAAAAACCCAACTAAATTGGATCAGACTCCATGGTTGGAATATTTCATTCAAGAGAACTTGTTGTTCAAAGAAAATAAGCTGTGCATACCAAGAGGTTCCATGAGAGAAAATATCATCAGAGAAAAGCATAGTGGTGGATTAGGTGGACATTTTGGAATAGATAAGACAAAACATTGTTGAATGAAAGCTATTATTGGCCAGGAATGAGTGTGGATGTCAAGAAAATGGTACAAGGATGTAGAATTTTTCAGCATGCAAAGGGTATGCAACAAAATATCAGACTATATTAGCCATTACTGATTCTAGAGAGACTGTGGGAACACATTAGCATGGATTTTTTCTGGGACTACCTCAAACTTAGTGAGGTAATGATTTAGTTTTTGTGGTTTTTGATAGATTTTTGAAAATGGCTCATTTTATCCCATGTTAGAAAACTAGTGACACTTCCCATATAGCAATTTTTTTTTCAAAGAAATAGTTCGGTTGCATGGGTTTCCTAAGATTGTCATATTTGATCAGGATACAAAGTTTGTTGGTCATTTCTGGCACACATTTGGGTTTTAGTTCAGCCTACCATCCACAAATAGATGGTTAGATTGAGGTTGTGAACAAAATTTTAGGTAATCTTCTTCTATGTTTGATTGGAGACAAACCAAAATAGTGGGACTTGCTATTGTCATAGGCAGAGTTTTCCTATAATAATTCAGTAAGCAGGAGTATTGGAAAAATCCCATTCAATGTGGTGTATGGTTTCATCCCTAGGGGCATTGATAAACTTAGAGATAGTGCAGACCCGGTGAAAACAAGTGTTGTGGTTGATGATTTTGTAGAATAAATCAGAGATTTGCATAAAGAAGTGAAGGAAAAGTTGGAGAAGAGTACAACTAAGTATAATGAGTCAACTGATCATCACAGAAGAGAGCAAGAATTTTAGATTGGAGAACTGGTGTGGGTTCATTTAAGAAAGGAGAGGTTTCCACAAGGAACCTATAATAAATTAAAATGGAATAAAATAGGTCCTTTCCAGATCCTACATAATATTTCAACCAATGCTTATGAATTTGAACTTCCAGAAAATGTTAATATATCTCCTATTTTCAATGTCAGTGATATGTACAAACATTTTGATGATGAGATAAGTACTCAATCACATTCACCTGTTAATACGACTTGGGTGAACCAACTACTTATGAAGAAAACAGAAGAAGTAGATGCAATTATTGATTCTAGGGTTGTAAAGAAAACAAATGGTAAGGAGTTTATGGAGAACTTAGTCCATTGGAGGGGAAAATCAGTGGATGAAGCATGTTGGTTGAAGGCACATGAGTTGGCTCAGTTTGGGATATCGATTTTGGATTGGCCCAAATGTTCCTAAGTCTTCACTCATGGAACATTTCTCGTACTCCGAGTGTCTAATGTAGGAGCATCTAGGGTGAAGAGAAATATTGCATCACCAAAATTTTTGTGTTTGCTTGTTTCAAATAAGGGCCAAGGTTGTGAGGATTTGTGGGGTTATGAGTTTTCCTAACCAATGTTGCGGGGCTCACAAGTTCCATAACCACCCGATTTAGCGACACAGTGATGGAATTACTTTGGCGGGCTTGATAGATATATGTAGGCAAGTTGTGGGTTTTTGGAACTCCACAACCCCTGACAAGAAGTTTTTTAGTTCCAATCTTTAGTGACTTAGCGATTTGGGTTTCATCGGCATGAGGACCACCTAGCTTGGTGTTCCCTTTTATTGTCCTCATGAGTCACGCTTGTCGGTAGGACATTCGTCAATGTCTCTTCAAAATTATGTGTCTGTTCGATGTGCTGATGTATGTGGTTTTAGTTGACCATTACATCAAGGTGAGCTTATGGTTTCGATGGGAGATACTCCTAAGTCTCATTGATGGTGCGGTGGTAGCGATGCCAGTGTGACATGGAGGTGTTGGTGTGAGGTTCTCCGATGTCTCTTTGACATTCCAAAAATGATTTGATTGAGCTTATTGAGGTGACCTAGGGACATAAGAGTGAGATCTTCCAGATTCTTGGCGATATTCTAATGGCAATAATGAATGATGATGGTCAATGCGGTGGATGGTGAGTGAGGTTGCAACACTTGGAAGAATGATATTGGATATATTCCACATTGTTGTTGTCGAATACCTATCTATTGGCCAACTTGGTGAAGCTACTGATAATGAGGTAATGACACTATGATACTATGCCATGAGGAGTGGGAAATTTCAAGGCTGACCTGGAGAACTAGATGGAGATATAAACGTGGAAGGAATACAGGGCAGATAGCGGGAGTGCAGGATAACATAATATAGTGAAGAATAGAGGGTGAACTTAGATCTGTAAAATTTGTCAGATGAATGTAATAAGTATCCCATAGAGTGGTATGTAATCTATAACCTCTCCCCAGTAATAAAGAATTTTTTTTTTCCAATTGCATTTGTTTGATATTTCTATGTGTGTGCATGTGAATTGGCTACGAGATCGGATAGCTTGACAAGGCCGCTTGATCTCGACTACATCACTTTAGGGTTTAGATTTTAGAGTTTAGGGTTTAAGGTAATAGGATTGCTTAAGGGGATTTATGTAGTAAGTTCCTAGGACAAAATGACATGGCTTGAGGAAATAAAATTTGGTGGAGTTTTCGAAGGCAACCAAATTTCATTTTAAGGTCCTAGGACAAAATGAATGCTTTAGGGTTTAGGGTTTATATTTTAGATTTCAGGGTTTAGGGTTTAGAGAACTTAGGGTGAAGTTTGGGTGGCCCTTGGAATAATGGACTTGCAAGTTAGTAAACAACATTTTCTTATGGAACAGTTGATTGAGATAGCTCTTGTTTCAACTGACCAACCTCTCATGAAATATCATTCATATTATAATCTTGCACAATCTTATTATTGTTAAATTTGGTTGCCTTGGGAAACTTCACCAAATTTTGAGAACTTATTTGATCCCTTGAAGAAATGTCATATTAGGACCCCTTAAGACATCAATTTATAGCTTAGGGTAATAGACTAACTAGTTTATTAATATTTTTGATTTTATGAATAGATTAACTATTTCCATAATAGAAACACATAATTATGTATTATTAAGATTGATTTTGATGTATACTTTAACTTGATATTTTTTAAATTGAATATAAGATTATTTTATTTAGCATATTTTTCATTAATATATATATATATATATATATTAATGAAAAATATGCTAAATAATATATATATATATATGAAGTTTAATATACTATGATAAAGTTGAATATTTCCCACTTAAATGAATTTTATGATATAAAATGTATAATAAAATTAGTTAATGTTGAATCTTATTTTATTTTGGATTGTTTGGAATTGAAAGAACCTAAAAGAAAGAAAAGAAAAATATTTAGATTATTTGAGTGTCTAGGTAACTAGTGCAAATTGGGATTTTAGACTAAACTAGAAGCCTAATTAACAACTAATTGACTAGAATGAGAGTTAATATTTTCTAAAGAAAAGAGACAACACACACAAACAAGAAATGGAACAAAGAATGACTAAGAGAGATAAAAACATAAAATAGAAATGAATTCACATATTATCTAATTAAGTGAGAATTGGAAATGGATTGTACAAGGATTTAGGAATTTGCTAACTAAATTTGCAAACAAACATTGAAAATTTAATGATGCAGAGTAGGGAGGAAAACCACAAACAATCACAATTCAAAGTGTTTCAACCAACTTTCCAATCTTCAAAATCCTATCTTAATATCTTTTGACAATTCTTGCTTATTCTCCTTGTAAAATATCAAATAGTGTAAATTGGCCATATCTTTTAGAGAAGGCCACAAACCTAGAAAATATTCACCTTTCTAATTACCCTTTATCCTATATTTTAACATATCCAATTTATACATATACTTGTTTCAGACCTTCCTTCCCTAAAAATGACTATCTTGTTGCCCCTTAAGCCAAATATGCCACTTTATCAAAGCAACTTTGTGAAGTTCTTCATCCAAACTCCCAAACTCAATTCCATCACTCCCGAAAAGTCTCAAGTGGACTAAAACAACAACTTTTGGCCAAAGAAACACTTATTCATCAAACTCCCAAACCCTTGCTTTAGGCTTATTTGTGCTTGTTCAAGGAGGGTTTATTGAAACTACAACCCCAAAGCCTTCTCTCTACAAACCATGGCTTCAAACACATCCAATATTCCCTGCACAAGATTTTCCCACCATTACTTGACCAATTTCAAATGCTTTTATACAAACCCTAGCATCTAGTCAGCCAATTAAGCCAAAAATTCATGAAATTCTAACTAGGGCAACATCAAAACTCCTTCAAACTCTACTCCTTGTTCCAAAATCCTACTTTAGCATTGAAACCTACCCTAAATTCCCCATTCCACCAATTTTCAACCTATTCTACTGGTGGAATGGGTCAACCATGCATTTTCTTAAACTTCAAACCTTCAAAACTAGGTTTATAGACTCATTCTCAGAAAAATGTCAATAAATCCCTTCAAATTCTATGAAAACTATTCAAACCAAATCCAAATTAAATCTACATAATATATCCATTAGTTACAATGCACTTGGAATCCAAAAAAAACTGTACAGGGCCATACAATGGCCTAGATCAACAAATTTTATTGGAAAAAATAGAAAAATAGGGCTTCTTATTGTTTTTCTTTCACAAATTGAACACCAAGAGAGTATCTTTGACCCACACACAATGTATTTGAACCTTAGACACCCAAAACAAACTAACAAACCAAATCAATCTGTCTTTCAACTTACATGACCGTTGGTGTTCCTCAATCCTATATTTTTTGCACTTTTGAACATGACAACATTTTGACAATATTACAAAATATGACAATATGAACTCAAACTGACCAAACATAACTCAATACATAATAGATGGTCTATTATGACCTTATTAGAATTAAATAAGACTCAACACACCAAAACCTTGACCTAAAACCATATTTACACAAAATGACATGGTGCCCTTGCACCCTACACTCGACCTGAAAAAGACCTCAAGTTCCTTGAGGATTGTATGATATAAAACCATGTTGCCTCTTTTCATTGAATGCTCTCCAATTTGCATCTTCATCTGGTGATCCCTTCCACTGGATCAGATATTGAAAATTTGCATCACTCTATGCACTAGTGAACTTGTTGTCACTTAGACATTGCCCCAACTTTGCAAACTGACTTGACAGATGTTCCCTAACTTTTCCCTTATCTAAAACTGATGCTAATCTTGCTTGAACACTTACAAAATTACCTCTTCAAACTTTTTCTTGGACTTTCCTCTTCTTTAGTCTTGAAGCATACTCAAACTCATCCATTTTCCCTTTCCATTCACCTTGTTTCATTCCATCTTTTTCCTTCATCACTATCCTCAAGTTCTCTACCCCTAGTATCACCGTCTTATCAGACTTATAAACCAGTGTTTTGATAGAATTAGACTGCCCTCTAACCTCTCTTGAAACCAAAGGACAAAGCACTGTCCCTATCATGATCTTACCATGATTTTCTAAGCAATTTTGCATGTCCATAATCAATTCATCCTTGACCTTCTCTTTATCATATTTTGTCAACATCTCATCATATTTTCCTTCCAATACTGAATCATTCTTCAAACTGAGACTCCTAGTATCTTCAACTTTTGTAATGGCTACAAACTCTTCATCTTTGTCTTCCTCAAAATTTACAAATTCCTTCTTGCCAAACATAATCACCTTTCCTACCTTACTCTGTCCTTTATCATTCTCCTACAATGGTGTTAGTGTAAAAGTCGTTCCATCCTTTTCAATAGTATAAGTATTATGTCTACCATCATAAAGTGCATGCCTATCAAACTACCATGGTATTCCAAGCAATAAATGACAACAATCCATGGGAAATACATCACAAAGAATGCTATCCTTGTATCCATCAATATTAAAATAAACTAAAGCTTGTTCATTAACCAAAATTGATTATCATCATTTAGCCAAGACACTTTGTAGGGTGATTCATGAGGCACATTTTCCAATTTCAGTTTATCAACCATTTCAGTAGATACCACATTATCAGTACTTCTAGAGTCTATCACTACTTTACATACCTTTCCTTTGCATTTGTAGGTGGTCTTGAAAAGTGTTCTCCTTTGATTCATCTCCTTCTCTTTGGATGTCTTGAGTAGTGTTCTTCTCACCATCAATGATTCTCCCACTTCTAGAGCAACAAGTTGATTATTAGAATGAACGCTCTCACAATCTTCCTCTTGCACCAATTGAACTCTTTTATCACCACCACTTGAAGTAGCACCTATTTTCTCAGGACACTTCCATGCTGGATTCCCAAACTGATTGCAATGGTAATATCTTTCTAAAAATGAACTTGAACCTCTACCTCCACCAAATCTTCCTCTAAAACCTCTAAAGCCACCTCTTTGATCAAAAAATCGGTCTTTGTTTTTGCTTGTATCTTCTTGTCCTTCATAGGACTGCCTTGTACCTCTTCCTCTACTAGTACTAACTTTGAATTTTCCTTGTCTTTCTTTCCTTCTTTTTAGTTTCTCTTCTGCCCTAGCAACCAATTGAAAACATTCTTCAATTGATCTAGGTGTAGCCAAACTCAATTCATCCTAAATTTGAAATTTTAACCCACACATATACCTTGCTATCTTCTCATTTTCATCTTCCACATGACTAGCCCTAATACTTAATTTGTGAAATTCTTCAGTGTAGGTCATGACATCTTTATCCTTCTTTAAACTTTGCAACTTCTTGAAAGTTTGTATAGCATGATCACCTGGCATGAATTGGATTTTTATCTTTGACACCATCCTATCCCATGAACTTATTTTTGTTTTTCCCTTTTTCAATATTTCCTCTTGAACATAATTCCACCATGTAAGAGTAGGACCTTTCAACTTAGTTTTAGTGAATTTTACCTTTTGATCTTCAGCAACCTGCTTATACTCGAAGTAGTTATCCAGTGCATCTATCCAATCCAATACCTCTTCAGCATCCAACTTGCTATTATACATTGGAACATCTATTTTCTCATTAAGATAATCTCCTTTAACATCCTTGAGAATTTTCACCATCCTTCTCTCATCAAGGTCCAAATCATCACCCTAGACTCTTCCACTTAGAGGGTTTTCATCCTCACCCTCATCCTCTTCCTCTTGGTCACTTTCCTCTTCAGTGGCCTTTCATCTTCTTTGTTGTGTCTCTAATGCTGAAAACCTAGCTAAGATTTCTTCTTGAGACTCTTTCAACAACTTAATCTCTCTTGAAATTACTGCACTACCTTTAGGAGGCATTTTGTCTTTTCAACTTTCCACTTTTCCTTCTTCAATCTTCAACTTTTCACCTTCAAGAGATTTAATACCTATGCTCTGATACCAATTGATGCAGAGCAGGGAGGAAAACCACAAAAAATCACAATTCAAAGTCTTTCAACCAACTTTCTAATCTTCAAAACCCTATCTTAACATCTTTTCACAATTCTTGCTTATTATCCTTGTAGCATATCAAATAGTGTAAATTGGCCAATCTTTTAGAGTAGGCCACAAAACCAAAAAAATATTCACCTTTCTAAGTACCCTTTATCCTCTATTTTAACATATCCAATTTATACATATACTTGTTTTAGACCTTCCTTCCCTAAAAATGTCTGTCCTGTTGCCCCTTAAGCCAAATAAGCCACTTTATCAAAGAAAATTTGTGAAGTTCTTCATCCAAAATGCCAAAATCAATTCCATCACTCTCAACAAGTCTCAAATGGACTGAAACAACAATTTTTTTCCAAAGAAACACTCATTCGTAAAACTCCAAAACCCTTGCTTTAGGCTTATTTGTGCTTGTTCAAGGAGGGTTTATTGAAACTACAACCCCCAAGCCTTCTCTCTACAAATTGGGTCTTCAAAAACATCCAATATTCCTTGCACAAGCTTTTCCCACCATTACTTGACCAATTTCAAATGCCTTTATACAAACCCTAGCATCTAGCCATCCAATTAAGCCAAAAACTCATGAAATTCTAACTAGGGCAGCATCAAAACTCCTTCAAATTCTACTTCCTACTCCAAAATCCTACTTTAACATTGAAACCTACCCTAAAGTATCAATTCCACCAATTTACAACCTATTCTACTGGTGGAATGGGTCAACCATGCATTTTCTTAAACTTCAAACCTTCAAAATTGGGTTTATAGACCCGTTCTCAGAAAAATGTCAATAAATCCCTTCAAATTCTATGAAAAACATTCAAACCAAAACCAAATTAAATAAAATTCATATATCCATCAATTAAAATTCACGTGGAATCCAAAAAAAATTGTACAGGGCCGTACAATGGCTTGGAGCAACAAATTTTATTAGAAAAAATAGGAAATGGAGCTTCTTATTGTTTTTCTTTCACAAAATGAACACCAAGAGAGTATCTTCAACCCACACACAATGTATTTGAACCTTAGACACCCAAAACCAACTAACAAACTAACTCAAACTGTCTTTCAACTTACATGATTGTTGGTCTTCCTCAATCTTGCATTTTTTGCACTTTTGAACATGACAACATTTTGACAGTATTGCAAAATATGACAATATGAACTGAAACCAACCAAACATAACTCAATACGTAATCGATGGTCTATTATGACCTTATTAGAATCAAATAAGACTCAACACACCAAAAACTTGACCTAAAAATATATTTACACAAAATGACATGGTGCACCTGCACCATTTATCAATTGTAATAATTCACTAGTCCCACAAGTAAAGTTTAACATATTATTTTCTATTCTAATTATATCTATGTTCATAATGTTTAGTTGATTGTGTCTCTTGATGAATACACATTTAAATGTATATTATTTATCAAATCCTATATTTCATTGTCAATATCAAGGACCCTAATTTACTATGTATCAATCTAAATCTATCAAATAATTTCTTCCATAGGCATGTCTACATACTTGTCTCCATCTAATGCGAATGAAATTTAAAACATTTAAGAAATGCAAATCAATTTTTTCCATTATCAAATATTCTTGAGCTTGAAATCAGGGTTTTCATTTGAATGCAATTTTTTTTGTTTGATTTCAATTTAGGGTTTTAACAATTTTTTTTGTTTGAATTCAATTTAGGGTTTGAAGAAAAAATTAGGGTTTTCAATGCAATTTTTTGTTTCATTTCAAATGAGGGTTTTCAATGCAATTTTTTATTTCATTTCAAATTAGGGTTTTCAAATGCAATTTTTTGTTTGATTTCAATTTAGGGTTTTAGCAAATTTTTTGTTTGAATTCAATTTAGGGTTTGAAGAAAAAATTAGGGTTTTCAATACAAGTTTTTTGTTTCATTTCAAATTAGGGTTTTCAATGCAAATTTATTTGTTTCATTTCAGATTAAGGTTTTCAAATGCAATTTTTTATTTCATTTCAATTTAGGGTTTTCAAATGCAATTTTTTTTGTTTTCTTTCAATTTATGGTTTTTAAATGCAAACTTTTTTTGCTTGATTGAACAATTTAGGTTTCAAAAGCTAAATTTTGTTCTTAAGATATGATTTAAGGATGATTTTTTCATTTCTAGAGGGTTTCATTTCATTTTTTTCTTCTACTTCTACAAATTATCACTTCTTCTATTACAGGTAAATGAAATACATAAAAAGCTAAAAAAATTGAAAAAAAAACATGGTAAAACCTACTTTTGTATTAAAAATTTCAAAAAAAATGAAAAAAGCACAAAGATTGGGGCTGGAGGCATACCTGGAGGTCACTGTCGTTGCTGCCATCTCTGCTAAATTATGAAAATGGGATCCATTTTGTAAAGATTAGGATCTCGTTTCCCATCCGTTGGTTCGAGACCCATTAATAAATAGGATCCTAGTTTTTAAATAACGAGATTCCGTTTAGAATTTAGGCTCGAGATCCTGAAGTTAAATGGGATCTCATTTTCTAAAAGTAGGATCCCATTTATTAAAAAGTAGAATCCCATTTTTGTCAAGTCAATTTCATTTTTTTGGCTAAGGAAAAAACTTCCACATTTCATCGACTCAACTTCTTGCACTTACCCTTAATGATCTTGTTAATGAAAATTTAATACAATGTTTTAGTTTTAAGTGAAGTATGTTGATATGATTACACTTATTATGATATTGGACTAATGAGGTTCTCCTAGGTTAATGAGGTGGATGCAGGATAGTGTTTTTCCCCTCCAAGGATGAGAAGGAGAGTATCACCAAAGAGAGAAGTATATCTAAAAAAAATCCATGGCCATTAGGGATTTGGGAACACAAACTCATGCACTAATAGCTATTTTCTATGATTATAAATTGGTGAACTATTAAGTGGTTGTGGTATCATTCCTTACTCCATGAAATAGAGTTATTGTATGGTTATATGAATCTTTATTTAATGGTTGAAAAAGGTGTATCTTGATCGAAAATTCATTCACCATTATTAAACAATTTCATTACAAGTACTTACCTTTGTTAAATTATGTTCAAGAATTTTGTATGGTTTAGAAAGAATACTTATGTAAGGAAATTTCAAGAATAGTAATGAGATAGGTAAGACTATATGATTATAATCATATACATATATGATCATGTGTATACACACACACACATTATTGCTAAATGCTTGTGTACCTATGCTAGTACTACTTCAATTTATATATGTATGTATTTGAATGTTTTATTAAACATAAATATACATATTTATAGAGCTAGGACACAACTATTCTCCCTACAAAAGCGCATTTCAGAGGCATGATAAGATAGAAAAATGCATTAAAAGATATATAGTAACATATTAACATGATGGAACAACATAGGTGTGGCGCCGCTAAGATGGGGGATAAAATGATGAATTGGGTGATGGGAGGAAACATTTCAATGACAGAAACATGGAGTAAACAGTGTCGTTAGGTAGTATTTCTCATGTTTTGTCAATATTTTTTCAATGTTGTGGGCAGGAGTTTTATTATCCATAAAAGTCGTTAGTGGTGTCTTTCACAAGAAGCCATCACTTTCTATTGTAGATTGTGTGAACGGTCAAACACTGCAATAACTTTTTCTAACTAAATCTTCACTTTTAGGCACCTATAGCGGCTAAACCATGAGTAATTTGAAGATGATTCAAACTAGTGATTTGTGACATTTTGTCTATAGATTATAAATATATTTTTTCAAATTTTTTGGAATCAAATTTTACTTCTTATTCCATCTCCTTCGAAAGCTAGTTTTTTTTTCAGAAAACAACATTTTTAAGGAGAGATGCTCACCGTATAACACGCAACTTTTTTCCATGAAGGATAAAATTCTAATTTTTTCGAATTTAGATTTATAGCTATGATATCTAGTGCTTCCAATTGGTTTCATAGTTTTTTATTGAATATTTTTTCCTTAATCAAGTTTCAAAGTCAAACCAATCACAATTCAGACATAGGCGGACCGTATAATGCGTAACTATTTTTGTGTGTATCAAAATTCAATTTTTTTTGTTGGATCAAGGACTTCGATATCTGGTGCACTCATATTTTTCAATTTTTTTTGATAATCTACTATTTTTCCACATGTGCAGAACAAAGAGCTTGAGTTTTGGTGAAAAACCTACATTCACAAGAAATAAAAAATAAATATAATAATAAAGTTAAATTTATTTAAAATTATACTTTTTGGGAAGCTTATTGTATACACCTAAAATCAGTCATCACCTTTAATTAATTAAATACTAACTATTTAATTAATATTTCAACTACATATAAATAATTTCTCAATTTATTTATATTGTTCATTCTCTAATTCTCCAAATCTAAAATCATATTCTTCTTAGTTAATTAAATAAATAAATTTCTATAAGCTTGTTTTATTTAATTAATCTTCACTAATCTCGATAAGGAATTCAAGCACATGTCTACAACTTTTTGTGCCACCTCACCAAGGTCACATGAAATTAAATAATTCTAATTTTTAATTAGAATTATCTTCAACCAATTTTAAAAGCACATGGCTTATTCCTCACACACTTCCACCAATTTTAAAAGAACATGGTCTTTTCTTCCCACACTTGAGTCTTCCATCCAAATGACATGTTTCCCATTAGTCAAGAGATTCTTCCATCCCAATTCCATGTTGTCTTTGGTCAAGGGGACAACATATTGATTCTCTCCATCTCCACCATCCATTCTTCTTGTTCGAATATGGACCGTTGATCATTGCCACCTCACTAGATGTTTGGAAAGGGCTATAAATGCAACCCTTTGGAATTGTATTTTGCATCCACTTTTGAATAGAGTTATCATGCAGGTTTATCGTTTGAGCTTGGGAGAACTTTGGAGTCTTATAATTAGTTTTTACATCATGTTTTGCATCATAGTTAGATCTTAGACTAACACTTTGCTTCATAGTTGTATTTTATGTCCTCCATTGCATCATAGTTGCATTTTAGATTGTCATTTTAACAGTTTTAATTTGAGCATATGTAGAATCATATATAGAATCATATAGATCACTACCATAATATCTACCACTATTTTTCCATTCATCATAGTCATCCACCATTCATCATAATCATCTGTCATTCATCATAATATCCATCATCATTTCTACCATTTATTTTCATGTAGGAATTTAATTAGCTTACATGTTGAATACTAATCTCATTTCTTAAGTGTCATTCTAATAGCCTTTGTGCACATAGAAATTTGAGGGTGAAGAGGTTAAAGGAATCATTTAGAATAGAGGACAATGAGACGTTTTTTAAAGATTCATTAAATTACAATTTAGAGTAGCTTCTTTGATTTGAATCTTTAATATAATTCATTTCATTAAGGTTTGTGTTGATACTAACTTTCCACATTTAACACATATGCACTTATAATAAGGACTACATACTTACAAAAATAAATTTTAAATGAATTCATTTGATCCTCCAAAAGGTTAATCAAAAGTGTTTTTTTATCAACATTTTGATAGGTGTAAAGGAGACTTCGTTATAGGTATAGTTTAAAACTAGTGAGTTTCTATCCAAGGGAGTTTGATAGAAGGTAGTTTGATCAAACCCTGTTCAATTGGAATGCTTTAAATGAAACTTTTTAAGGCTTAAATCATTATATTTTCTAAAAATATGTGATTTTAGAAAAAATCAGAATCTCTCAGAAATTGTAAACTAGCTTTGTGGGATCACCCGATGACGTGAGTAAATTTGCGATCTAAATTGTAATGTTATTTTTCAATAAGAGAATGTTTAAATATGAAAATGCAAAAAATAGTTGTAGGTTGGAAAACACTGTGTGTTATGAGTTTTTTCATTGTTCTTGGTCAAAGCTAAAGGTTGGAGAGCATAGGGAGGAGTTGTAGGTGGGGGATACATAAAAAAAACCAAATTGAGGTGAGGGGTGACTAACCAATTGGGTTTTTATTTGTAAAGGGTTTTAAAATAGTATGTGGGTTGTAGGTTTCATGACACCAAGTGTTTTGCAACTTATAATTTTATTAACAATATGAATGTATTGAAAAAACTTTTGTTATTTAGATAGTACGAATGTGAAACATAGAAAAAGGGATCCTATGCCCTAAATGCAAAGAACCTAGAATGCAAGGGGCCTTTTTCCAAGTTTCATTAAGATGTAAATCAACAAGGTGGAAAGATTGGTCCTTTCAACCATGGAGATGATCCAATCAAACTTGGATCATCTATGTATCTAATAGAGGTAGGAATGGATTGGAAATATTTTGGAATGATTAACCTAATGATCCTATATGTCCTAATATGAAAAATGCAAGATCCTGACAATTGATAAATGGAAAAAATCAAGTTTTGAAAGATTTGGAAGGTGTAGATGATTGTGTACCTGCCCAAAAAAGTTGGTCTAGCTGTGCATACAAGGACTTAGTCACCAATGGCAACTGATTCTTTGTTAGGGTGTCTTGTTCAAATTTTGGGATCCTCTAGTGGTAGATTTGAGATCCCTATTTCCACTTGGGGAGTTGTCAAAATGTCATTAGTAAATTTTGTAGGAAAGTTTATGTGTCTTGACAAGGTTTCTGACAACAAATGCAACAATTGAAAACTTACCCTCAATATTCCTTTGATCCTCTTTAAACATGTAACCTACACATTCACAAAGAGGGAAAATGTTGTGCCATATAGGGGCTTTCCTCAGTCATAACCCAGGTAAGTGTTCCCACTTCCACAATGGAAAGATGTCAATGATAAATGATAATGGAAATGAAGGAAATATGAAATCACAATATGCTACAATTCACCACCCTTCAATGGCTTCCTTGAAGGACTAAAGTGATACACATCACTTCAAGGGTTTCAATCTTGAATTGTTGCAATAAATATCTAAAATGCTGCTCTTGACTTAATCTTGATAATATTTTCTCCTTAATTTCACTTCTTTCTTGTCTAGTTTCAAATGATGAAAAGACTAGTTATTTAGAGGCATTTATCCTAATTTCTTGAAAATTGGATTCCAAAAGCCAACACTTACAATTTGAATTTTGAATGCTAAAATGCCACCATCAGCATGTCCAAAAATGGGTCCTGGCTAAGAAGGGGGACTCCTAGCCCAAATTTTTAGGACACTCATTATCAAAAGCAACATATGAGTTGGGTGTATTTATTCAATGCTTGCAGTTTATTGAAAATGGGTACAAATGGGCTTTATAATAAATAATTTTAGGCAATTATGGGTTCAATTAAGCTCAATAATTTAGAGGGGGCAAAACATAGTGTGAAATTGTCAAGGGTGACAATTTTCTATGCTACAAAATGTAATGAA
Organism: Sequoia sempervirens; assembly: GCA_007258455.2. Taxonomy (NCBI): domain Eukaryota; kingdom Viridiplantae; phylum Streptophyta; class Pinopsida; order Cupressales; family Cupressaceae; genus Sequoia; species Sequoia sempervirens. Next base: position 416,760,497 of record VDFB02193867.1, read on the forward strand.
AGACACCTTCAAAATTTATAACAACTATTAGTTAGAGTAAAAATTACATTTTAGTTTCTTCATATGATGGATAAAAAATGCCCAAAATAATTGTAGAATGAAAAACACAATGTGGGTTGTCTATTATTTCATTTTTCTTATTCAAAGCTAAAGGGTGGAGAGCACAAAGAGGATTTGTAGGTGGGGAATACATAAAACTAACCAAATTGAGCTAAGGGGTAACTAACCAATTGGATTGTTACGTGTAGAGAGTTTTACAATAGTATGTGGGTTGCAGGTTTTATAACACTGAGTGTTTTGCAAGCTACAATTTCATAGATAGTATGAATATAATAAAAAACTTTTGTTATTTAGACAATAAGAATATAATGAAAGTCACATTTTTTTGATCTACAGGGATAGATGATGAAACTTGCTAACAACGCATGCGTAAACATATGTCCATCAGTCTTATCTAGTAATGATGCCATCGTATGGGGGATGTGTCTAAGAAGTGATTTTTTGGGGAGAATAGCTTCTTCCTTGATAATTATGCATATAAATATATATTTAAATACATATAATTTTATATAATTAAATTGATAAATATACATATATATATATATAGAGAGAGAGAATGTTATATATACATTAATCTTTATTACAATCAATTTTATTTTAATTAACTAGCAATCACACCTTGGTGTGCAATGGGTATGCCAAAGATGTGTGGAAGGTAAATTAGGGAAAAATTTGGTCTATTTTTTGCATACATTTGTGCAGTATACATGAGGTCAATTGGTAGTCCATTTAGAAAATGATGTTGTTTGTGCAATAAAGGTCTCAAATTTTAATGGAAAAGTGACAACTTCAAATCAATTATGCATCCACTAACAAGGGTCTACACACAACTAAAATAAAACCTCTAAATCAGGAATATAATCAAGCTCCATTACCAATACGGTCGTGCTATGATTAAAATAGGGAGAGAGGGATAGAGACTTGGAGAGATAGAGATGGAAAGAGGGAGAGGTATAGGGGGAAGAGCAAAGAAGGGAGACAAAGGGGTAAGGAGATAGAGATAGAGATGGAAATGAAAATGTAAATGGAGATGGAGATGGAGGAGAGGGATATAGAGAGGAGAGGGAGATAAATAGACAATGGATAGAGGTATAGATAGAGATGAAATATGTAAATATATAGAGATGGTGAGAAAGGGAGAGAGAGGGAGAGAATGAGAGAGGGAGAGATATAAATACAAAGATATAGGGAGTGATATATAAGAGGTAGAGATGTAAAGATATAGGGCTAGAGAGACATGGAGAGATAATAAGATATAGATAGAGGGAGTGACGAAAGAAGAAACATGGAGAGATAGAGATAGAGAGGTAAAGACATAGATAAATAGATAGAGGTAGAGATAGGGAGGGAGAGACAAGGAGTGTGTGTTTGTGTATGCATAAGAGAGAGAGAGGGGGGGCAATAGCTATGTATAAATATATAAAGAGGGAGGGAGAGGAAGGAGAAAAGTCGAGGAGAGAGAAGTATACATATATAGAAAGAGGGAGTGATAGGGAGAGAGGGGGAGAGAGGGAGTGATAGAGATAGAAAGAGGGAGAGATAGGGATAGAAAGGAGATATGGAGAGATTGATACAACGTGGAAAAGATAGAGGGGGTGAGATACAAAGAGTTAAAGAAAAAGACAAAGAGATAAATATATAGAGGGAGAGATGGAAGGAGAGACAAAGAGGGAGAGGGATAAATAGAGACGAAAAGAGGGAGACAATGAAAGAGGCAGAGTTGGAGAGAGAAAGATAAAGATATAAGAAGTGATATATAGAGAGGGGTAGAGAGGAATATATATAGAGAGAGAGTGGGAGAGATGGAGGGTGAGATTGAGTGAATAAGTGAGAGATAGAGACAATGAGATATAAAGAGTGTAGGGGAGGGATAGATGGGAAGATAGAGATAAAGGGGGAAAGAGTGAGAGATAAAGAAGGTGAAAATAATTATATTTTTTAACAACTTATTATATATATGAATTAAAATTATTATTTTTTAAATAATTATATTTATTAAAAACTTGTTATTGTAGACACGTAAAATATATTGATTGACATTGCATACCTTGATCCCAATTACTAACACCGTTTAATCCTAAATGATCCTTTGGTCTAACCATTTAATCAAATACCTTTATTTGATTAAATTCATCAATTTTCCTCTCTTAATTAAACAAACCACTTTATCTAATTAAGTCAATCTTTCTTGTTAATTAAATCAATTTATCTGATCTGATTAATCCTATGTCCATGTTTAATTAAATAATTCATCTTATTTGATTAAATCCCTAAAGGCATCTTATTAAATTAAATAAATTAAAACATTATTTGATTTAATCTAACTTCATCTCCTTAGTTAAATAAATAAAAAATCTTTGTTTAATTAATCTTGAAATCATATTCTTTTCATATTTGATTTAAATCAATCCATAAATCTAAGTCAAATTTGTCACATCAGCTAATCTCTCATTAAATTAATTAACCTTGATTAATTTAATCTCTTCTCATGTCCCATCCTCTAGCTTTTCCAATTTTCACATGAAAATAGATTTAATTCATTTATTAAATCTCTATTTTCTCTCAAAAGGCATACTAAAGGAATATTCCTCAAATTTGAATTCAAAAATCCAAGTGGACTTTGTCCTTCCAACAAGGCATTTACTCCACCTGAAAGTCCTTTTTCCTTGAGCCAAGTGGCATTCAATGCATGTTATTTCCATCTTACATGTCATTTCAACAATTTCAAATTTCAAATATATACATTTATTGACACATTCTTCAAAACTTGCACATCCTCCATCCATTCACATGTTGACAAGTGGCACTTTTTCATTGGTGGATCTTTAGTCTCACATTGCTCCATTTTGGACATCTCTTCAACTTGATATTCTATAAATAAGAGGCCCATCCTTCATTTCTATCATCCACAACTTGAGTAAACTTACTATACTCAAATTCATAGCAATCTTCATCCATCTCATTGAGTTTTATAGCTAGGTTATGCAGATTTTGTCTTGGAGCATTCATCAATCTTCAACCAAGTGGATCACAATCTTCATCACACCATTGGAGTTGGGAAAGGGCCAATTTTCACATCAAATTGGCACCAAATCCCTCAAGAGATTAAGAATTTGCTTTGTTTTAGAATAGGATTCAACATCTTTGTTTTAAGTTTATTGTGTTCTTCATTTTATTCCTTTTCTCTTACATTCAAATGGATTTATTGAAGAATCTCTATTCTAACTTGCATTTGATTTTATTAATGTGTTTATTTGTTGTGTTCTTGCAGGTATAGGATCTAGGTTCACAATTATATATATAAAATAATTATTAAAATAAATTAAAATTAAAATTTAAAATATTTGGTGGGTGGTTGGGTGGGCGACTGCTTTGTTAATGGGGGTTTTTTTAACAACTTGCAAAGATTTTTCATCCTTTTGTTTATACTGCCATGAGCTGGGTATCATTATGATACTTATTGGTTTTGTACCTGTGGCGTATTTTCTTAGGTTTCAAAACACACTATGATGACTACTCATCTCATTTCTATGCATACAACTGAATGACAACAATGTATGGATTTTTGAGCAGTTCCTAGGGTGGTACACATGCTTTGTAGAACATGATAAATAGGTGGTGATTGTGGATTAATTTAATTTTATTTTTGAAGGTGGTTGGGCCAAAATAACTTGCCTCTCTTCTCCTTTTCTTTCTTCTTTGGTTTTTGGTGATTGGTGACAGCAATGGAGGAGCATTTGAAGTTTGTTGTGCATATGTCGACAGACACACTGGTTTGTTTTGGTGCAGATACACCAATTCACCTAGATTGCAAGGTTCAAAAAAATGCCTTTCATGAGGTCTTAGACCAATGTCTCAAGCGAATCATGCTCAACATTGACCCCTTGACTATGGTGGCTGTGAAAATTGTGCTTGGGAAGGGGCATTTGGCTTACCACGAGATCTTCAAGGTGAATATGCAAATTGTCTCGAGGTTCCTAGCATCTCTTCTTGACATTCACATGACAAAGGCAGAAGCGAAGGCTATGGTTTGTAAACTACTTAGAAAGCAATTGTTGGGTGGTCTAGACAAGGTTCTTTATGTGGCGATACTAGGCTTAGGTGCTCTGTGTCCATGTGTCTTGACACTGCTAAAAATCTCGAGTGAAGTTATTAAGTATTACCCTTTACCCTCTCTTGCTCAATTGAAAGGGCATGGATTTTGTAAGACATAGGATGATTGCAGCAGTTGGGGTGAATTTCCTCAAGGTGTTGCAGTTGGAGGTCGTGAGCAACTTTGATTGGATTCTAGAATTTGATGCCTTTTCCAAAGGTAACGACTTCCTGTAAGCACTAGGTGGTCTCTTTTTTTTGCTGGTAATTGTCTTTGATAGTGTGGTCCGGGTTTAGTCTTTTTTCTATAATTTTCTATGGTTGTATAGTGGTTATGACTTGCATGATGTCAGTTTTGTAAATATTTTGTAGACAGTGAGTTTATTTGGTTGGTCCCGTCTTGGCTGGGTTGTAGTGTCTGGTGGTAGGTTTTGATGGTAGTCTAGTGAGAGTTATGAATGGTTCCTGCTATGTAGACATGTGTAGTTTTTTTTTGCAAATTAATATAATACTCTCTTATGAAACATAATTTAAAAAAGAAGAAGATTTGAACATATAATTTATTATCTATATATTATATTTATTATAAGAAAAAAATGCATTCCTTTTCCTACTTTAAAGTTAAGATTGGATAAGAGTAGTTTTTTTAAAATTATATATTATATTTTTTAATATTTTAGAAAATTTGATGGTTAAAATTATTTTAATCTTCCATTTTTTTTGTAATTTTCAACCATTGATTTTCAAAATTAGATCATCCACTGCATATAAGAAACACCTAGATAAAAATAAAAAAAATTGTATTGTATGCCAACGTTTGTAATGACAATTAATGCTTGTACTTTGGCCTTGTATATGGCTCAAGTGGGACTTAAGGGATGGTTTTATTTCCATGAGGAGTTGAAGCAATGGTGTAAGGAAAAATGAAGAGGGGCAGTGAGGAGAATAAATGGGATTTTGTATGTAGAAAATGGAGAATAAATGCATGGAGAACAAAGGGGTTTAAGAGATCATAGGACAAAGTTTTGAGGGGATGCACATTATAGAGGAAAAGATGTGAACAATTTTATCTATTCTGAATTTTTGTGATACAAAGGAATCAATATCTAATGGGTGCTTTACTATTTTGAATCATTGAATTTACAGAGCTTAGATAAGATATTCGTTAATGTATGTCTAAAATGATTAATTTACTTAAGAAATGACTTGATTTTCAAATGCTCTGGTGGGAATTTTATTTACCTTGTACGAAACCATCATTATTTTCATCAATTTAGAGATATGGTTTTCCCTATGAAATGTTTTTTTTGTTTTGTTATGCAAAATTCTATTAACTGACCTCCAACCTTTGTAAGAATAGAGATTATAGTACCAAACCAATCACCCTTATTGTCTCTTAACTAATAATATTAATGATAGTTCTGAAATAGTTATAATAATGTTTTTTCTCAAGACTTTTGGCTATCCACATGTTTGTTGTTAACGATAGATTGAAATTGAGATAATATTGTTTTGTTCAAGTCTTTTTGGCTAACTATATGATTGTTGATAATGTTGGTTTGAAACAATGCTAGTGTTATTTCCTTTTATTTGAAGCCTTTTAGGTCACCAATGTATACATTGTTGATAGGTTTCTTGACTCTAGTAATGGCCAAGAGCATCCATTGTGTCAAAATAATGTTAAATCGAATCTTATGAAATTGTATGTTGTACTTTATTATTGTTTTGCATGGAATATTAAAGGCCTATAGTAGGCCAAGGATAAGATTTATCACATTCAAAAATTCATTGATAATTGAACTGAAATTTAGTACATTACAATGTGTACAATAGTATGCATTTTATCTATTTATAGTTCTAACAAGGTTTTGTATTCTATCAAACAAAACAAGAGTATGTGCAAATATACACATGAATATATGTGTATACATATATAAATATTTGTATACATATATAAATGTGTGTATACATATGTATACATATATATACATATGTATACATATATATACATATACATACATGTATATGTGTATATATATATATGCATATACATACATACATATATATATATATGTATGTATGTACATATATATATATACACACATATATATGTATATACACACACACACATATATATGCACATACAAACATATTATGTCTATGTATACATACATGTTATGCCTTGCATAACCACCCCATTTTCAACTTGTTTAAAATAGGTCCCCCTTTTTTCTGTTATGTTTCCTTTGGCCTTTTATTTTCTGCCTTAGGCATTTTTTGTTTTGTTTTGGTGGACATGGAACATGGACTGAAACCAAACTTTGGAACTTTTTCAGGTTCTAGGTTCCGGTTTTGCTAGTTTCCTTTGTTTTGTTTGTTTGTCGTCTTTTGTTCTGGCGAATGCGGAACATAGAACGAAACTGAACTTTGGAACTTTTTCTAAATACCAGTTCTGTTTCCCCTTCTTGTTCTGGTTCTTCCAGTTTTCTTTCTTCCTCTTTGTTTGTTGTTTTGGTGGAAGCAGGACGCGGACTGAAACTGAACTCTGGAACTTTTCTGAAGTTCCAGGTCTAGGTTTTGTTCTAGTCTTGGTTCTGCCAAACTCGTTTGTTTTTCCTTTTGTTTTGATTGTTTGGTCATGGGGTGTTTTCTTCCCCTTCCTTTTTCCTTTTTCATCCCTTTTTTATCGTTTATTTGTGTGTTGTTGAAGACGGAGCCAAGATGGAAATTGAACCTAGAATTTGGAGAATTAGTCTCAGATTTGGTTCCATTCCTGCCTCCATTGTGGTTCACCTGGGATCAATTTTTGCTCTGATCCTGCTTGCGTTTGTTTCCATGTTTGTTCCTTGTGTTTGGTCTCTTTTGCGGGGCCGAGTTCAGAATGGATTTGGGATTTGTTTTTTTTGTAAATTTTTTGTTTCCCCATTTTTGTTCTGACTCTACCCCCGCCCTGCTGCAGTCCCTGGTTACTTTGCTTTTTGTGGACACAGAGCCAGAATGTGGGCTGAACTTGGAAATATTGGTTATTTCCATGTTTTGTTCTCGTTTTGACTCCGGTCCTGGTTCTGATTTTGTGTTGGCTCCCATCCCTCCGGTATTAAAGGTAAGTGTTGTTCCTAGTTCAGATTTGGTTCTACCTCTGCCAGAGTTGAGTCTCTTTTTGCTAAGAATAATTGAATGAAAGATATATGAAAGGTAGGATGAATGATGATATTTTCTATGCTTTAGAGGACTAATGAATGATGATATTTTCTGATGTCGCTTCACAAGAAGATCAACCTATAGAAAGGTTCTAGGATGAGAGGAAGGCGTAAAGGGAGGAGGTCGCTTGTCTTAATGATGGGCGAGAAGTTCACTTGCCAAAGTAGGTGGGCATGAATGGAAATACCCCTAGAGCACTCAAGCCACTCTGTGGAGCAGTTTTCAAGGTCAAGGATGAAACACGCAAAGTCTTAATGATGGACACTAGGGCTACGAGTTAATGATGGTGGTTGTAAACAATCTAGAGACCATGCCTAAGGGAGATCTTTCACCGACATGAATAGAGTATATGCATTTAATGCATGATTGAATTTGTTCCAAACTCTTCTAGAGCTGACTCTTATGACTGACTTATTGTAAACCCTAAATGAGGATGACTCATTTTGGATGCGTGTGTATAAATATGGCATTTTTGCCTCTTTGAAAAGAGGGATCTTCTTTTTCATCATCTTCTTTTCAGTTAAAAATTAGTAGTTAGGGTTAGAAGGTAGATAAAAAAATAAATCGAGAGCAGAAATAGAGTAGGAGTTGAGTTTAGTAGGAGGAGGTGATGTATCCTCTAGATTTTCTTAGTATAGATGGAGATAATTCAAAGACATGGGTTTTCTGTACACTGGTGATCTTGCAAAATTTGTAAATGTTGTTTATCTATTTCATTAATAGTAGAAGTAGCCAGATTTAAATCTACTTCATATTGTGCTCCAGAATGGTATTTATTTTGGGTTAATCATTTGATTTGAAAAGCTTTCAAGGAATGAAATTTTATTTAATGTTTTGTTTGAATGATGATTTACAATCTATTGTTAAAGTTTGCACTATGAATGAATGAAACTTTGTATTAATTACAAGTTAATTTTATTCTATAGTTTTAGTTTAAGAATTCCTTGGAAGGTAACAAGTCTGATTAGTGTGATGAATCAACATTCTCTTTAGTTTAAAATATTTAATCTATCCTTTTCTATTTCCTTAAAACCACTGGTTAAAGTAGGTTTAAACATATGTTTGATCTTATAACAATCTAGAAGCCTAAAACTAGTAGGCCCCTTGAAAATTATAGCCATATTGACCATTTCGTGAAACAACTATGTTGTGAACCAACATCAAAGACCTTGGGAGGTGATCAGTTTGATTGCTGATTGTCTTTTTTCAGGAGAGGTAAGATATTTTTACTTTTATCCTACCTGCATGTTGTGGGTCAATTTGGCACCATCAATAGATCTAGTGCTAGAAGGAGGTACAAAAGAGAAAACTGGACAGTATTGGGTTTTTCTCACTAGAGAGGTCCCATAGAGTTCTTCGATCAATCAAAAACCCACCACCATTGATAGAACTCAAGACCCCAACAAGACACAAGATTCACAAGACTGGGGCAACCATTATACCACCCTTGTTAGCTCCACTCACTCCACCAGGATTTTCACCAATATCTCAGTGGATACCTGTCAATCCACCACCAAATCTATCTCAAGTGCCATTACAACTAGTTCAGCCCATCCAACAGCTGGATCAACCCCCACCACCACCACCAATGGCATTTTTTATGAATAATCCCTCTCCATTGGGGACTATTCCTAGAGGCTTTCATGATATGCCTAAGAATCCTGAGATATTTTGTCCCAAATACATTCATGGTGAATTAAGGAGTGCTAAAGAACACATACAAGCTTTTAAGGATGCTTGTACCAAAGCCCAGATAGCTCACCATGATGTAGTTTGTAGGTTGTTCCCTTATTCTTTAGGGGATATGGCATACAACTAGTAACTAAATCTTCCACAGGGTTCTATCTTGAGCTGGATAGATTTGGAGAATGCTTTCATCAATTAGTTCAGATTTTATGTGGATCCAACCATTTTGTTCCACCAATTTTCTACCATTAGGAAGGAGCCATGTGAATCCCTTCCCTTGTTTAATACCAAATTTCAACGAATGTATAGGGGACTATAGGACCTCTATCTAGTTGCTGAGAATAGTGCCATTCAGGAATATTTTAGAGTTATAGACCCTTTGATTGGCCTATTCGTACAAAGGACTTATCAGCTGGCATATATTGATTCCCTGTCTAAAGTTTATCATCTAGCCATCAAGCTACAACAACAAACTAGCTCTCAACAAGGAAACTTGGGAAGAGGTTTTCCTTCAATGGGGTATTAGATGCCTAACCCAACCCATTTATTCAATAATGTCCTAGGGATGTCTCCTTCCCATTATGGACCTATATCTAAGTTGCAGACTCAATCCCCTATTCCATTCTTTGCCAACAAAGCTCCTAAATTCTTTCAACAATCACAGGCTCATCACAATCCACATGGTCATCATAACCAAGCTAGAATACTAAATCTGGTTGGTCAACCACCTATTGCTAAGAGTGCTAAAAGTGAAAAGATAGTTCAAATCACAAACGAGGTGGATACCTTAAAGAAAACTCTATCTCAAGTCACAAATGATATGGCTCAGCTTAAACTAAACCCCTCTTAGAACCAAGGTAATTACCCTAATTAGAGTAATAACAATCAGGGTAATTATCTGAACAACTACAATCATAGCCAGAGGAATTATCAAGGCCAAAAATCCCCTAACCAAGGCTATAAAAATCAAAATAGAGGATATAAACAGAGGCCTAATAACAACCGACAATGGAATACAGGGCCAAATAACAGTGGGGTTTCTCATAGTTATCAAGCTAATGAGGACAGGCCACATGTTGCGAATGTGGCTAACCTTAATTTTATGACTAACTTGTGTAGGTTGCATGATACTGCAACTCATTCCAAGGTAAACTGCCCTGAAATGGAGAAGGTTGTGAAGATGGCACAAGCAGATGCCCAAACATTCCAAGGAAATTCAAACAAAGGAGGTGGCTCAGTGGATACGGCTATGACTTATGACCTCTTTGAAGAAGAACCTTCATTCCCAATGCAGAATGAGAATGAACTAGAGGAAGATGTGTATAATGCCCAAGCCTTTTAGAGAAAGGGAGGACACTTCCTAAGAAATCAGAATAAGGGTCCATTCACTACATTAGCACCACCTAACCATATGGTGCCTCCGAATTAGAGTGCTGATAACAACCCTCCTCCGCCAAAAGGTCCTCCTGACTTCCCTCACAAAGGTAATTCATCTGGTGTTTTCAAATGTGATGCAAGCTATAACATAGAATTTGATATTGTTTCTGAGATGCAGAACAAAAAACCTCTTTATCATATTTTGACATCCTAAAATGGTGCCCTTCCCAATGAGATATAGTGATAAAAGCTTTGGAAGAAGCTGATAAATCAAAAGGGAAAACCAAGATGGCACCCACTGCAGACATGAATGCAGATTTTTTTAGAAGCAAGGTAGGTACCCCACCATTTCTTTTAAGTTTGAGAATATGTGGGAAGAATCTACATAATTTTCTATTAGATTTAGGGGCTTCTAGCAATGTGATGCCATTTTCTATATGCAAGAAATTAGGATTGAACCTTGTCCAAACAAACAAGAAGGTCATCCAACTCGATAAAATAGAGGTTAATGTAGTTGGAGAATTGAGAAATATACATGTGCAAGTAGGGTTCGACCCTAGGATTTTAACCAATATGGATATTCAAGTACAAACATTCCCAAGACTTATGGTATGCAGTTGAGCAGAGATTTAATGAAGAGTATAGGGGGATACCTCTTCCTCAAATTTTCACACATGTGGCTACCATGGAGGGGAATGCCTACCCAAATTAGGATTGAAAGTGAACCTTGCCTCAAACATATCATCACTGAGTATGACTGTCCCAACGAGGTAGCTTATTTTGAAACCAAGATAGGGGTTTATAAAAAAGAGGAAGTTATGACCTTTTCAGTTCTTGATTCTAAATATTTGTCAATGAAAAAATTCCCTGATCCCATGATTAATGTAAACCAACAAGTATTGATCAGGAAGCTACAACAGGATCAGCTAGGCTTAGGGGAAGATATCAATTTGCGGAGTCTTCTACTCCCTAATTGGTGTAGGGTGCATTACCAAGATCATTCAGAACTGACCTGCCAACCTTGCATTGGTGTTTTGAATCATGTTTCCCAAATCGAAGAGACCCACCCAAGTCACCTTGAGGTCACTTCAATCACTTCTCATTTGAAACCAAAAATGCAATAATGTTAACCAGGGATAATATACCTTCAAAGGAAGTCCCTCCTCAAACTGAACCTACCCTGGTCATAATACCGGACCAACGTAGTTATGATGAACAACCCCAAGGTTTGTTTGATACCCCTGAACTCACAAGTATACCAAAACCCAAGGGATTAATCAAAGATACAAGTGACTGTTAGAAAGATATCCTAGGATTACATGACATATCTGAGTGGGAATTGGATATTACACCTGATGAACCTATTAAACAACCATTCCCAATATTTGATGGAAAAGATCAAGTGGCCTCGCCTATGGTTCACCTTATCCAAACACCCACAACAACCTCAAAGGGATCAACCCCAGATCATGATTAGCTATGGACCCTCATGATTGATGGATCCAAATCCAAAACAAGGTGTGGTGTTGGGATTGGATTGACCAGATTGAAAGGGAAAACATTTTTTGCTTCTTACAAGTAGCAGTTTGGGTGCACTAACAATATAGCAGAGTATGAAGCATTAGGTCAGGGACTGATGTTTGCACATCAGAAAAAGGTCACTGCCTTGGTGGTTAAAGGATATTTAGAAGTGATTATTAGGAAAGTGTGCAACCAATACACATGTCACAATAAAAGGTTGGAAGCTTATAGAAATCACGTATGGAACTTGATTGAAGACTTTGATGCTTTTGGGATTAGTTTAACTCCTAGAGAGGGGAATCAAATAGTTGATTCATTAGTTGTTGCCACAAGTACCCTGGAACCCATGCAAGGATCAAAGCTTAAGAGATTCTCAGTAGAATTGATATCCACCCTAGATATTCCTGATAATGTCAGGAACTTTCAAGTCTTCGACGATGATCAACATATCCTTTCTTTTCTAGCAAGCTTAGATGTTTTTGAAGGACAGATCATTGATGAGTCTGACATGGATCAAGGAGATTGAAACCCCGAAGAATGTGATACAGAGGGGGTCCTCAATTTAAAAATTAATAGAATTCCTAAGGGAATGGTGGCCTTAGAAAGAATTTTTGATTCAGACCCATGGGCTCGGGAAAAGGTATCAACCGAGGATAAAGGAGGTTAAGATGAAATGGTTAACTTAGCTAATTTTGGCCCTGAAAGAAATGTTTACATAGGGAAAGCCTACCCTGAAGCATTTAGAGAAGATATATTGAGTGCACTGAAGAAGGATATTACTGCAATAGCTTGGGGGTACGAAGATCTAAAAACATTTAATACTTCTATGATAACTCATACTATCCCTCTTAAGCCTGAAGCTAGACCATTTCGACAGAAACATCCTGTCAACGCCCTGATTGAACCACTAATCTTTAAGTTTAGAAATTTATTTCTACAAAAATAATCTTCCCTATATGACATTCAACATGGGTGGCTAACTTGGTTCTAGTTTGTAAGAAGAATGGAGAGATCCAGCTATGTGTAGATTTCATGAATCTGAATAGAGCTTCGAAAAAGACAACTACCCACTCCCTTCTCTGGATGAAGTCTTGCAAACTATCAATGGGTATGAAATGATGTCATTCCTAGATGGCTATTCTAGGTACAAACAGGTGATCATTAATTATGAAGACAAAATAAAGACAACCTTCACTACTAAGTGAGGAACATTTGCTTACAATAGGATGCCATTTGTTCTGATAAATGCTAGAGCAACCTTTCAACATGCCATGGGTGTAGCATTCAAAGATTTGATTGGTAAATGCATCATCATTTATATGGATGATTTGATAGTATTCTCTAAAGATAGACTAAACCATGCTGCAAACTTGGCTAAAGTTCTTGAAAGATGTATCCAGTATGGTGTTTCTCTGAATCCTAAAAAGTGTGTTTGGGGTTTCTGAAGGGAAACTTTTGGGACACATAATCTTGGAAAGAGGGATATCAATAGATATAGACCAAGTTGAGTCTATTTTAAAGTTAACCATGCCAGGAAGTAAGAAGGAGATGAGATCTTTCTTTGGAAAGATCAACTTTGTGAGAAATTTTATCACAGGTTTTGTAGAAATTGTTAAACCTTTGAATGAAATGATGAAGAAAGATGCTAGAATAGAATGGAGTAATGAGGAAAAGGCTACCTTTTCTTAGGTTAAGCAATCCATTTCGGAAGCACCAGTCTTCACTAGTCCTGACTACTTGAAGCCATTTTATGTTTAATCTTTTGGCTCTGAACACTCATGTGCAGCTGTCCTGACGCAACGAAGAGAGGGGGGATGAGAGGCCAATTTCCTTCATGAGTTCCCCATTTAAGAATGTTGAAGTCAAGTACCCACCGCTTGAGAAATAAGATTTTGCACTGGTTAGAGCTATCAAGAAGTTTAGGAATTATATCTTCCGAAGTTAAATTATTGTTGTGGCTCCTGATGTTGCTGTGAAGTCTCTACTTATGCAGAGCAAGGTTGGAGAACAAAGGGGGAAATGGATGGCTATTCTATAGGAGTTCAATCTGAAGATTCACCCTATGAAACTCATCCGAGGTCAAGGCCTATATAAATCAATGGCAGATGCTGGTGAGAACATTATTTGTCAGCAATACACAACACAATCCTTTTCCAATGACCCTTGGTATGCCAATATCATTTATTTCATGCTCAATAATCGGTGCTTAGAGGGAATGAATACAACTCAGAGGAGAGCACTGAGAATGAAAAGCTCCTATTATTTGCTGAAAGGAGGATTGTTATACAAAAAGAATTTTGAGGGAGTTTATCTATGATGCCTTGATCAACAAGAAGCTAGGCATGCAATCACTGCATTTCATGGGAAACATGGCACAAGTCACAGTTCTGCAGATTCTTTGGCTCATCAAATCCTTAGGTCAGGATATTATTGGCCCCATGTGTTCAGGGATTTACATCAACACGTCTGGACATGTCATGTATGTCAAACTTCTACATCAAGAGAGCTTCATCCAACCATGCCATTACAGCCTGTTTATGAGATAATGCCATTTGCTCAATGGGCACTTGATTTTATTGGGGTAATTAACCCAAATTCTTCTGGAGGACACAAATTCATTTTGACTTCCATGGATTATAGCACGAGATGGACAAAAGCTATACCTTGCAAGAACAACACAATAGAAGTAGTAATCAAGTTCCTCACTGAATGCATCACCACCAGGTTTGGAGTACCCTTTGCACTAGTATGTGACAATGGCCTTGCCTTTTCTTCTGCTGAGTTTATTTCATGGGCTTATGATCATAAGATTATTTTAAAGTATTCTTCAAATTATTATTCGCAAGGAAATGGAGTTGCAGAATCAACTAATACGAATCTCTTGGGAGTAACAAATTTTTTTTTAGAGAACAACCCTAGAGATTGGCATACCCAGTTAAGATTTGTGTTATGGGAAGATAGGACTTGGATCAAGGCTGCTTTGAAGACTTCACCATTCAAGCTAGTGTATGGCCAAGAGCCCGTGTTCCCTATTCACTTGCAAATACCTATCCTTGAGTTTATGCAGGAATTTTACTCTAGTGATGATAAGATTGATGTAAGGTTAACTGGCTTGTTGAAATTAGAAGAGTAGAGAGATGCTACTTTGCAACAATTCTTTAAACACCAGGCTGTTGTCAAATGTTGGTTTGACAAAAGAACCAAAATCAAGGATTTCAGAATATTACACCTTGTGCTGCTATGGGATAAGGCTAACGAAAAGAAAGGCGATCACCAGAAGTTTGATAAGCTCTAGTTGGGCCCCTATCAAATTGCTGAAATCCTAGGAGAAAATGCTTTCCAACTAAGTGGTTTAATGAGAGAACCCATTCCATTGATAGTGAATGGAAAGTTTCTCAAATAATACTTTGGGCTATGAAATATCTTGTATTTTGTTGGGTTGTGTATATGTAAATAGTTTTGTTGTTTTCCTTGTTTTCCTTTTCTTTTGTTCTTTTGCTTGTTGTTCCTTTGTTTTTCTTTGTGGAGACCTTCATTTTATGCAGTTGTAAGGGGGTTGTTATCTAAAGTATACTTTGTTTATTAGCAAAGAAGTTGGTTTAGATATTTTCATGTTTTCTAGTTGGATGATTTTGTCCTAAATTTTTTGTTTTATGCCCATTATCAATAAGGGTTGTGCAAAGTTTTGAAAATAAGGTGCAAAGTAAACAATCTTCATTAGCTACGGCTGAATCTATCACAAATCAATAGACACATATCCTTTTGTAATGGTATATTTGTCTTAGGGCAATGGTGTTGTAAGATTTGAGTGAAAAACATAATTCCCCAGATGCTGTTATGAGGTCCATGGTAGTTTTCAACCCAGAACAGATGTCATACATCTGATATATTGAGAAAGAATTGAATGAAATATCTGCAACTCTAAGAGAAAAGAAAAGAAAAGAGAACTATCTAAGAAAAGAGGACTCAATATTGAATGGGTGATTCCAATATCTCTACTTGGGCTATGGATGCCTAACTAGCAGTAGAGCAATGCTGTGAGAAAACTAGAGGTATCTCCGTCGAGGCTATAGATGCTTGATTGGTAGCGGAGCAATGCCCAGGATATCATTGCACTACAACTAAAGGGAATCAGCTCATGTAGTTCAAATCTTGCACATTATTGTCTGAAAGGTGAGGAAAACTTTATAAAAGGTGATGCACCATCAAGCACACACATAGATTCAAGGGTAGCCAGTGTTGATTTACATTTGAGATTCTAGCTCAACCTTGGTTGTTAAAACTGACCTAACTGGAGTTGTGATGTCCATAAACCAGGGGTTCTGGGTAGCTGAATCCTTCAGTTTCTTGAAAATGCTTAAATTATTTTTCCTAGCCAAGTTGCCAATTGTTATGCCTTGCATAACCACCCCATTTTAAACTTGTTTAAAATAGGTCCCCCTTTTTTTCTGTTTTGTTTCCTTTGGCCTTTTGTTTTCTGCCT
Organism: Sequoia sempervirens; assembly: GCA_007258455.2. Classification (NCBI taxonomy): domain Eukaryota; kingdom Viridiplantae; phylum Streptophyta; class Pinopsida; order Cupressales; family Cupressaceae; genus Sequoia; species Sequoia sempervirens. Next base: position 416,776,917 of record VDFB02193867.1, read on the forward strand.
TAGGCATTTTTGTTTTGTTCTGGTGGATGCAAAATGTGGACCAAAACTGAACTCTAGAACTTTTCTAGGTTGTAGGTTCCAGTTCTGTCGGTTTCCTTTGTTTTGTTTATTTGTCGTCTTTTGTTTTGGTGGACGCGAAACGCGGAATGAAACTGAACTTCAGAACTTTTTCTAAATTCTAGTTCTGTTTCCCCTTCTAGTTCCGGTTCCGTCAGTTTTATTTCTTCCTCTTTGTTTTTTGTTTTGGCAGAAGCAGGACGCAGACCGAAACTGAACTCTGGAACTTTTTTGAAGTTCCAAGTCTAGGTTCCGTTCTGGTCTCGGTTCTGCCGAACTTGTTTGTTTTTCCTTTTGTTCTGATTGTTTGGTCATGGGGTGTTTTCTTCCCCTTCCTTTATCCTTTTTCGTCCTTTTTTTTGTCATTTCTTTGTGTGTTGTCAAAGGCGGAGCTGGGATGGAAACCGAACCTGGAATTTGTAGAAAGTTTAGTGTTAGATTTGGTTTCGTTCCCGCCCTCATTGTGGTTCGCTCGGGATCGGTATTTGCTCTGACCCCACTTGCATTTGTATTCGTGTTTGTTCCTCGTGTTTGGTCTATTTGCAGGGCCGAGCTTGGAATGGATTTTGGATTTGGTTTTTTTTTTGTAAAGTTTTTGTTTCTCCATTTCGGTTCTGACTTCGCCCCCGCCCTGCTGCAGTCCCCAGTTACTTTGCTTTTTGTGGACATGGAGCTGGAATGTGGGCTAAACTTGGAAATGTTGGTTATTTCCATGTTTTTTTCTCGTTCTGACTCTAGTCATGGTTCTGATTTCGTGTTGGCTCCTATCCCTCCAGTATTAAAGGTAAGTGTTGTTCCTAGTTCGAATTTGGTTCCACCTCTGCCAGAGTTGAGTCTCTTTTTGCTAAGAATAATTGAATGAAAGATATATGAAAGGTAGGATGAATGATGATATTTTCTATGCTTCATAGGACTAATGAAGGCATTGTTTCACAGGATTAAAGTAGGTCAGGAGCATCTGAAGCTGCTTCACAAGAAGATCAGCCCGGGGAAAGGTTCTATGCCAAGAGGAAGGCATAAAGGGAGGAGGTTGCTTGTCTTAATGATGGACGGGATGTTCACTGGCCGAAGTAGGTGGGCATGAATGGAAATACCCTTGGAGCACTCAAGCCACTCTGTAGAGCAATTTTTGAGGTCAAGGATGAAATGCGTGAAGTCTTAATGATGGACACAAGGGTTGTGAGTTAATGATGGTGGTTGTCAACAATCTAGAGACCATGCCCGAGGGAGATCTTTCACCGACATGAACAAAGTATATGCATTTAATGTATGATTGACTTTGTTCCAAACTCTTCTAGAGTTGACTCCTTCTATGACTAACTTATTGTAAACCCTAAACAGGGCCGACTCATTTTGGACACGCATGTATAAATATGGCATTTTTGCCTCTTTGAAAAGAGGGATCTTCTTTTTCATCTTCTTCTTTTCAGTTAAGAATTAGTAGTTAGGGTTAGAAGGTAGATAAAAAAAAAATCAAGAGCAGAAATAGAGTAGGAGTTAAGTTTAGCAGGGGGAGGTGATCTATCTTCCAGATTTTTTTAGTATAGATGGAGATAATTCAAAGACATGGGTTTTCTGTACACTGGTGATCTTGCAAAATTTGTAAATGTTATTTATCTATTTCATTAACAGTAGAAGCAACCAGATTTAAATCTACTTCATATTGTGCTCTAAAATGTTATTTATTTTGGGTTAATCATTTGATTTGAAAAGCTTTCAAGGAATGAAATTTTATTTTATGTTTTGTTTGAATGATGATTTGCAATCTATTGTTAAAGTCTGCACTGTGAATGAATGAAACATTGTATTAATTGCAAGTTAATTTTATTCTATAGTTTTAGTTTAAGAATTCCTTGGAAGGTAACAAGTCTAATTAGTTGGATGAATCAACATTCTCTTTAGTTTAAAAGCTTTAATCTATCTTTTTCTGTTTCTTTAAAACCACCAGTTAAATTAGGTTTAAACATATGTTTGATCTTATAACAATCTAGAAGCTTAAAACCACCAGGCCCCTTGAACATTACAGCCATATTGACCACTTCGTGAAACAACAACGTTTTGAACCAACATCAAAGACCTTGGGAGGTGATCAATTTGATTGTTGATTGTATTTTTTAGGAGAGGTAAGATATTTTTACTTTTATCCTACCTGCATGTTGTGGGTCAATTTGGGACCATCAACAATACACATATGGTTATCAATATATTCATATGATTCTTACTCTTAACTTTTATGATTACATTGTATAGATTTGTTTGTCTGATTTTGACAACAAAATATTGCGAAGTGATCAAATTTATAATATTATATACATATACATATGTATACATACACACACACATATATTATGTCTATGTATACATATTGTGATATAAGAGGGATTCGCTGCACACGGGTCTCCCCTTTCTCAAGAAATCACCAAGGAACAAACTTCCCTTATGCACCTCAAAATAAACAGATTAGTAGAATGATAAATCTAACTAAGACCTAGTTATGCTTCGGGAAAAAACTACCACATACCATAAGAGAGAAAAACCAAGAGATTTCTATCTCAGAAGAGGGATCTTTTGGCGAAAATACGTCAGCATAGTTTTGGGACGCTAACATTGTGTCCTGTGATCCAAAAGTCATGCTAGAATCCTAAGCAACAAAGCGCTCAGGAACTTGAGTGGACAGAAACAAGCTTTACTTCTAGACTTAGGTCTAAAGTGTATTGAACGAAATAGCTAGTCCAAAAACTAGAAACTAAAATGTGTGCAAGAAGGCTTGAGGAAAGCTCACCTTTCTCTAGATGTCTGAGTCTTCACTCCAAGCTCCGTTTCAAGACCTACACACAAAAGAACAAGGGGAAAGGCTGGGGCTATATAGGGGTCTACCTTAGTGAGACCCTCATTTTGGTGTTCCCACCTCCATAGATAGCCAAATTGGAAAGGAATGCAAATGAAGTAAACAAAGTGTGTGGTGAAAAAAAAACCTGCTCTGGAGTAGAACCCACACCACAAGAAGCATGTGGTGAAAGAAAAACTTGCTTAAGAGTAGAACCCACACCACAAGATAGTAAATGAACAAGTAGGAAAGGAAAGTGAGAGAGAGAGAGAGAGCATTACCCACGGGCCTAGACCCTCTTCAGAGCACACAGACGCACCGTTGAGTGCTTGGTTGAGATTTTTTGCTGCTGGGAGGACCTCAGTCTAACATGGCTTCACTTGTGAGAGCACTGCTATCAAAGATGGAGAGAACTCAAAATTGGAGCAAGTAGCAAGAAAACTTGAGTGAATGTCTTCTAACCCCGAAATGAGAGCCAAGAAGGGGTTTTTGATGCTTGCAAAGGTGGCAAAGAGCCGTTACTTCTGAAATGTAACTGCTAGGACACGTGTTTGAAGGGTTAGTATTCCAGATTCTCCTTTTCAAACTTGAGAAACCTCTAGGACACTAGCTCTCCGTGCAAATGTCTACACGCCGAGCGTGCGTCCAGAGACTAGAATCTTGGGAAATTTGTCATTAGGCTTCTGTTGCTCTACCACAAGTTCGTATGGAGTCAGAATCACAAAATTCCAACTCATGGGATTTTTTCATTAATGTTCCAAGGCATCATAAATGCTAGGAAAAAATGCAAGAATGTGGAATTTCTCGTAGGTGCAATTCTGTGACATTACATTTTGCCCCCACTTTAGTGGGCTCGATTTTGAAAAAATTAGCCTCACTAAAGTAGAGAAGAGAAATTTTATCCAAATTTTGAATTTTACATATTTGCATGCCAAGAGAGAGACCATAGCAGCCACCAAATTCGAGTTAACTAGTACTTAAGGTGCCCCCAACATTTGAGCTCAACAAACAATGTCAGAGCAGTCATGAAAATTTGTTCAAAGCTTTTACCTACAAAAATAAAATTGTGGGTCAGCTTCAAAAAATTAGAAGAAAGCTACTACGGAGAGAGGAATGATCAAGAAAAATTTTTTGATTCAGAAGAAAAATATGATCAAGAGACGACCTTATGCCCCCTCCTAAGTTTTCCCCCAGCTTGGTGGGGAAAATTTAGGAGAAATCAGGGAGCCACAAGATCTTGGAAAAATGGGCCCCGAGGGGCCTATATATACCTAGGTGGGCCCCTAGAAGGGTCATTTTAACTATTCACTCGGAGAAAATTGTTGACTTTTGTGAGAGAAAATTTAGTAAAAATGCCTAGTAGGAGGGAGTACAAGGCGTCGAGGTTAGAGCAGTTACACTAGGACATCACCAAGGGCCACAAGGTGGACCAGGTAGGTCTCTAAACCCCATTTTTTTTTCAAATTTTAGCCCTTTTTTTAGCATTTTTCAAGACGGCGAGGTGTGCGGGCATCTATTTTCTGTGCTCGCATCCCATATCTGTGCTATTGTCAATCATACGCTCTGGGGTCCTGAGTCTACACTGTTGTCTCAGAGATGCGTTGGCATCTTCGAGGCGACCATGGAAGTTAAGGATGCATGTGCAACAAATAAATTTTTGTGATGCGCATAGGTCTGAATTAGTTTTTTATTTTCATACGAAAATTCAATGTTCTGACTTAGACATTTTTTAATTGTTATAGGAGTACTTAGAGATTCAGGAGCATCTAGGAGGGCGAGCATTCTGACTTGTTCGTGGCAGAGGGACCATCTTTCAGAGGATGAGGTCACACATCTTCAGCAGGTTGGTCTTTGGCACATATTTACCATGCCAAAGATGAGATACCACAAGAGGATGCTTATGGCCCTTATGGAGTGGTTGGATGCCACCACGTCATCTTTCCAACCGCCTTGTGGAGAGATGACTATCACACTCGAGGATGCCTATTGGATCCTTGGTCTACCCATTTGCAAATGGCGGGTGGCTCTCATCAAAACTCGATCTATGTGGGAGTGGAGGGAGGGTGTCCTTTACTACTCAGGGAGGATAGGCGATGGTGACGACACAGGCCATATTTACACGCACTCGTATGACTAGGTGAGTGCCATTACACCATTGTTCCATTGAGTTATGGTCGTGACTATGGCCTTCTGAATCATAATTGACAGGTGAGGCTCACACCTACATAGGGGCATCGTCCATGCTATCAAAGAGATGGTAGAACATAGGATTGTTTTTTCCTAGGGGCACAACATGCTAGTGGACCTCTACCAAGAGCTAGGCCGGTACGTGCATTATGGGTATTGTAGCCTTACAATGTGCACACTTTTACAAGTGTGGGACTTTTCCCACATCATGTGCACTCAACCAGTCGGTTTTCCCCAGCGATAGCCGTATCATGTTCCCATGTCCCACTGGTATGACATGAAAGGCTAGTGGGGATTTAGGGATCTATAGTTTTGGCACTTACAATTTGACACTCTTACTGTGAATGGGGTTTGATGGAGACCCCACCAATTTTTCAAATGGGTGAATGACGATTAGTACTTGAGGAACCTACAGCAAGACCATTTTTTGATAGGCCACCAAGATTAAATTATAGTACCTTATTACTGGAGTCAGATCATGCAGCAACATGGACAACCTCAGACTATTCCACCAAATGTGCCCACCTATACTAGGGCCTATAGGAGTGCAACAAGGGTTGGGGATCACCCTCACCCCACTATTATCGATATTGTCCCCTTTGTTGATGATGATGAGTTTGATCATGATTAGCCTCCCATAGTGGAGGTAGAAATTGTTAGAGTAGCAACTAATTTTGCACAATGGTGGGAGAGGCATCGTCCTGCTCTTGTGTTCGACGAGGGTGCTCTAAGAGGGGATCTTGGTCCACAGGAGGAATTTCCACCTAGCCCCCGCAGGACAGGCAGAGAGGTCGGCAATAGGCCAGCAAGGAGGAGGAGGTACCATAGGAGGAGGAGGTGACACCACCGAGATTGAGGCAGAAAAAGAGGTCAGACCCCCCACCAGGTACCCCCATTTCTTCGACACCACCAACTTCCACTATTGTAGTGGCAGTGGTTCTAGCATCATTGGGAGTGGCCACCGATGTTGGCGGTGCAGGTCCCAACACTGACCCTCACCCTAACCTGACATGGTAGCTAGGGGACCCAGGTATATTGGACATGTTGTTTATGTTTCTATAATTTCAGTTTTCTATTTACGATATATGTATATATGTGCCATGTGATACTGATACCTCTTTCTTCCTTTGTGGTCATAGAGGACACATAGGGATGGATTGGGCTTATAGCTCAAGGTTGCCCCTAACATGCCAATCTAGGGGTTAGTTCTCGAGGCTTACCGACTAGCATTTGTGGGATGACATGCCCCATTTTCAAGCCAGTTGCACATTTGAGGATTGCCTATGAGGAGTGGGGCATGGAGATTGTTTAGCTTACTATAGAGCTGACAACTATTCAGGAACAACGCGACTAACTATTGAGGGAGTTGCAGATGGTGCTCATAGAGCAAGATGCAATAGTGAGGAGGGTTGATGCTGCCAAGCAGGCACATGATGCCCTCCAGAGCCATCTTGATGACCTCGATGGGTAGCCGACAATTGTGATCTTGAAAAATGTTCAGTGGCTACATGATGAGTTGAGGCAGGCAGAGTTGACTATATCCTCCTTACAGGGAGAGATTGAAGGGATGTGAGCGGCTTTGTTTGTATCACGCTCACACTGATCCCACTCCATGACCACTGTTCAGCCCCTCCTGAGGGTACCAGAGCAGCTGCTAGAGCTAGAGGGCTCTAGGAGCCATGCACCGTAGTGATAGAGGCTCATCATCTATTTTGTACATCATTTTTGTAGTGAGATACATACACACACATATATACTTGTAGATCTTTTGTATAGACATATATTTAGTAGCCACTCATTTTTCATAGTAGTGGCCCAATACATGTACATGAAATTTGATACATACATGTGTATACACATATGGATACATTGATTATGATATCATGGTATTGTCTATTTGGATATGTATGTAATTTATTTTTCATGCATGTTTATGCTATGGATGTAATATGCTCATATGGATATATATTTACATTAGATGCTAATCATGATTTAATTAATAGACATGGTTGTATGTTAATTAAATACAATGATGATCTAATCATCTTAAATGATGTAATGTGATGCATGGTCACACACACACAAACACGTGGTCATATCATAACACAAAAAATTTCATGTGTTAATGAATAATGTCAACATATGTAGTGCTACTGCCCTTCTATAGAGAGAACACCACACATATGACACATAGAAAATTACACATAGTATCGATGAAGATGCATGGCATTAATAGGCTCTTATAAAGGAATTCCATCCATAGATGATAATCCATTGGAACCCAAACCATATACGAAGATCATAATGTAAGGGCCTAACCAATTAGGACTAAATTTTCCTCTCAGATCAGGCGGGGCATTTATATTTCTCTGATTTTCATAGAGAACCAGATCTCCTAGTTTCAAGGTCCTAGGAAGCACACTCTGATTATATTATCTAGATAACGACCGTTGATGAGCTTTAAGATGATCGAGGGCCTGTAAATGGTGCTCATCAAGCATCTCCAATTGATGCAAATGGTTAACTCTGTAGGTTGCATCATCAATTAACCCTTTAAGGGAAACTCATAAAGAAGGAATTTCCAACTCCAAAGGCATAATAGCTTTGACACCATACATGAGGTTGTAAGGTGTCATTCCCATTTCCATATGAACACTCATGTGATAGGCCCATAAGGTGTACGCTAATTGAATATGCCAATCCTTACCATGCTTATTAACTGTTTTACGAAGAAAGAGTTCAAGAGTTTTGTTAGACACTTTTTCTTTGGCCATTGGATTGTGGATAGTACGGTGTGGAAAACCTATGCTAAATATGAAATTTCTCAAGGAACTACTTCACTTACTTGTTCTTAAATGGTGTACCATTGTTAGAAACAATTGTAGTAGGCAATCCAAACCGATAAATGATGTTATTCATGAGGAAACTAAAGATAGCTTCAACATTCATGGATCGAAGTGGAATAGCTTTGACCCATTTCATGACGTAATATGTAGCCATAATAATAAAGGTATGTCCCTTGGAAGAAGGAGGTGATATTTTTCCAATAATATCCAACCCCCATTTTGCAAACGACCAAGGAGAAGTTTGATTTTGTAATTCTTAGGAAGGTGCATGAATAAGATGATTGTGTTGTTGACATTGAAGGAACTTCTTAAAAAAATTGAAGGAATCTTGTTCCATCATTTTCCAATAGTACCCCATGTGTATCATTCTTCTTGCTAAGGATCTACCACCAAAGTGTCCACCCTCGGAACCTGAATTGGCTTCCTTAAGGGAAAGGGGTATTTCCTCTTTAGTGAGACACCTGAGAAGCAAGCTATTATAGGATTGTTGATAAAGAACATCAAATAGAATAGCATAACATGCTGAAAGCTTTCTTATATGAGTGTGATCTCATTCTTTGTCACATCATCGGAAAAGTTTCCAGTCTTTAGGTAGTTATAGATATGAGAAAACCATTCTCCAGAGTCCACATGAGAACACACAAGGGACTCAACTTTGGGTTGGTCAGGAGTTGCAGGGGTTCGCAGGACCTATACCATGAAGTGGTATTCTTTCATATCTTCTTTTGAAGGTACCAAGGAAGTAGCGCTTGAAATGGAATCAACATGTCTATTTTCTCTTCTAGGGACACTGTCTATTGTGAAAGAGGAGAATTTTTTAAGCAAGGACAAGGAAAGGTCTCGATATTGGGACAACTTAATTTGCTTAGCTTGATAGGTTCTCATTATCTAGTTCACGATAAGTTCATAATCACCTAGAATACAAAGACATTTGAATCTTAGCGCAATCGCGGGAATGTAAGCCAGTAATAAGGGCTTCATACTCAGTGATGTTATTGGTGAAAAGAAGATCTAATCAAAAGGATAGGGGAACCAGTTACCTTCGGGGGATATCAGGACCACACCAGCTCTTGAACCAGTTTGATACCTTGATCCATCAAAATACATTTTCCATTCAAGGTCATGATTAATTACAAAAATATTTTCATCAAGAAAAAAATCCAACCCTGGGAAGGAGCGAGATGAGGGAGTGTCTGCCAATTTATCCACATTCACTTGAATCTTTATTAACTTTTGAGCGAAAAACTTTATGTCAAATGCAACATAACCCACTTCGCTAATCTTCCAACTAGGTCAACACTAGAGAAAAAATGCTTTAAGAGATTCGTTTTTACTATGATGTGCATCTTAGCATGGAGAAGATAGTGTCTCAACTTCTGTGTAGCGAAGATGAGATTGAGACATTACTTCTCCATAGAGGAATAATGGGTTTCATAGTCAACTAGAATAGGGCTAATGTAATAGATCGCTCTCTCCTTTCTTATGTCATCATATTGAGCCAGGAGAGCTGCCAAAGCATATGGTGATGCAACAAGGTAAAGAAAAAAGGGTCTATCTTGCATAGCCGACATCAATACAGGAGGATTGGCCAAATAGGCTTTGATTGAATCAAAGGATTTCTAGCACTCTTCATCCCATATGAAGCGAACGTCCTTTTTCAATAAGCAAGTGAAAGGAAGGGTATGATCAACCAATTGAGATATAAATCTATGAATTTCTTGAATCTTCCCTTGTAAACTTTGCAACTCATTGATATTCCTTGGTTGATGCATGCTAACAATGGCATCAATATTATTTGTGTCAACCTTGATTCCATGGTGAGAAACTATAAACCCTAAAAGATTGTTGGTGTCAACGCTGAAGATGCACTTATGAGGATTTAGTCTCATCTTATAGAGTCGAAGCCTTTCAAAGATAAGACAAAGGTTCAAAGGGCATACCACATAAAAGAAAGTACCCGAAGGGGTAGTGAAGGATGTCTTGTATTGATCATCCGGGTTGATACGGATCTGATTGTTACTTGAGAAGCCATGCATGAAAGATAGTAATGCATGGCCTGCAATCAAGTTAACAATAATATCTATATTAGGTAATAAAAAATCATCCTTAAGAGAAGCCTTATTAAGATCGTGAAATTTGATACATATACGAGTACGGCTATCAGGCTTACTAATGACAACTATATTCAAAATCCAAGGGCAATAGTCAATTGGATGGATAAAGCCTACTTTCAATAGTTTCTCTATCTCACTCTTGACCATTGATGCTACCCTGGGATTGATCTTTCGGATTTTTTGCTTAACTAGCTTGGCATTGGGACATAGGATGATATTTTGAACCACTATAGACTCATCAATACTAGGCATATCCTCATATGTCCAAGCAAAGATATCATGATGACTAATGCAAGAGATCAGAGTGTTTATCTACCTCTTTCGAAGAGAGACACTTCCTAATCTTGATCACTTTTCCTGAGGATTTAGGATCCATAGAAACTTCAACAATATCTCCTTTAAGAAGGGAACTATGGTCTTCAAGATGAGATATAGTGACATCATCACCAACATTAGATAGAGGGTATTCCTCATCAATATTCAAAATGAATTCTCCAAAGTATGCTTGTTTGTGCAAGCGATACGAGAATCATTTCTTGTGATGATAAGGAGGCAACAAGGAATAAGCACCTAGAAATTCCCCTAGTGCTTCATCCAAAGAGAAGACATCTAGAGGGACCTTCTCAGCCTACCCCATTTCCTCTATTAACTTAAGATGAACTAAGCTCATTGGCTCTAGTGAAATCATATTAAAACTCCACCAAGGCTTTTGCTTGGACTATTCTATAGAGCATCCCAAAGCTAGATATTGTTGCCGTGGCTCGAACTAGATAGGGACCTAAATTCCTTGCTTGATACACCCTAGGACTTTTTGCTTGTAGCCATACTAAGAAGCAAGTTCATATCTGAACCCATAACGAGTTTGCAAAATCTCAAGAGGTGGTGGCTCCACGTAGAGCATTTCATTCCATCAATGGATGTTGAACATCTCTACAAGGGTACTCCCACCTTCTTTACCAGGCTCACAAACATTAACCTCTTTTGTAGGAGTGGGATTACTCTCCTTAGCCAAGGAAGGAGTGACCTCCTGAATAGGGTCACACTTCTCCTCAGTGGGAGTATCATCCACCTTTGTGTCAAGGGTACCTGGAAGGTCTATGCAAGAGGGGTTTTCCTTCTATTTTGTGACAAATAATTCAGAGAAATTCAAGGAGCCCCAATCATCACCAAGAAAAGTGTTCATTTGAGGGGTAGATGAGGGAGACTCGAGGTCCTTTGATTTAGGTGGTTCTTCATTTCCGAAACCCGCTCTAGGAACAACTTCCATAGAGGGTATCGATGAAGAACATGCCATAGCATCAATGGTCAAAGATGGAATACAATTCTTGAGAGTAGATACAACCAAAGCACGAATGACAACTGCTAGCTCATAGAGGTGAAAAACTTCTCGATCTGCTTTAACCATAACTACTCAGTTATTTGCAACAAACTTCAAAGAGTGGTTTAAAGTAGAATTAACAACACCCATAGCATGAACCCAAGGTATCCCCAAGAGGAGGTTGTGCGGTAACGGGCCAGGCATCACATAAACCAATGTGGGTAAGGTAATGGGACCTAGCGGCAAAGGTAGTATTATTGTACTTAGAGCTTGGTGGTCGACGTTATCAAATCCATGAATGTACAAGGAAGCTATTAAAGAGGATGAATCAATTTTAATCTTAGGGAATAGGTCTATACCATAGATGTTGAGAGTTGAACCGATGTCAATGAGGGTACACCTAATACTAATATTGTTAACATTAATTATAATCATCAAAGGATCTGCTTGCTTCTGCACATCCAGAGGCAGGAGTTCTTGTGAGTGGAACATGATATTCAGCGAATTTGCATGAATATGAGCCAACAGTGCATTAACATTTGTGGGCCTAGTGGAGGAAGGTAAGGGAATCTTTTGTAAAGCTTCCTAAAGCATCTCTTGAAAAACTAGAGTGGTCTGAAGAAAGTCCCAAAGTGAGATCTTAGCCGGAGTAACGCAAAGTTGCTCGACAAAATCATAATCGCCTGGTGCTTTGATCGCAGGTTTAGGTGTTGAAGGAAGGCTTGGTTGAGAAGGTGGTAAAGAAGTAGGAGCAAATGGTTGTGATGTAGGAACATAAGGTTGTTGATCCAGATTTTGTTTATTTGTCCTTGTAGGATATGTGTGCTCAACAACATTATAAGAAGTAGAATCCTTATATTTCACAAACCTTGAATATAAGTCTGATGAATCACTATGACATGAAATCCCATAGACAGAAGAGTTAGTCGGGGTCACGTAAATGATGGGTTTGTTAGGGCTCGAAGGAGCCATAGAGACCACAACCACATTTACTGAATCCTCAGCCTACCGAGAGGAAATTTGTTTGGAAGATTTGCGGAGAGGGGAGAGCGCTTCTAAGAATTCATCTAGAACATCTTCCAAAATATCAAAATATTCTTCAGAAAAGCTATTATCATGAATGTGCAACATTGTGAAGAAAGATCTGATGTTCATGTCGGGTTCACCAAAATGTGATATAAGAGGGATTTGCTGCACATGGGTCTCCTCTTTCTCAAGAGATCACTAGGGAATGAACTACCCTTATACACCTCAAATAAATGGATTAGTAGAATGATAAAAAACTAAGACTCATTTATGCTTTAGGAAAAAACTACCACAGACCCTGAGAGAGAAAAAACAAGAGATTTATGTCTGAGAAGAGGCAGCTCTCAAACAAAAGACGTCAACGCAGTTTCAAGACGCCAGTGTGGTGTACTATCATCCAAAAGTCACGTTGATGGCCAAAGCAACAGAGGGCTTAGGAACTCGAGTAGACAAAAAAAATATTTACTTCTAGACTTAGGTCTAAAGTGTATTGAATGAAATAACTAATCAAAAAACTAGAAACTAAAATGAGTGCAAGAAGGCTTGAGGAAAGCTCACCTTTCTCTAGACGTCTAAGTCTTCACTCCAAGCTCCGTTTTTTGACCTACATACAAAGGAATGAGGGGAAAGGTTGGGGCTCTATTGGGTTCTGCCTCAGTCAAACCCCCATTTCGGTGTTCCCACCTCCATGGACAACCAAATTGGAAAGGAGTACAAATGAAGTAAACAAAGCATGTAGTGAAAGAAAAACCCACACCACAAGAAGCGTGTGGTGAAAGAAAAACCCACTTAGGAGTAGAACCCGCACCACAAGATAGTAAATGAACAAGTAGGAAAGGAAATTGAGAGAGAGAGCGTTACCCACGGGCCTAGACCCTCTTCAGAGCATACAAATGCATCGTTGAGTGCTTGCTTGAGAGCTATTGCTATTGGGAGGACCTTAGTTTGACATGGCTTCACTTGTGAGTGCACTGCTATCAAAGAGGGAGATAACTAAAAATTGGAGCAAGTAGCAAGAAATCTTGAGTGAATGTCTTCCAACCCCCAAATGAGAGTCGAGAAGGGTTTTTTGATGCTTGCAAGGGTGGAAAAGAGCCATTACTTCTGAAATATAACTACTTGGAAACATGTCTCAAGGGTTAGTATTCCAGATTCCCCTTTTCAAACTTGGGAAACTACTAGGATGCTAGCGCGCCACGCATACAACTGCGCGCTGCACATGTGTCTAGAGACTAGAACTCGAGAAATGTGTCGTGAGGCTTCTATTGCTCTGCCACAAGTCCACATGAAGTCAAAATAACAAAATTCCAACTCATGGGATTTTTCCATTAATGTTCCAAGGCATCATAAATACTAGGAAAAAATGCAAGAATGTGGAATTTCCCCTAGGTGCAATTCTGTGACATTACACACACACAGATATATATATATATATATGGCTATCAATATTTATATGTTTCTTACTCTTAACTTTTATGATTACTTTGTATCAGTTTGTTTGTCTAATTTTAACAACAAAAGATTGTGAAGTGATCAAATTTATAAGTGTAAGAGAGGGGGACCACCATGTGCAAGGCCCCAGCTCACAGAGGGCCAAGATGTAGAAGGATTCCCTAACTTACCTTAGCTTGACGAGGTGTTAGGATATGTAGGACAAGAATAATGAGGACTGTAAGTTCTTTGAACCACTCTACATACCCAAAATGAAAAATGGGGCTAGACGAGCAGGTTTTTAGGTCTAATATTGTGCCTCAGGAAGTTCTATGCTAGAGGAAAAAAGTGTGACACGCTTGCTTCTCTAAAGTGGGTTGGCATCCGTACGACTAGAAAACTACAAAGACAAGGTTAAACCTAAGAAAACAAGCTAATGGCCCAGATAACTACTACTAAAGGGCCAAAATAATGTGATTAAGTAGATGAAGTACTCTCTAATGTGATAAAGTAAAAATACGAGAGTTAGGGTGGCAAGAATGATCTCACAAAGAAACTCATTCACTAGCTAGCTCCTCAAAAAGCACATCCACCTACACACACAAAGGAGAGGAAAATGTTGGGTGGCTCTATAGGGGCCTGCCTCAGTCAGACCCCCGTTTAGGTTTTTCCACCTCCATGGACAACCAAGAAAGTGAGATAAAGAAAGAACTATAAAGAAGAGCACCAAACACACTACAAAAAAGTAAGTGTGCTAACTCAACCAAGTAATAGAGGAGAGGAAAGGGAAGCTTACCACCTCCACTAGGAGCACTTAAGGCTGCTTGGGGAAGAAAATGAGAGTACTTGAGCCTCTACTGCAATGGTGTTTGTCCCCAACTTGCTCTACTGAAGTGGTGGAGTGAAGTTGTTGCTGCAATGGAGTGCTTGAAATGCTACTAGAATGCTTGAAGTGGATGCAAGAGAATGTAAGTGAGCTTGTGAATGAAGTGAAGAAGTTTAGAATGCTTGTTGAAGGAGTGAATTTGAAGGGAAGATGAAGAAAAATGGCCATATTCGGGTCGGTCATCCGAAGAGGGCGTTACAACTTGACTCCCAATGAAGAGTGTAATGCCTCTGTAGGTTCAATTGTAGGAATCTTCTAGGGACGTAAGCAAGCTGCGTGGACATCTACATGTTGCGTAGGTGTCCCCAATAGAAATGCCTCCACCGACGCTCAAAATAGGCACCAAGTGTAATGAAAGTAGTAGGATTAAGTGGAATTAAGCCTCTAAACTTTTTTTTCTAAAGTGGATAAAGGAAAAAAGGGGATTTGCACATGGGGTGAAAAATCACTCCTATACATTTTTCTCCCACTTTAGCGAGCACAAGTACTGATGTGTGCTTGGTAAAGAAGATCAAGGAAAGAGTAAGGTTCAAAATGTATACCTAAACTATCAAGGAAGCAGAGCACAATTTGGAAAACCTGAAGGTACCTGGCAAGCAAAGGACTTCATAGTTGCTTGGAACTATGAAGTTGAAGAAAGAAAATGGCTTACAGGCCCACAGACCTACAAGGATGATGTCCCCCAAAAACTCTAGCATGGAGAATACCCACAAAGCAAGCACCTTACAGGCCCACAAACCTGCAAGGAAGGTGTCCTCCAAAAACTATAGCATGGAGGAAACCCAAGAAAGCATACTTCGTAGATTCAGAAAGCGGTGACACGTCTACGTGCAAATAGAACATGTCAAAAAGAGGTTGTGTAGGCAAGTAAGTGGACAGTCATGTAGACCATCAATGAATTGGAAGTATTTCAAAGGGGTCCCTTGGGAACCCTTCAAAAGAAGAGGGGTCCACTCAAGGGACGCGCTGTTTGAAAAGTGAGGTCTAGTTAGGCTGCTCCCAAGCTAGATGTGAATGTTTTTACTCAAGATAATAGCTTTAGAAGGGGGTCCCTTGGGAACCCATTATGAAGAAGGGGGGTCCACTCAAGGGACACATAATTCAAAAGAAAATGTTTTCTTTCTTAGAGCGATCCATCATCAAGGGATCTTTTTGAAAAAAATTCACTTCATTAAGGAATTCGAAAGGAAGAATGTGCCCCCACTCGAGGGGAAGGTCAAAATTGTTCCCAATTCATAGGAAGGTTTTCAAGTCCTTTCTTTATGAACCCATGGTGAAGGAAACATGCTCCGTTAGGGTTCCAAGTTGAGAATGCGATTTTGAAGAAAGCTTTGTGAAGATTTCCAAGAAAAGATTTGTTGGCAACAAATGTGTAAGAATTGGCTATGAAGGTAGCCACCCAAGATCTAGAGGCCTAAAAGAAAGCACAAACAAAAGAGAGATAAAATAATATGACAAGAATAAACTGTATTCAATGTCAATAATATGAGAGAATTCTAATTGATTACAAATGAGAGAGACCCCTTGGTTATATAGCCAAGGTGAGAACATAGGAGGGCATAAGATTATGACAAGTGTCGTAATCTTATGACATGAGACAAAAATGAAAAGTTATCACTCCATCTAAAGTGGGAAAGGATAATGTGATAATCTCCACAAAAGGTGGATCACCCACAAAAGGTGGAGAGATAATCACATGATGTGTCCACAAAAGGTGGAAGTGATGTGGTAATGACATGTCAAGTCCACCAAAGGTGGAAAATCTCCAACAACCTCCTATGTGGTCCCTAAGTAAACTTAACTAAGGTGTAATCATGACCTAGGACAAGGTACAAGACATTTAATTACACCAACAAAATGCATTTTCTAAAAATCAAAATGTTGAAGAAAGCATTGTCACACATGAGAGGAAAAACTTAGGCAAAGAAGAGAGAAAACGAACAAAAGGAACAAGGGGATCTGGTTTAACATGGTTAAATCTTTCGAAGCTCATATAAATAATAGGTAACCACGGTGCAAGGTGAAAGATCATCAATCCCCAACCAGATCAGGAAGAATGCATAGAAAACAAAGTAAAAAAATTAAATTGGGTCAACATGGAAGGGAAGCCTAAATGCCCCCAATAGTTTGCATCATTCCCAATTTATCAAAATTCAAGCACAAACATGGAAGAATGATGATACAAATAGAAGAAGGTTTATGACACAAAAACCATGCCTGTATCCAAGCACCAAAAAGGGTGACAAGGGTCATCTAGGAACACATAGCACGATTACGGGGGAACACATCACAAAACATACACACAAACACACAAGATCAAGAAGAGGCCTCCTCCTAACATTGATCAACTAGGAGGTTGTATGCTTCATAGTCTAGATCATCATAGGGCAAAGGAGGATAAGCTTGTAGTGGTGGGATGTTAAGAGGAGGAGCATTCGACCCTCCCACAACAAGGGCCAAGGAAGAAGGCCCCGTAAGGTCTTCTTCATTGAGATCTTGTGGAGCTAAGGTCAACTTTATGAAGATCATTGACAAGGCCGAGACTTCATCCACAAAGTTAAACATGCACCTCATAGGAGTTTCGTGTTTAACTTCGGTGGACGATTGTACCTGAGATTCATCACTAGGCTCACTGAATGACTTAGGAGCAATGACAAACTCAGGAGAAGCTAGGACTGGTTCCATCACTAGGACATAACAAATCAACGTGAGGCCACCTTGCAAAGAAGGAAAGATCCTCTATCATCCTTCACTACTAGAAGGACCACACTCCACCTTTTTCTTTATCAGAGGAGACAAACTCCCCATAGACAAGGCTAGATGTGTGGAGGAAGAGGAGGAAAGAACTGTAGTGGATACAATCAATGTATTAATCATATCCATGAGCTTTGGGAAAGGTTGGATATTCAGAATGGAGATTAGCAAAGGGGACTCCACCGATGGAGTGAACACTTGTACCCCCTTGGGGTTAGGTACATTCATACTTGCAGCGAAAGCTAGAAGCATTGTGAAACTATAGTGAAGAGAAGCAAAAGGAAGGGGAGAGGAAGACACTGTAGGAGGCCTTGAAGCAGGGGTGGTCATTTCTTCCTCCTTCCTTTGGGAGGCGGCCTACTCGGCCAAGAGAGCCTTTTTCCAGTGCTTGCACTCACGTGCAAGGCAGTTTCTATGACTCTTTGAGTTGGAGGCCTAAGGCTAAAAGGGAATAGAAGGTTCTTGCTCAACCATGGGAACATCCACTACAACCATTTTCAGTGGAGGAATTGGTTCCTAAACAGGAGTAGGAGGAACAGGTTGAGGAGCAGTAGAGGGAGTTGGCTCAAGGGCCTTGAAAATAGGCCTCTTCCAACTTACTACCTTAGGAGCAGGAGTGGTAGGAGGCCGCAGATTGAATTCCCTTCGGGAACCTTTCTTTCTATCATATTAGTACCATGGTATGAGGTATTCTTTAGGGAGATCCATGATCCTGAGCTTGGGCCTACGTTGAGGAGGAATCATCAGACTCAATGGATAGCCACCAAGCTAACTCATCCAATACTCCTCCCAAGAAAGGGGAGAGGATGAGGCATTCTAGGAGAAGGAAACCTGTTCTTTACCTTTACGAGAAGGAGAGGAAGTTGGTGTGGACTTCTCCTTTCCTTTCTAAGAAGGGGGAGGAGTTGGGACAGGCTTCTCCTTCTCTCAGGAAGAAGAGGTGTCAGGGCACTGTATCACAGGAAGGGTCAGTTTTGGCTATACCTTGCCTCCAATTTTATACTTTACATAATTCTTGTAAAGTAGGTCTATTCTCGGAGGAAGTAGACCAACTAGGGTAGGCCAAAAGTGATCCAATGGATATCCACCATGGGACAACAAGGGCTGGTATAAAGTGTCATGCACTACATGCATGACACCTTCATGGGAGAATTTTAAACACTTGTGAATAATCAAGGTGAATCCATTCATGGAAGCTAGCCAAGGTATGCCTAGCTTCAGCCTAAATAGATCCAACTCTAGAATAACATCAAAAACCGTGTCAATAGCCCTGGGTCCAACCAGGACAAAAAAAGTCATCGAGCTATAAGGTTTAATAGACATACATCATGTGTACAAATGGTAGACTTTGTTTCCTCATATTCTTCCCTTTGTAAAGAATTTAATACTAATGTTTCTTCTGTGATAACATTCACATGGCTCACGGGGTCAACCAAGACTCCTGTCACAATGTTACCATTAAGACGAGCGTGAATGTAGAGAGGCGAGGGTTTATTGTTTAAGGGAAAATCTTGTGATGAGAATGTTATGTCTGGTGAACTGGGTGTAGGAAGAGCAGTAGCATTCACCATGACCATGTTAACATAGGTCTTGGGTTGAGTAACAAAATTAGTGGGATCTCTAACCATGTTAGCAGAATGTGATGGAAACGGGTCCGTGTATATCTGCAATTCACTATTAGCTTTCACCACCGACTTGTTAACATTTTGTTTACTCCCATCGAGACGAATGGTACCGTCCTCAATGCAATCCTATATTTCATGATCTAGCCACATACATAATTCGGTATAATGTTCATTGACTTGATGGTACTGAAAATAAGTGTTCCCATCATACCAATTAGGGTAACGCTCCTTAACAGGCTTAGGACTAGGCAAGGTTACGCTATTATCCTTCAACAACTTCTGTAAGATAGAAGAATAAGATTATGATAACTTTGTGAACTTTCGGTTATGTCTGAGGTCATTGTCATCAGCAATGGCTACTACATTTGTAAAGGTCTTACTTTTCCCTGAGATTGATACAATGGATTTCCCCTTAGAATAGGAGCACGAGGAGGATCCCCTGAACTAAACAACTGTCTGTTGGTACTCTCGTAAGGCTGCACACAAGTGCATGAAAGAAGGGTATTTCATGAGGGAAAAATTCTCTTGCCAAGGCCTTTTTAAGTTCCCTATGAATACCTTCTACATCTCAGAATTGGGCAACTAATATGAGATTTGTGAAAGAAGCTCCTGGTAGCACACTATGAAATTAGTGATTTTTTCACTGTCTTCTTATTTACATCGAATGAGATCCAAAAAGCTCATATTTAGCCTGATGTTGGCTTGAAATTTTCTAAGGAATTGATTCACAAGTTTGTCAAATGAGAAAATAGAGTTGTCAAGAAAGGAACAATACCACTCAAGCGTTGTGTCCTTAAGAGATTAGGGAAATAGTTTAGCCATCAATGCGTCATGATGGAAGAAGTCTATGCACAGGGTGTTAAAGGTGGACACATGTGTCTGTGGATCTCCTTTACCACTATACTTTTCAAATTTAGGGATCTCCATTCCCTAAGGGAAGGGAGCGTTCAAGATCACAACCGACAATGGGTTGTGTCAGAAGAAGGGCTGGAAGATAGGCTGGGTAGAGGCTTAGGAAAGACTCACTAACTAACTCTACATCTTACCCATGTTTTGAAGAAGAATGCTAAAAATAGGGTCATTAAAAGATAGAGGGCTAGAGGAACCTCCTCCAGAACCACTGCCAAAGCCACCTCTAGAATCGCCGCCGGTGTGACCTCCGCTAGAACCGCCACTAGGGCCACTGCCGCTAGTAGGGCCTCTACCAGAACTACCACCATAACCTCCACCGGAACCGCTTCCACCACCACTACGAAAGACCCCACCACTCATCTCGGAAAATCCTCCACCACTAGAGGTGACAGGGGGTGAAGCTAAAGCCCAAAGGGACCCTGTTTACTTTGATAGTTTCAGGTTGTTTAGAGACAAAAGGGATACTGATAGAAGGGACTATGTCGGCCATGTAAACGGATGTGGGGGGCATCGATACTCCTAATTTTCCTTCTTGGTCTTCGAAAGTGACTCCTTGTCCAAAGCTAGGATTGTTCGAAGGAGTACACACTTTGGCGAGACCGAGGATGGTAGTTAGAAGTTCTATGCCTGTTCGATCTTTACCCATTATGTGTCTTAACTCACTAACCACCTAAGTGGCTCTAGCCATCTTTGGGTTTCTTTCCAAGTGATTTTCTAAGTTTCCCAACCCTCTAGTGAGGGTGGAGACATATTATGTAGGGATCTGAATGACCTCATTCTCATCTACTGATGATGGCATAGGAGACACAGGGGGAGTGGGGACATGATCGGTTTCGTCAATGAATACCATCTTGCTCCTCAACAACTACTCCTATGTAGCTAGACCAACAATGGGACCAGAAAAAAGGCCCATAGAGAAACTGGTAGAGACCTTTGTCCTTTCCATCAGAAGGTGTTGTATGCTTCTCCTGACAATATTCCCAGAAGTTGTGGAATGGGTTGTGAAGCTCATAAACCTTCACAACACTCAGGAATACAACAGTCACAAAGCACACGAGAGAATCTTCAACACAACCAGATGAACAAAAATTGGTTCACATTGGGTTCACCAAAATGTAAGAGAGGGGGATCACCATGTGCAAGGGCCTAGGTCATAGAGGGCCAAGATGCAGAAGGCTGCCCTAACTTACCTTAGCTTGACAGGGTGTTAGGATATGGAGGATGAGAATGATGAGGGATGTAAGTTACTTCAACCACTCTATAGACCTGAAATCAAAAATGGGGCTAGGAAAGCCAGTTTTTAGGTCTAACACTACACCTCAAGAAGGTCTCTGCTTGAGGAAAAAAGTGTGGTCCTTGGACGACAACGCGACACACTAGAATCTCTAAAGTGTGTTGGAATCCGTATGATCATACAACTACAGAGACAAGGTTAAACCAAAGAAAACAAGCTAATGACCCAACTAACTACTACTAAAGGGAAAAAATAATGTGATTAAGTTGATGAAGTACTCTCTAATGTGATAAAGTAAAAATGCAAGAGTTAGGGTGGCAAGAATGATCTCACAAAGAAACTCATTTGCCAGCTAGCTCCTCAAAAAGAATGTCCACCTACACACACAAAGGAGAGGAAAATGTTGGGTGGCTGTATAGGGGCATACCTTAGTCAGACCCCTGTTTAGGTGTTTCCACCTCCACAAACAACCAAGAAAGTGAGATAAATAAATAACTATAATGAAGAGCACCAAAAATACTACAAAATAGTAAGTGTGATAACTCAACCAAGTAATAGAGGAAAGGAAAGGGAAGCTTACCACCTCCTCCAAGAGCACTCAAGGCTGCTTGGGGGAGAAAATGAGAGTACTTGAGCCTCTACTGCAATGGTGTTTGTCCCCAACTTGCTCTACTAAAGTGGTGGAGTGAAGTTATTGTTGCAATGGATTGCTTGAAATGCTACTAGAATGCTTGAAGTGGATGCAAGAGAATGTAAGTGAGCTTGTGAATGAAGTGAAGAAGTTTAGAATGCTTGTTGAAGGAGTGAATTTGAAGGGGAGATGAAGAAAAATGACCATATTTGAGCCGGTCGTCTGAAGAGGGAATTACAGCTTGACTCCCAATGAAGAGTGTAGCACCTCTGCAGGTTCAGTCGCATGAATCTTCCAGGGGCGTAACCACACTGCACAGATGTGTGCGTGCTGCACGGGATTCCCCAACAAAAATGACTCCACCAATGCTCAAAACAGGTGCCAAGTGTGATGAAATCAGTGGGCTTAAGTGGAATTAAGCCTTCGAACTTGGATTTCTAAAGAGGATAAATACAAAAAGGGGATTTACACATGGGGTGCAAAATCACTCCTATACAATAAGATGGATTGTAAACAAGAATATATGTATACACACACATGTGTGTGTGTATGCATGCACACATGTGTATGCATGTTAGTCTTCTAATTGAAAGGTTCTCTTAAGAATTCATATTTTCAAAATCTATGTTTGAATCTATTTTATGAGTATTGTACATTGGATTTTATGTATGAATATAGTTGTGTGAAATCAATTTATCGATATCTAGTTTGAAAAAGAGGTGTGTAAACATAAAATCCATGTAAGATTACATGATTTTATATTTCAAAAACTATTGCCAAATTAATGCAAAATCACTCCTTGCATTGTTAGTTCACCATGTCCAAAGCTGCAAATTAATCAAATGTATCATGCATAGCTAAAAGGTATCTACTGACACCTTGTTCGACCCATATTTTTCTTGCATGATCCATGACAAAAAATTATCTAAGAGATCCCAAATGGTTCATCATGCCCAAAAAATCCTCTATTAGTTGTAGTTCTATTTTCCCTGTTTGCACTCAAAAACACATCTTGCAAAAGTTCAAAAAATGGTTTTCTTTCCCTTTTTTGGAACTTTACATGGCTCTTAGAACGATTTTAGGCTCCGATGTGGTTCTAGAACCTTGTCGGGCCTTAACAAGGTTGTCAGGTCATGACAAAGGTTTCAAAACATTTTCTTCTTGCTTTCCTTTCTTGTTTTTGGATTTTCCTTAAGTTTTTTTAAGCCCTTTCAGATCGTGACAACCTTGTTGGGCCTTGGCAAAGGTTTTGAAACCTTCCTTCTTTTTTTGCTCTTCTTTTGGATTTCCTTAAGTTTCAAGAACCTTTTTGGGCCCGAAGATGTTTCCAAAACCTCTTTTTATCCCTAATTTCTTTATTCTTTTTCCTTCACTTGTTTTCTTCTGTTTTGAAATCTGATGTGGTTGAAAAAACCTTGTTGAGCCCTAAAAAAGGTTTCAAAACCACCTCCAAGCTTTGATGCCCCTTTTCTTCCTTCTCTTTTTCCTTCATCCTTTCAGACCTTTGGGACTCAAGAAGATTTTTGAACTAAGGTTCAAATCCATTCTAGATTCTCAATTCTGCATCCTTTCCTTCTTCAATTCTTTTAGGGTTTTTAGTGTTGAAAAAACATTTGGACTAAGGTCCAATGTATGTTTCTATTCCCAATCCCCATTTCCTCTTTGGTCCGTTCAAGAATTCAAGTTTTGATTGAAATTTTGGATCAAGGGACAAAATGGTCCAAATCCATTAGAGACTTTCATTTTCAATTTTTTTTCTTCTTTTTGTTCTATCCCTTTAGAATTTCAAGACCTTATTAGATTTTTGGACTTTTTGCAAAATTTCACTATCTTCCACCAGTAATGCTGCAACAACTTTCTCAGCTACTAGAATCAGATCTTCTTGTTACAAAGTTGATTTTTCATGGTTTTCCATGATGTCAAATTCAATGTAAAAGTGACACCCATACTTCTTATAATGTATGGATGGGACATTCCTTATGTTACACACTAGATTTTATGGCTGATTTTGTGGGAGTTTCTTTTTGCATTTATAAAGCATTCAATGTAGAAGCACAACATGCACGTTAGGGCCATCTTGGATGACCTTTAGTGCAAATTTTGAGGAGACAACTCCCCTGCCCTCAATTTGATCATATTGTTGCTATTTGTTAACTCTATTTGAGTTAATGTTTGTTCTTTAGTCACTTCAGTTATGCTTGAACTATAAATGCAACAATTGTATTCAAAACAAGGGTTCTTCCTCTAGCTCCTCTAGGGTTTTTCTTTAGCAAACATTGCATTATGCACTTTGCAACTATGAAAAATTATTTATGTGCCTTTATATTAATAAAATTAGTATTTTTTCACCTCTTCTCACCTCGTATGTGATTTTGTAATCTTTCATTACTTTCATATGTGAGTATAGTTTTGTTATCTTTTATGCATACATGCTATTTAACCCCATGTTTTCTCTTAAAAGTTGATAAGACAGAGAATTGGATGATCTTTCAACCCTTTCATTGATATTTTGTGCTATTTGAAGCAGGAAGAAACACATTTCCATCTTGATATATCACTTCCCCTTTCCCTTTCATGTATTCCTTTTATGCCTTTTCCTTTGTGAATCCATTAGAGTAGGATAGTGGTAGGATTTCATGTGTTGGGTTGGACCAACACATTACACTTGGATCAAAAGAGGAATTTGACCTTATTGAGAGACTTGACCTCAACTTACAAGGTCCCACACCTTGAGGTCATTTCCATTGTGTTATTGGAATGTTGAACCTATGTTCAACAAGGTGTGATTTGATGTGACAACAATTTTTGACATGCCTAGAGTGGGAATATTGATGAGATTTACTTAATTTCATTGAGGAAGTGGTAATATTATCAAAATTTCACCCTTTGAAGGAATTCAAAAAATTACCTAGTGACTCTACATTAAGTGGGTGATCAACTATAACTTAGAAATCTTCTTCTAGATCAAACCTGCAAACTCATGCCCAAAATTCAAACCAAGGAATCTTCTAGAGGTAATTTCCAATATATTGAGTTATCATTTTCTACAATTAAAAGAAGAAATAGACACTCCTTATCACTAGTAAGGAGAAGTAGAAGTCCTACAATTCCATCCCCTAGAGCTCAATCTACACCACCTTATCTCAAAGTAGAACACATGTTGCTTAGGTAAATAAACCATTATTCCACATGGCCGCTCCTAGAAATCAAGGTTTTGCATCTTTTAATGGTATCAGTACCTTGGTTTTAGCCCAAAGAGATGGCATACTAGTCAATGCCTTGAAAAAAATTCCCCATTTTATTGGTGAAACATCCATGACTCCAATATAACACATCCTAGATGTGGCAAACATATGTTCTGTACATAATGTAACAGAAGACAATGCACATGTTAGACTCTTAGCCACCTCCTTGAATGGAAAAGCACTATAATGGTACAAAGGTCTACAACCTAACTCCATTCATAACTAGGATTATTTAGGTGAAAGATTATGCAAGCATTTTGAAGACAAAAGTGATAAATTTGTCTCTAGTAGAGTAGTTGACCACTATTAAAAGGGCACCCCATGAATTCATGGGTGATTTCAATTATAGGTTTCAAAAGGCAGGATAAAATCCCTATCTTGGTGAAACCTTCTCCAAAGTATGTTTTCCTTTACTTCTTAAGGGCTCTTAATAGTGATATTGTTGTTATGATTCAGTCTATGGGTGGGTTCACTATACCAGGTGCATATGATACTACCACAAGGGTAGAAAATTTCTTAATACAAGCTAGAAAGATAGCTTCTAGGTTTCCAATGCCTCTATTTCTAGAGCTTCCTCCTCAATAGCCCACATTGGCTCCTATCCCAGTGGATTCTACTACTCAACCATATGTTCCCATTGTATCTCTACAAGAGGTATAGGAAATGAGAACCACGATCCAAAGGTTGAATAATGAGTTAGTGACAGAAAGGAGGCAACATACTTAAAAAAATAGACATTATCAGCCTCAAGTTTAGAATTATTAGCAGAACATACAACCATACCAAGGCCAAAATTAGTGGAATCATGCTAAGCCCTTGAATAGAATAAATCTAATTGTTGCCAACACTTCAAAGGCCTTGGTTCCATTTTATAACAATCTAGCTTAGGAGTATGACTAGTGTCATCCATGCAATCAGCCTCATAATCAAAATGCTTGCCAAAATGGAGAGTTTGTACAAACTCTAGTGGTTCAGAATGAGACTTCTACCTTAGGGAAAAAATCTAATGCAAATCAAGCAGCTGCAAATAGATAAGACTATATGAAAAGAGACCCTACATTGATCAACTAGCATCAAAAAGACTTTTGTGGTGTAAATCAGATAGCTAATGATACAATAGCTCAAAATACAAGGTCAAAAAGGATATCCATGGGTAATGGTGCATCTTCTATAGTTAGGTAGCTATCAAACTCCCAACCATCTCAAAATGTTGTAGTTGTTGGAAAAATAGGTAGAACAATTGTTCTACAATTAGATCTACCTACTGGTAAGAGCAATAAAGTAGTGGAGTAACCTCAAGTCACCCAATTAGCAAAGTTGGATGTTGTTGTTCCAAAGGTTTCACCTAAGGTTAGTTAACCCTTCAATATATTTGATAAAATGAAGAAGTCTAACTTGAATGCCACCATGTGGGAGGCTTTATCCATCACACCTCAAAGGGATATGCTACAACAAGCTTTAAAGGAGTATAAGCAACTAGATGATGTGCCAAAGAAGGTGTAGTGTTGGAAAATGTACTCTTTTACATTTTCACACTATGTTTGGGTCTCTTAATTAATTAGACTTAATTAAGCCTCTAATTGCCTAAAATTTGCATTTACAAGCCTAATTAATTGCAATTCTAAAAGGGGGGTCATGATTTAATTAATGCATTTTTTTTTTATAACCCTGAAAAGAATAGGTCATGATTATTTAGGTTAGGATCCATTCGCCCTTAGGTGGATGGGTCCCCCTTAATATCATAATTTCAAATTTTAAACATGTTTTTGGTGACATCTTAAGGTCTTAAATTCAAGATATAAATATCAACTTGCAATGTTTAATTTTTGGGAAATTAGGAATTTGTCTATAAAAGCAAGGTCTTTTTATCAATTCAAATCCTAGAAGCAACCTAGAAATTCATGAGAACAAAAAGTATAGCAAAGATTATTTTCAAAGGTGTTCAAGAGAAGATTCCTCAAGTATTTTTTTCAACATTCAATATCTCAAGCATCATGTCAAAATTTTCAAGCATCATGCATGTTTTTGGAGCTAACATTGTGATGTATGTTTCAAGCATTCAAGCCAAATTTCAAGTCTCAAGATCATATCATCAATCAAGCCACTTCATGCAAGATCAAGACCTTGTAGAGATCTACTAAGTTGCAATCCTTCAAGGGTTTGGTGAGTTGCAACATAACACTTGTGCATTCATCATTCCTTTCATGTTTCATTGTTTCAATTCAAGGTTTAATTACCAAAATGGGGTTTAACCAAGGAACACCCCCATTCACCAAAATAAAATAAAATTCCCTCTTGTGTGTTTTGTAGATCTTAGGTTGAAGGATTGAAGATCTCTTAAAGTGAAAAATTGGAAAAGTTGTCGAAGTTGCAAAAGTTGCCAAAGTTCTTGTGAAGCCACAAAAAATCACTTTCAGAAATTATTTCTGACTTTCTAACTGTGAAATCTAGAGAATTTGAGAGTGTAGACATAGGACTAGAGGACCCATAAATTGATTTCAGAAAGCCCTACAAAGAACCATTTTCCCTTGGGAAAATAAGTCCCAGAGGTCACTCAGGAAAAATATCTTGATGATAGGTGCAAAATACTAAACCTTCTTAGATCTATCTAAAAGTTGTAGGTTCTTTAGATTAAGGCTTAATATTTTGATTTCATGTGTTACTTTCAATTTTTGGGTTTATTTACTATTTTTAGTCTTTCTCCCAAAAGTGTTGTTTCAATAGATTTTCCCCATCCTAGATCATAAGGAAAACAATAAGATCTCCTTCAAAGTTGACTCACCTAATGGATGAAAGTCAATCTTGGCTTAAGGGATCTCTTTTTCCTAATGAGATAGAGGGAAATAGGTGCATTATACCCCATTTTACCCTTTCTATTTATAGTAAATTATTGACATGAACCACCATTTGAATAGAAAGAACCCAAATCCCTCCATTTCATTTTGAAGAACATATTTCCATTTATTTCATTTTGGTGAACCTTACCTTCTTGCACTAAATTTCTGATTTGGAGTCCCTTCAAACCCTAGATCTAGGATTTACATTACTTTGCATTGCATTGATTTGCATCTCATTTAGGGTTGTTAATTTGGATTAGTTTGCATTTCATTTATGGTTTTAAGTTTGCATTTTACATCCTTTAAAATTTGAAAAATTCAAAAAAAATCGTACATATTATATTAATTTTGCATAGTGTTTGCATATTAGTGTATGTTCAATCATTCATATTCAAAAATTGAGTCAAAATTTCATTTCAAAAAGTGTCATATGGTTCATCATTTGTCATACATTGCACTTGAATTTAAACATCAAATTCTGGAAAAATTAGTTATTGAAAGTATAGTTTATAACCCAAAACAAGAAACATTAGATTTGAACTTCAAACTCAAATTTTTGTAACCCCTATGCTAGGACCCATTTTCCCTAGGGTGAAGTTGTCCCTATATAGGTGTTGTTTTAGTTTTTTAAGAAGTTATTTTGTCTCTATTTTTTTCATTCTACTCTGTTGTTAAATTTGGGTTTTACTTTTAGGAATCAAAAAAATTTGTCATCTTTTGCATTAGGTTTATGTGGTCTAATTGAGTACATTGTTTGAAAATTAAAATTGGAATTAAAAGACATTATTTTCAGATTTTTGCATAGTATAATCAACAAGTTATGTTGTTTAAAATCTGAAAATTGATATCTCTTTTACATAATTGCATTGCACTTCATATTCTAGGGTGTTTGATTACATTTACATAGAAGCTATTCTCCATTTTGGGTCCACCTAGGTTTGGTGAAACTTGTAAGAGCTTCACAACTTGGTGTCCTATTACCAATACTATAGTAAGGCTTGGTTTTCTAGTGTTTCCCTACTATCTTGACTTGTAGAATGAGTTTATTTTCCAATATTTACTAATTTATTTTAATTTTACTATTAAGTCATTTTTCCCTATCATGCATGTTAATTGTTTCAATATGTTTACTTCTTGTTCTGAGAAGAACCCATTATGTTCTCTTTCCTTTCCTTGTTCCTTGTCAATGATTTATCTATCTTGTTCTATGATCTAGTCATGTTGTTTCTTGGTGGGGTAGAAATTTTCTTCCCCTTTTGAGCTTTCTTCTTCTACTAGTATTGCATGCTATTTTTCAATATTTTTACCTTGTCTAGTGACTACTTTTGCTTTACCCTTTTATGTTGTTCTAGGGTGTTTGTGGTACTCATCTACGATGCTACTTTCTTCTTCAGTGTATGCTTCATCCCTTCCTTCCTTCTGAATCTCCTTGTTTCCTCCTTTAGATTCTTGGGTACCTTCCAAAGGATTCTTGCTCCTTTTGTATTGGAGTTGTTTGGTTCATTTGTATGAGTTTGTGGTGATGTTATTTCATAAAATTGGCTTTCCTTTTCATTGTTGAAGGAATTATGATCATCTTGGCCACAAAATATGCATTATTTTCTTCTTTCCCCCTAGCATTCAATTGTAAAATGTCTCAATTTGCCACAATTGAAACATGTAGCATCTGCTATCCATACTCTTCCTCTACAAAATGACCCATTGTTGTTGTATTGCAATGGGTTTTGAATCTTGGTTGTATTTCCTTGGTTTAGTGTCCATGGTGGAACTTTGTATATGCAATCTGGTGTATGTAGTTTACACCAATCCCTTTATATATGCCAGTGTGTACTGGTCGTTATTGCTGATTGTGGTGGGATCTTCTCTTAGTTGGAATAACTATGATGGATAGTCTTCATTATTTTGGTCATACCACTCTTCACACATTATGAGTAGACTAAATTTAATTTCTTAGATAATATCCAAAGGTCTAATTGTAATGTGTTGGCTTTCTTTTCCCCTAATTATTTAGTCCATTTATTTCTAACATGGCCTTCTCTTATGCAGTAAGTGCAACATAGTTAGGCCTTGGTGTATACATGTCTCTTTTGGCCATTATGTCTAGTTGGAGCCTTGTTTGACACCAAGTATAATTTTCTCCATTTATTTTTTTTCTCTTTCTTTGTCATGTTTGCGACATGGGTTGTTTTCAACATGGTAGGAAAATGTAACTAAATTTGGATAATGTATTAAATTGTCTTCCATCAAGTGTTGCTCTTATTTCTAGCAGGACTCTAGAGATAAACCACTCGATATTTTGTTTATTTCTCAGAGGTTCTTCCAAGCATCCAATGACCTCTTTGAATCACTTGTTGAATTATTTGATGGATTCATCTTTGTGATGCATTGGTTCTCAAAGTTTACTTACTCCTTTTGTAGGTAACTTTGGTGTGGTAAAATTTGCTACAAAATATTGCTTGATTATATCCCAATTATTATGGTTTGGATAATTTTTTTGATACCATTGTAAGGTTTCTCCATGGATCAATCCTATAAAGTCAAATAAATTGATGTCATTTCTATTTAGGTTTTTTCTTTTCTATAAAGATTATAAGATAAACACATGTTTAGATGCTTCAGTTGTATCCTACCCAAACATGAGTAATTTCATTGTGGTATTCATGGTTGGTTCTTCTTCCAAACTACTATCTATGTATCCTATATCAAATTATTGTTCGCTTCATGTGTTTGCATTGTTTTCTTCTCTTGTACTTTATTGTCTTAAATCTTGTTCTACTTCTTCTATTGAAATTCTCTGTTCTTTTATTGACATTCGAGGTGACTCTTGGTCCGAGGGTTGCATCTGTTTGAATCTCATTTTTATTCTTGAAGGTGTCAATCTATTCAATAATTCCATTTGATTATTGGATAGTGTCATTCTATTATAGGGTTTCAACTTCATGTAATTCTCTTGATTAGTTAACACATCTTCATTTCTTATCTTTGATACACTTATGGTTACTAATTCCTCTAAATAATTGGTGTCAAATGTTGTATTGCAAAGTTTTTATACAAGAGTTTCTAGTCATTTCCATTTGTTATCTACTTGGGTGTTTGTCTCTTTCGAATGTATACCCGAGGTCCTATTTCTAGGAGGTGTTATGATTCTTATTACCTCTTGTTCCATTTCTTTCCTAAACTTCCCATACTTTTCAATTCCTTCTATGTTTTGATTGATTTGATTTATGTTATTTCTATTACAACCTAAATACAAAATATCTTCGCTATCCTTCTTGGAAGTATCCTCTATGGCATGCTCTTCTTCTTCTCTTTTGGTAGCACCCACATTGTCATGCTCAACAACCCTCCTTGGTGCACTCACTCTCTTTGTTTAGGTTTTCTTCCACAATCTCTAGGTTTTGTCCCTTAGACCTTTTCTTTGCCTCTTCCATTCTTTTGTGATATATTTCCGATATTTCTTTAATTTTTTTAGCCTCCTTTATTCTGTGTTCATCTCCATTTGTAACTTAATTATTTCAAGTATCTCTCTTTTTCTTTTATTTTCTCCTATTCCCATATGTTTCCTCGATTTAGAATTACATTATTCATTCTATATATATATCTTATATTTGAAAGGAAATCTTGAACAATTGCATCTTTTTAGGGATCTTTTCAGATCCCTCCTCCCTTTCCACTTGTTATCCCCTAATGGCCTACCTCCTCTCACACAGGTGGCTCTTAGGGTTTGACAAAATTTCTACCAAGTTCTTTCCCTTTTTATGCTTATACCTTCCTTACTATTCTCTCTTGGGTCTCGACAACAAAACCAATGTTGGCAAGAAGGATGGAGAAGTACAATCTAGAGATCTATACCCTAGTAATTCTTATGTAGTTTGTTTATACCCTAGAGGATACAATAAGAGAAAACATATTTATAGTAGGATTCTAGAAGGAATAATTAACACATATCATATCAACAACATAAGAAACATTCATACATTCATTGCATATATAGATAATCCTTATAAATCCTTTATATTATATCATAATCATGTACAAAAGGAAAGTCTTAGTTTCTGCTTATATTATATCTCTCTATCTATCTATCTATATATTTTGCATATTATTTACGTTCCATATATACATACATTCCCTTGAAGGGACATGAATCCTAGAGATATCTAATGTCTTTTCCTCATACCACAAACCTTTTTTATTATCCTATGGTAGGTTCTAACCCTATCCTTTACCTTCTAACAAAGGGTTTCTTCTAGGGTTTATCAATAGTGGAAGATATCAGCTCAAGATGCTAGTATGGAGCATTGGGGAGTGACATAATTATAATTTTGTCTTCAATTCTTGTGGATGTTGGTAGTTGATATGGTGGATGTTGGTGGCTCTTCTTTGTAATAGGGATGCCAAGTTTTACATGTTCATTTTAGTTGGTCTCTATTTTAGTTTTTGAATTTCACTCTATCTTTTCCCTTAACTCTATGTATGTGCATATATAGTTGTTGAAAATTACATAGTTTTAGTTCCAAAAAAGCGATGCCTATTATGGATTGTTGTTTACTAATTTTTTCTTGATGTGTCATTAAATATTGTTGTAATAGATTGAATATGCAATAATTTCCATTCTAGTTTATTGTAGGGATGGGTCCCCTATGCAGTTCCTATAATATTAAAACTATTTTTCTATATTAATTCATGAGGATAAACATGAAAATTTGTATTTTTGTTTTGTTTCTTTAACTTGTTAAAAAAACATTAAATCAATATAGGGGCTTAATTAAGATGAAATGTGAGAATCTAGTTACTTTAATTTCCTAGAAAATCAAGTTCCAATGGTCTTTATGAACACCAAGTGGTCGTTATGATCACCTTCATTTTTGGATATCAAAGGCAAATAAGATTCATAAGACCTAAAGTGAGAAATAAAAAGCTACAATTCAAGTTCAAATTTATAAATATAGAATTGAAATTTTAGGTGGAAGACTAGACTTGAACAATGCACGATTCATTTCTTAGTCTACTAGAACTTCACAAGATCATAAATTTGATATTAGAAATCAAAATCAAATCATTAAACAAGACATATAATAAAACATCCTCAAATAGCATCTAAATCTAAATATATTAATCCTCTTTAATAATTTTATAACATATTTATATAATATATAAAAACTCCATTACTATTTTTAAAATAGTTTTTTATTACTTAGTTATTATATTTATTTACTTATCAAATATTTTAAAATGAATCTAAAGAACCATTTATTTCTTTTCAAGTAGACATCAAATGACAAGAATCCTAAAGAACATACTATACTCACTCATGAAGAGAACATTTATCTAGATATTGTAACATTTTTTTTAGACAGTAGGAATCAGGTAGCCCCCTCTATAAACTGCAGTGTCTAGTAAATTTTTTTCATGTGACCAGTGACACTGGCATGACATGCCCTCCAATACCATGGGGACGAAAGGTAGACTATACCTCGTGACCTACAATAGAATGCTTTCACCAATCAAACTAGGTCCTCCACCCCATCTAATTATTTTAACATAAATCTTTACATTATTAATAATTTTATTTGAGCTTAGTCTACTATGCCCTAGGACTTAAGCTCATATAAATATACAGAGCTTACCCAACTACTATAGCTACTTTGTTGACTAAGTACTCGAGACATGTGCTATTTTTAATTAATTTGATATTTTATCTTTTTATAATAAAAACAATTATTTTTCATGTTGGGATATGAATTATATTGCATGATGTATTGGATTAAATGTAATTTGAGGATTCCTTGTTTGACTTTGTCTTGAACAAAATGCGTGCATTTTAAATTAGATTTTAATAATATAAACTCCATACGAGTCAATATGTTTTATTTAAATAATAATTTATGATTCTCAAGTTTTCATGAGAACATAAAAGAACTTTCTTTTAAGATCACAATGTTGTAGAGTTTGTCTTTTATTCCTTTCTAATATTTTCCTCAATTTGTGTGAAACAAATTTATATAAATTGGTTGTTTAGACCAACTTTTAAGTTATTGTGTTTTTTATTCAAAAGGTATATTTTGATAAAGGTAAAACATAAGTATCAAAGTTATGAGCATATTTCCAAGGTTACCGGGCAAAAGGTCCCATGTTTGATGGATTGTTTTTTTGTGTTTTTAAGTCTAGGTTAATTATATGAAATTTATGGAGTTTGAAAATAATAATTATTTAAATTATATATTTTAAAATAAGGTTAGTTTAAGTTAATGAAATGAAATGTTTATAGTTTTCTATAAATTAATTTAGATTAGCAAGTAAATATTATGAGTTGGAATTTAGTCTTAATGTATAAAAATTAAATAAGAAAATAAAATTATTTAGTTTTGTAATCAAAGAATGATTGTTGTTGGATGAAGATTTTTTTTTTTTATTATGTTTAGAAATATTGAAGCATTTTGGATTTTTCTTTTAGTGAAAATATTTTAAATTCAAGGTTGACATTATGTTACAAAGAAACATCTCTCCTAAGTGAGCCAAAGGTTGAATATATCAGATAAGTTCTATAGAATGTTTCATGCAAATTTGCTAAACCTTTTGCTAGACTGAATCTAAATATTTTACTATTAGTTACTCCTTGAATGCTCTAGGAGAGAATTCTTGAGAGATGTTAAATCAATGCTAATGAATACCTTTAAAGATTAACATATGACATCCAATTTTATAAAACATTTACTTTGTTGGCTCATGGTGGGAAAAAAATAGTGTTTTTGATTAGGGGGTAAAAAATGGGTTTTGATGGGGCCTGAAACCTAGTACAAAGGAAAACAAGCTACACAAAAGATAAACCATAGACCAACAACAACTCTGCAGCAGCTGCAAAAGATTAACAGGACTACACATGTTGCATCATACAGACAATCAAGGGCCAGAGACCCTTGAACCAACTAGTTCTTAACTAAGACCAGAAACCCTAATAGTTACACAAAGAACCTGCCTGCATATGCCAGACATCAGCAAACCAACCACTCATGGAAGACACCAATGATCCAATAAAGAAAATCATCACTAAAAGAGTAGAGAGCACACTGGTATGAACCACCAATAAGACCAAACACCCCTCCTCAATAGGGGAAATTTGATCCATCATAGAAAACTACAATAAATCAGCTTCCTTGCAGCGTAGAATCACTTGGTAATAGGAAGCCAACACCAGCTCCACCTCTAAAGGAGTGAGCTCCCCTCTATCAGAGAGGAAGAGATGATCAGTAAAGCCACCGCAGCCAAACATCACCAACACTCTCAACCTCCACCTCCATAAGAGAACTTCCCACCTCAATAAGAACAACTGCTAAGGGGGGACCACCTCCATAGGACCAAAGGAGAAATTCGACACAGTAGCCAAGCATACAACTATAACCTCCTTTGGAAATCCCGGCACTAGGAACAAAATAATTTGGTATCTAGGAATAAAACTTGAAAACCACCTAGCTAAGAGAACAAGGCCACCATTGATCTGAATAGAGTCCAAAATAGCATGACCCTTCAGCCAACAAGTCATCAGTAGAGAAGACCCAACAATAAGCACTACATCCAAGTAAACCTTCATCAATAGCTTCAGGCCCAAAGCATTTGACTTCATCACCACCTCTAATAGAATAGAGATCCCATTAGACAAAGGAAAGACAAAAGCACCCCTAACTAAAAACAACAATTGGGAAAACAGAAAAAAAACTCATCCCAACTAGAAGCACCTCACCAAAAATAGGGGAGATGGAGAAAACCATCAACTCCATAAGAAACTTAATGGCATCCACAAAATGACAGGGTAGAGATAGCCCCACCCAAACCAACAAATCCACATTGACAATCACCAAGCCTTAAAAAAATACTAGCATCAAGGAACCTACCGAGTACAAAAACACACAAGTAGCCCACAAGCCAGCAAAGAGAATGAGGACGAAACAAAGGACAACAAAAAGGAAGCCAAAAGTAGAGTAGGCCAACATTAGGAGCCCCCAAGCCTCCCTATTATGAAGAATAGGGACAAAAAAAGGCCCAGTCAAAACCAAACTTCCAAAAAGTAACCAACGCACTCACACATCACCTGCAAAGAGAGCAACCAAAAATAGCAAAGAGCCACCAAAATGGCAATAGGTATAAGTGAAGGAAGATCAAGGAAAAACAAGAGACAGAACAAGCCAACACTAAGAAACCCCAAGCCCTCTAACTACGCCAAGTTAGAGCAAAAAAAAGCTCATTTCGCAACCAACCATCTTCAGAAAAACTAACACACACCCCCTACCAAGAAGGTGGCTAAAATGAGAAACCCTTATGCCACACACCACCTGGTTCAACGTCAGCATCATCGACCACTTCCAAAGCAAGAAGAACAACCTTCCTCCTTATTGAAGACCCCCATTCACACACAAGAACAACTGCCCAAATGAAGAGGACTCCTTTGCATCTGCGAAGGCCCAATAGGGAAGTCACCCACACAACACTCTCAAATTTAAGGGGTTTAGCAGGCTAGTACCCCCCAATAAACATAGCATCGCCAAATGCAAATACCACAGGGGGTTCAACACTAGAATTGCTCAAAAACACTGCCCTTCCAGCAAGAGACAAAATCGGGGAGCCCAATCTCCAGCTCCAAGATACAAGCCAAGAGTTCTCTACCACAAGAAGTAGCCCATAAAAGAAAGAAAAGCCATTATGCACCATCCCACCGCCAAGATACTGAGAAAAGGCATGAGGATTCGCGCCACCACCAAATCCAGGCTCATCCAAAAATGAAAGAAGAAACCAGCCTGGCTCACTCGCAAGAGCTAGACCAGCCTGCAACGCATGCACCTCACCATTCATTTGTAGATTCTCCATCCCCCTCCGTAGTTCTTCCTCGTTGTCCACAAAGGATTTAAATTTATTCCTCCGCACGCTTTTCTGCTCACTTTCTTTCATCGCCTTCTTAGGATGAGAATATTTTTTCCCTCCCCATGATATTTTTTCGCCCTATGAAAAAAATAGTGTTACAATTGATTAAATTTTAAATTTTGAAAAGGTAGGGTCAAGTTCACAATTGAAAAAATGAATTTGGGTAAGGAAATAGTCAAATCTATGTGGATAGTAATCATGTTAGAATCTTTTATAGATAGGCGTAATAAATACATGATTTAGGTGAATGTATCAAAGTATGTATAAATAATGATAATGTAAAGATTAAATATGTGAGATATGTGTATAAGATTAGATAAAGGTTAGGAGTGAAACAAATTCACACTTGATTTGTACAATTTAGATGAATACGTATATGCCTTAAAATATTCTCTCAAAATTAAAAAACTAAATGAAAAATAACATAAGTGTTCAAATTTCCCCATACAATATTCCTCACATTAATAATCCCTCCCTATTATGGTCTCTTGTGATGGATAATATTTAACTAATTATTATTTGTACATTTAAATTTAAAAAAATGTTCTTTTCAAAGTAATTTTTTTAATGATGATTACCAAACTATCATGTATTAAATCAATAATTTAGTTTTTATTAATCATACATCTAAATCAAGAAAAAAATATTTATTTTTACAATACAACACAAAAATTAAAAAATGACTCAAATATTTATTATAATATCATAATTATATGACTCATGAGAAGTCTCACCACCATTTAAATATTATATCAATTACTATTATCTCTTATTTATTATGATTGACAAGTGTTTAAAGATTATCTACTTTTTTATTTTTCTAAAAATTGACTTAAAGTTTTATGTAATGTTTACATCCCTCATTAATTATGTAATATAAATGTTATACAAATAACTATATAATCTAATATTTATATATTTATTTAATTCCTATAATTATGTTATTTGATTTGTATTGGTAATAAGGGTCATATTTGATATAAGTTAAGGTAATTTAACAATTACAATTATTAAAGTTTTAGAAAATTATATAAACAATGACAATATATTTTAACATGAATTTTCTCATCTTGATGCTTAATTTGAATATATATATATATATATATATATATATATCAACTAAAAAATTCTAATACTTGTAATTGATTGTTATCAATTATAATTTTTATCATAATATAATAGCAGAGACGTCTAGATATGATGAAGACACTCATAAATTTTGGATGAATTATTTGTAAATTGAAGATGCCAAATATAAGTAATGAAGTTGATAAGCTTAAATAAACTTCATAGGTACCTACTAAAAAAATAATCATCCATGCAACAAGGTATTGATATTAATATATATTTGGATAATTTGTAATAATTTTATTGTGTTTAATTATTTTTTACAACTACATTATATTTATAGTTTGATTTTTTTCTAAGCTAGATGTTATAATTATATATTAATATATTCAAATTTTGTACTTTATAATTTTCTTATATAATTTGACAATTTTTTGTAAGTGGCATGTTATACTATAATAATATTTTTTGTTATTGGAGGCTTTTATATCAAAACTAGATTGTTTTGTAACTATTTGGTATCAAGAGTTTAGTCTAAGTTAATACTTCTTCAATTGAAGGTAAAAGATTAAGAGGTGTCAATTTCATTAAAGTCATTTGGACACAACCTTAACATCATCTATTACACTTTTAAAAGACATGAATCTTAATAAATAATAAAATTAAATAACATATTCTCATTTTATTTTTTTGATACAACAGGGGTGTCCCCATGACCCAACAACCCTTAAATGCTATACTTAATTAATATAATCCATTAAGAATTCAAACATCATAATTATTTTGAATAAAAAACTATATAAACTTAATTTTGAGATCATTTCCCAACCTCTAATTTAGATCTAAGAATGGTTGTCAAATGGCTAGAAATATAATACCCTCAAAATTAGAAATGTAAACCTTCAACCATGAATTGAGTATATGCTAATAATCATTTCCAAGAAATATATAATAAAATGTGAAATTGAAATAAGAGGATTAAATATCTAGTGACTCCTAGAAAGAAGAGGATATTTATGTTATGAGAAAAAATCTATTAATAGTTCCCTTGAGCCTTCTCCACTACCCCTCAATGAGATGAATGCTTCTAATTATAAAATTGAGACAAAGGATTTTCTTGAGATCCGCCATATGAAAATTGAGGAATTCCCTAAAGCCCCCTAGCTACATTATGAATGAAGAATCCCTTAATGCCCCTGCCATGGAACAACAACATTGTGAGTATTGTTTCGTAAACTACGTTACGTGTGGAGAAGCTAAAAATCAAACTAGATGACAGATAAAATAATGAAGATCATGGTGAAGTTTTGTACCAAAATTATGCACAAGTCTACCACCACTCTCTCATCCTATAGGGCATGGAGCTAAAGAAATAAATGAAATATGTTGATGATTTGAAAAATTATGAGGATATGTATAATTTCCTCTTTGAAGACTAGGGATCTCTCACCCTTTAATTTGTTTTCTATTTTCTTGTTTCTTTTCTTTTTATGTTTAATTTGAACTCTTATACTTTTATATATTATTAATGTGTTGTTAATGTGTTGGGTTCTAGTCACTTTTGTTCTATTTTTTCTCTACCCTTGGGACTCTTTTGTATATGGATCAGGACACTTGTTTCCTACTTAACATAACAAAAAAAAAGGGGGTCAAATATACTTGAGTCTTAAATACTTTTAATTTTATTAAAGATTTTTCACAAGTATTGCAAGTGTCATAAACAAGAAGAAAATTATAAATAAAATCAAACTGAAATAACATATATTTATCTTAGTCTATATTAAAAAGATTATAGTTTAATATAAAATGATAAAAATAATAATGAAAATGAAATGGTAATATGTTAAGTTTGTGTAAACTTATGCATTATTGTGAATTCAAAAAATTGAGGTTGTCCAAAATTATTGTATAAAAAAAATGCAATCAATTTTTGAAAATTTTGAAATAAACTAGAAACAATATTATTTGTATAAAACTAAAAAAAAGACAAAAAAGGACATGTGATTGGATAATTCACATGTAAAATTTAAGTTTAAGTGAAACTTTTATTAAGAATCAAATAAGAAATAAACTGCTTCAATTTTATAATGAAAATATGTTTATCAATTGTGTAAAATAATGTGTTTCACTATTATTTAGTGCAGTTCCTCAAATATTATAGGTTACAATTTCAACAAGTGATGTGTAGAATTGAGTTCTTGTTGATGAATTATAACAAGGAAGCGATAAGGCATTAAAACAAAATTTGGTTTGTTTTAAGGGTGATGTTTTTTATTAGAGGTAAAAGCGGGTTTTGATGGGGCCACAAAACCCATTACAAGGAAAGTCAGGTTGTAGAAAAATAAACCATAGACTTATAGCAGCACTGCAACAGCTTCTAAAAAATAAACATGACTACATATGTTGCATCAAACAAATAGACAAGGGCCTGAAACCTCGAAAACAAATTGGTTTTACATAGGACCAAAAACCCTTAGAGATACAAAGAAACTTTCTACATCTTCTAGGTGTTAGCAAACCAACCACTCATGGAATACACCATAGAGCCAAGAAGGATACCTAGATTAATGATGTATGACACCATTAAACCCCTAATAACTTCAAAAATTTGGGACAAAGAAAGAAAATTAGAATACCACCCAACCTACAACAAACCAAGAGAAGCCAAAGATCCCAAATCTTCCATGGACAGCTCCAGCAACAATACCTCCATCAAAACACTTTGGTGACAAGAAACCAACTCCAAACACACCTCTAAAGGAATGGGCTCCCCTTTATTGGAGAAGATGCTACCAACAACAAGACCACCATAGCCAGAAATCACCAGTACCCTCCGCCTCCACCTCCATAGGAGAACAATCCACCTCAATAAGAACATTTGAGGGAGGTCCACCTCCATATGACCAGAGGAGAAAACTAACTTAGTAGCCAAGCACACAACTATAGCATCCTCCAATAACCACTACACCAGAAACAAGCTATAGACCAAGAGAAGAAACCCATATAAACACCTTAAGTCCACCTTCACAACTTTCACATAATAAATCAATTGGGTTTCCAAAGAAAATAACCCAGCAAAAAGCCAATTGCTCACCCACTTCTAAGCCTTCACACAATGCCAAACCAACTAAGCCAATAGAATACTAACAAGAAGAAGCTCATCCCAAGAAAATACCACAAACCCCAACATCAATCATTTGGGAGGCAAGAGGAAAAACAACATCCTTAGTAAGAAGGATCCAAAGACATTCAACATGAGAATATAGGGCCACAACAGAAATTCAACCAAAGCAAACAAGGCCATAGAGAACACCACAGGCCTAAAGTCCACCAAATGTAGAATTTCAATCCCAGAGTGAACAAGAATGCCTAACCCCCAAGAGGACTAGGGGAACGCAAACAAGATGGAAATCAAGAGAAGGGCCAACAGGAAGGCACACCAAGCAACCCCAATACATCGATTGGAGCTAGAGATAAGCCAAAGCACTCAACAACCAACTAGTGGGAAACCCCACCACACCTTAAAGAGGGGTCAAGAAGAGCTCAAAACATTCCAAGAACAAAAAACCCCAAAACAAAGCCACCAAATGAGCAATAGGAAAAAGCAACAGACAACCAAGAGGAAGCCAAAAACAAACTAGACCAATAATAAAGACCACCAAGCCTTCCTATTACACTGAATAGGAACAAAGAGGGGCCCAATTTGCACCCAAAATTTCTCAAAGAAACCCATACTCACCCACACCAAGAGAGGAAGCCAAAAAAACAATAGGAGGATCATCCACACAAGGACATCCATAGGAGGAGTAAAAACAAACATGGCATAGGCCATCGCCAGAAACCTGTTGCTAAAAAGGTGCCACCAAGTAGACAACAAAGAGGGGAAAAGGGAAGCCAAGAAGAAATCAGAAAGAGAGTATGCTATCAAAAATAGCACCCAAGCCATCCCATTACACCCAATAGGACTAGAAATAAGCCCATCCTCCAACCAAACCTCCTCAGTAAACCCACAACACACACTCACCAGCTGAAAGGAAAAACAAGAACACCCCACAAAAGCCATAGCCAGAACCCTCAAGATGAAATGCAAAGGGTAGGCCAAAAAGAAGATAGAAACTAGAGGAAAAAAAACATCCTCCATCCTATCCTAATGAAGAAGCAAAACCGTCACCCCCCATTTGGATGACAACAACTTGCTTTGCACCACCACTAGCTGACTGGAATAAGGAACCAAACAACACAAAGCTGTCGCAACCCAACAACACAACAACAACCAATTCAACCACAAGTCACCATCACCTCCCAACAGAGAACCATTTGCATCCTTTGCAACCTCTCCTTCTCCATCGCCACCACCTCCCAACAACGATCCATCCATGTCCTCTACATCCTCTCCTTCTCCATCTAAATCATCTCCAAAATTCAAATTTCCCCCTCCTCTACTCTTCCCACTCCTCTCCATCCTCTTGAAAATAGATTATGTTGGTTGTTTAATGGTGGTGTTTCCACACAAAGAATTAAAAAATATAGTTTATGATAAAAGGAATTTTGAGTTCTATCTATCCAACTTTGTCAAAGAAATACAAACCATTTAAAGGAAATCAAGCTAGATTTTGGCTCTTAAATTAGCAATATGCTAAAATGGATATTAACTTTTGATACATTTTCAGAGCATCTTTCTTGTAATAGAAGTGCCTCACTAGTCAAACTTAGCCTTTGAATATTTTTATATGCATGGTCACAACAAATTTCTAGCACGATTTGGTAAATTGGAAGTCATATAGCATACTTGGAATAATGATTACTAAAAATTGGAAAAGGTAAAGAACTACTTGTTCACCATAGAACCCACCTAGGTTGGTAATGCTTGAGTTGGAAAGGTGCATCAAACACTACCTATACAGTAGATTTTAAAGGAATTTTTTTTACAAAGTATAAAATTGTAACTATGCAAACATTTTCATGGTCCCAATGGTTGCTAACATAAAATAATGGATTTAACATTTAACATCAAGAGCATACCTTGTACCATGTTAGTGGTTGTATCTGAGGAACAACTACTTCTTTCATCCAATCAATAGAGGAATGAACTAGTATTGTATGGAGATCCATTGATTCACCTTTCAAACCAACCAACATGCACAAAAGGTAAGATATACATATACATTAGAAAAGAATTGTAAAATTAGTTGGATGTATGTATCATCAAACATGATAAATCATAAGATACCAAACAAATAATTTCTCTCAAAAAATTTGTACTAATAAATTTTTAATCCATTCAATATGATTCACCCTTTCACATTTGAACTCCAAAAGAACATCCTTTATGCTTAAAACTCGTGCTCATTTTTCTTGGCTATGAAGGAAGAAATTTAAGTTGTATAATCTAAAGATAAATCAATGAAAAAGCACCTAGATCTACTAGCTACAAGTGAAACACATCAAAGAAAATCATCCAATTGTTATAATTTGTAGATGAGTATATATAAAAAATATGGTGCTAGTGGGATGTTAGGAAAGAAAAATAAACAATTTTAATTCAAATCTTCATT
Organism: Sequoia sempervirens; assembly: GCA_007258455.2. Lineage (NCBI taxonomy): Eukaryota > Viridiplantae > Streptophyta > Pinopsida > Cupressales > Cupressaceae > Sequoia > Sequoia sempervirens. The sequence goes on from VDFB02193867.1 coordinate 416,820,386, forward strand.
AGTATGTAGCCAAAAACATGCTTTAAATTTAAGCACTCTATGTCAAATTCCTAGTTATGAAAGTATCTCTCTATTGTTTTTCCCAATTGTAACACTTTACAAACGAGTAACATATGGTACTACAAGATGTTAGGAAGAAAAAATGCTCAACCTCAGTTCCAATCTTGGTTGGTATTCAAACCTTGAACATATACAGAAATTTACAAGAAACATAAGTTTGCATGAAGGAGAAAGGAAAATGAGAAACTAAAGTTAAAAGCAGAGGCTGGAAATTTAAAGCAAGGGTTGGGAATTCATCCATCAAATATCAATATAGAGAATTTAAAAGCAGAGAAAGAAAATACATCCATCCTGGTCATGGCCACAAGCTTGAACCCTCAACATATGCACAAATTTAGAAGAACCATAAGTTTGCATGAAGGAGAAAGGAAAATGAGAAACTAAAAATTAAACAATGAAACAACAAATAATAATAAGTGCTAAATAATGGAATGAAATGAACTTAGACAAATCTAGATTTTTGTCTCAAGGAAATTAAGTATTATCTAATTTTGAAATATTTGCATATAGATATAAAATGTAAAGAAATGCAAATGAAAATATTTCCATTTTGAAATATTTAAAACATAAAGCAATACAAATGAAAATATTCCCATTTTGAAATATTTAAAACATAAAGCAATGCAAATGAAAATTGACAATAAAAATTGCAAATGGAAATTGTTTAGGGTTGTTTCTCCCGATTTCGAGTAATTTTTTTGGTTTGAAAGGTAATTTTTTTTGTTTGGATTTAGTTTAGGGTTGTTTTTTGTGTGTCGATAAGTTTTTTAGTTTTAAAATTGAATGTAGGGTTTCATTATTTTGCAAGAAGATTCAAATAAATAAACCCAAATATAAATACAAATACAAAAAAAACTTAAATACAAACAACTAAATACCAAAAAATGAAAAAGAATTGAAACAACACTCACTTGGTGGCCGTAAATCACTCTGTGACCTAGGATCTTGTTCTCTACGTAGGTGAAAATGGGGTCAGAAAACATTAAAAAAAAATAAATACTTCTACAAAATGAGATCCTACTTATTACAAATTGAGATCTTGTTTTGTTGTAAGTGGGATATCATTTCTTCATTCTATGCTTGGGGCCCCGTTAGCAAACGAGATCCTATTTTAAATTTAGGCTTGGGGTTCTGAAGTGAAACAGGATCCCAATTACTAAAAAATGACATCCCAATTTGTTTTGCTCGATTTCAGATTTTTTTTTAAGTCTAAAACTTCCACATGAAGTGGAATCAACTTTGTGTTTTTACCATGTTGATTCATCATTTATTTTTATCATTTAACCCTATCCCTCAAAATGATAAGTCTTTTATTATTGACATTTCCATTGTGGAAGTGGAAACACTAACACGAGGTTTTACTAAGGCAAGCCCCTAAATGGCACAACTCTTCCTCTCTCTTTGAATTTGTAGGTTTTAGGTCTAAGGAAGATTGAAGGAAGTTTGAAGATCAATTATTCATTATTACAATAAGAACCTACTTCTTGAAAATTCATGGAAACTTAGTTACATAATATTTGATAGTGATTTGATAGTGAAACAATTGAAGAATAGAAACTCTAATCTAGTTCTCAAGGACTAAAATAATAGATCAAAAATTAGTCAACAAGGACAATGGCACCCCTAGAGGAAACATCCTCCTAAATCATGCTCAAATTTATATCATAGGTGCATAACATCCTACTCAGTCCATTTCTATAGTCTGAATTTTTATGTGACATCTGAGTGTAAGAGAGGGGGACCAACCGCGTCCAAGGCCCTAGGTCACGGAGAGCCAAGAGTGAAAGGCTACCCTAACTTACCTCAACTTAAAGGGGTGTTTGGAGATGAGGGATGAGAATGATGAGGACTATAAAATCCTTCAATCAATCTACAAACCCGAAACTTGGAATGGGGCTAAGCGAGCTAGTTTTCGGGTTCAACACTATGCCTTAGGAAGCTATCTACCTAAGGGTGAAAGCCCAGTCTCGGGACAACAGTGCGATGTGCTAGAGTCTCTCAAGTGTGTTGGCATCTGTATGAATAGAGGACTAAAGAGGCAAGGATAAACTATAGAAAATAGACTAACAACCTAGCTAACTACTTACAAAGGGACAAAACAATGCTATGAAGTAGACATGATATGCTCTAATATGATATAGTAAATACACAAGAGTTAGGGTGGCAAGAATAATCTCACAAAGGAATTCATTTTCCAGCTAGCTCCCAGTAGCACGTCCATCTACACACAAAGAAGAGGGAAATTTCATTGGGGTTGTTAAGGGGTCTGCCTCATTCAGACCTCTGCTTTGGTGTTTCCACCTCCATGGAAAACCAAGTTTGCAACAATGGAGAAATAATATGATAAAGAAGGAAATGAAGTAAAGAACACTAAAACACTACAAAACAGTAAATGTGCTTACTCAACCAAGTAATAGAGGAGAGGAGTAGAAAGCGTACCACCTCCACCAAGAGAACTCAAGGCCAATGGGGGAGAAAATGAGAGTACTCGAGCCTCTGCTGCAATGGTTTTGTCCCACACTTGCTCTACTGAATTGATGGAGTGATGTTGTTGCTGCTATGGAGTGTAAAAGTGCTACTAAAAGTGTTGGAATGGAGACTAGAATGCTTGAACTTGTAAGAAAGATTGCTTGAAGGGATAGATTGAATGCTTAGATGATGAAATGGATGAAGAAGGAGTGAATTTGAAGGATAGAATGAAGAAAATGACTGTATTTGGGCTAGTCGATCGAAGAGGGTGTTACAAGTCGACTACCAATGAGAAGTGTAACACCTCTATAGGTTCTAGTTGCAGGAATCTTCTAGGGACATAAGCGCACTGCGCAGACATCTGTACTCCGTGTGAGTGTCCCCATCAGAAATTCCTCTATTGATGCTCAAAACATGTGCTAAGTGGAATGAAGGTAGCATGCTCATGTGGAAATTAGCCTCCAAACTTCATTTTCTAAAGTGGAGAAAGGAAAAAGGAGAATTTATGTAAGGGGTGAAAATTCACTCCTATACATTTTTCCTCCACTTTAGCAAGCACAAATACTAATGAGTGCTTCGGTAAAGTAGATCAATGAAGTGTAGGGAAAGCAAAGGACTTCATAGCTTTTCAGAACTATGAAGTTGAAATAAATCATCTTACTAGCTCGTAGACCTGCAAGGAGGCAACCCCCAAGATCTCTCACATGAAGGAAGCCTAGAGAAGCAAGCACCTAATAGGATCTCAGCCCTACAAGGAAGGTATCCTCCAAAATCTCTCATATGAAGGAAACTGAAACAAAGCACCTTACAGATTTGGAGATCTGCAAGGAGGAATCCCCCAAGATCTCTCATGTGAAGGAAGCCAAGGAAGCACCTTATAGACCTGTAGATCTACAAGGAAGGTATTCTCCAAGATCTCTCACATGAAGAATACCTAAGGAAAGTGCGCTTCAAACCCATAGAATTGTAGGGGAGCAACACCCAAGATCTCTCGCATGGAGGAAGCTCAAAGGAACTTCCTTATAGGTTCTCAAACTTGTAGGGAGGTATCCCCCAAGATCTCTCACATGGAGGAAACCCAAGAAAGCAGACTCTCTAGAGTCAAGAAGAAGCTTCACAGGCGCACCTGCAAAGTGACATGTCTACCCACAGGTAGAACATGCCAAAAAGTGTCCATGTAGGCAAGTAAGCAGACAATCACACAAACCATCAAAAAGTCAAAAAACTTTCAAAGGGGTCCCTCAAGAACTCGGCATACAGAAGGGGTCCACTCAAGGGACGTGCAGTTTGAAAGCAAATGTTCTCTTTCTCAAGTCGATCCATCACCAAGGAATCCTTTTGAAAGATGTTCACTTCATCAAGGAATTTGAAAGGAAGAACATGCCCCCATGCAAGGGGAAGGTCAAAGTTGTCCCCGCTTCAGAGGAAGGTTCTCAAGTTCTTTCTTTACGAACCCAGGATGAAGGAAACATGTTCCATTAAGGTTTCAAGTTGAGAATGTGACTCTTGAAGAGAAGATTATGAAGATTCTTGAGAAAAGATTCATTGGCAACGAACGCACTTTCTAAAAATTGAAATGTTGTAGAAGCAATATTGTCACACATGAGAGGGACAAATCAAGCAAAGAAGAGAGAAAGATAAAGAGAAAGCAAAAGAGAAAAACACAAATGAAGGCAATAGGGGTAGCCTGATATTTCAGGGTTAGAACTACTTATAAATATATATATGTATAGTAAGTATATAAATGAACTATCATCAACCCCCTACTATATCAGACCATGTGAATAATGCATGAGAAGATAAAGTAAAAATAAAAAAATTGGGTCAACATGGAAGGGATGCCTAAATGCCTCTAATGCTTTGCATCGTCCCCAATTTATCAAAATTCGAGCGCAAACATGGAAGAATGATGATACAAATAGATGAAGGTTTACAACACAAAAACCATGCCTATATCCAAGCACCAACAGGGGTGAAAAGGGTCATCCAGGAAAACATAGCATGATCATGGGGCAACAGATCACAACACACTCACACACATCTAATCTAAAGATCAAGAAGAGTACCTCCCCTAACACTGATTGACCAAGAGGTCATCTACTTCCCACTCTAGATCATCATAGGGGGAAGGAGGATGAGCCTCCAGTGGTGTAATGTTAAGGGGAGGAACATCTAATCCTCCCACAACAAGGGCTAAGGAAGAGGGCCTTGTAAGGTCCTCTCCATTGAGCTCTTGTGGAGCTAAGGTCAACGATTTCACGAAGATCACTGATAAGGCCTAAACTTCATCCACAAAGTTAAACATGCACCCTATAGGAGCATTGTGTTTAACTTCAATGGAAGGGGTAGGATGCATGCGAGATTCACTGCTAGGATTTCTGAATGACTCAGGAGTGGTGACGAACTCAAGGGAAGCTGAGACTGGTTCTGTCACTAGGATAAAACAAGTCAACATAGGACCACCTTGTGAGGAAGATGGGATCCTCTTGCGTCCTTTGTTGCTAGAAGGACAACACTCCACCTCTTGCTTTGTTGGAGAAGGTGAACTCCCCATAGATGAGGAAAGAGGTGTGAAGGAAGAGGAGGAAGAGAAAACCATAGTAGACACCATCGAGGTGTTTGTCATATCTACGGGTCTTGGAAAAGGTGAGATATCTAGAATGGACATTAGCAAAGGTGGATCCACTAAAGGAGTGATGAATACCTATACCCCCTTGGGTTTAGGCACATTCATACTCACAACGAAAGCCATAAGTAATGAAAAATTGGATTGAAGAGAAGCAGAGGGAAGGAGAGAGGAAGACGCTATAGGAGGCCTTGAAGTAGGGGTGATCGTCTCTTCTTCCTTCCTCTATGAGGTGGCTTGCTCAACCAGAAGAGCCTTTCATTAGCATTTGCACTCACACACAAGGTGATTCCTATGACTCTTTGAATTGGAGGCTAGAGGATGCGAAGGAGTGGAAGGCTTCTGCTCAACCATGGGAGTGTCCACTACAACTATCTTTGGTGAAGGAACAAACTCCTAAACAAGAGTAGGAGGAATAGGTTGAGAAAGAACGGGGAGAGTTGGCTCAAGATCCTTAGCAACAAGCCTCTTCCTATTCACTACTTTAGGGGCAGGAGCAGTAGGAGGCCACAAAGGTCAAGACAAAGAGAACTCTCCATGGGAGGCCTTCTTCTTGCTATACCAAATGAGCCCTAGATGGTTCCCTATTAAAACCCATTGGTAGGCCCTATGAAGTGAAGGTTATACTAGTACCACTTCCCACGGGTTGCACAAAGGGGATAGGTTGATGCAAGAAGTGTTGGCCCATAGTTGTCATTTCACCAAAAGATCAAACTGTTAATGCTCGATACAACTTCCAGGGTTAATGGATCCACGAGAGGTGATTAGTCCATGTCGTGAATCTTGAGGGGAGCGTTGACCATCTACCAAAAAACTCCCCCTTAGTGTTACCCAAGGGGATTTGAACCCAGTACCTTTGGCTTTGATACCAATTTTTGGCCCACAGTTATTGTCTCACCAAAAGATCAACCTATTAATGCTTGATACAATTGCCAGATTTAATGGATCCACAGGAGGTGGTTAGTCCATGTCGCAAATCTTGAGGAGAGTGCTGACCATTTTCCAACAAGAAGGAGGCCATTACACACACCAGATGATACTCTCATGGAGTCCCCAAAGGCCAAAGGATAAGACAATGACCTAATTAAGGTTTTGTTATGCAACACCTTCAGAACCTTCCAACTATGCCAACTAGGTGTCACAGGTAGGGTTGTAAGCCAACAACCTCACAACACTCCTAGAATACAAGGAAAAGAACTTTCAATATCACAAAATGGAACCAAAATGGTTCACATTAGGTTCACCAAAACTGTAAGAGAGGGGGACCAACCATGTACAAGGCCCTAGGTCATGGAGAGCTAAAAGCAAAAGGCTGCCCTAACTTACCTCAGCTTAAAGGGGTGTTTGGAGATGAGGGAATGAGAATGATGAGGAATATAAAGTCCTTCAATCACTATGTATACCTGAAACTTGAAATGAGGCTAGGTGAGCCATTTTTTAGTTTCAACATTACACCTTAGGAAGCTCTTTGCCCGAGGAAAAAAGTGTGGTCCTAGTACGACAGTGCGACATGCTAGAATCTCTCAAGTGTGTTGGTGTTCATACGACCAAAGGACTCAAGAGGCAAGGATAAAATATAGAAATAGACTAACAACCTAGTTAACTACTTCCAAAGGGAAAAAATAATGTTATGAAGTATATAAGATATGCTCTAATATGATAAAGTAAATACACAAGAGTTAGGGTGGAAAGAATAATTATCTCACAAAGGAATTTGTTCACCAGCTAGCTCCTAGTAGCACATCCACCTACACACAAAGAAGAGGGAAATTTGGTTGGGGCTGTTAAGGGGTCTACCTTACTCAGAACCTTGCTTTGGTGTTTCCACCTCCACAAACATCCAAGTTTGCAACAATGGAAAAATAGTATGATAAAGAAGGAAATGAAGTAAAGAACACTAAAACACTACAAAATAGTAAATGTGCTTACTCAACCAAGTAATAGAGGAGAAGAGTGTAAAGCTTACCACTTCCACCAAGAGAACTTAAGGCTAATGGGGGAGAAATGAAAGTACTTGAGCCTCTCCTGCAATGGTGTTGTCCCACACTTGCTCTATTGAATTGATGGAGTGATGTTGTTGCTACTATGGAGTGCAAAAGTGCTGCTAAAAGTGTTGGAATTGAGACTAGAATGCTTGAACTTGTGAGAAATATTACTTGAAGGGATAGATTGAATGCTTAGATGATGAAATGGATGAAGAGGGTGTTACAAGTTGACTGCTAATGAGAAGTGTAATGCCTCTATAGGTTCTAGTCGTAGGAATCTGCCAAGGATGTAAGCATGTCGCGTGGAGATCTACATGGACATCTTCGCGCCAAGTGGAACAAAGGAAACATGATTATGTGGACTTTAGCTTTTGAATTTGGTTTTCTAAAGTGGAGAAAGGTAAAAGGGGAATTTGCATAAGGGGTACAAATTCACTGCTATACACTTAGATCTATTGTATCTTGAATAACTCTTTGAGAAATTGTCTCATGCACGCTTGAACAACTATCAACTGTAAACATGTATACGAAGTGTGAAAGCATAGATCGAGTACATGAACTATTTGACCGAATGCAATCTAAAATGCTTATTGCCATAAATAAGAAAAAAAAATTTGTTAAAGGTTTTAGCAAATAAAAATTGATGGGTGTAAAGCTAAATACCATGGTTTTATCCCCCCTCCTTAGTTTTCCATCTCAACCTAGGGAACTATTTCAAATGTTATTTTGCTTCTGCCTAAGTTGCATATGCAATGTGGAAACTTGGATTGGTGCTAGACTATTTAATTAAGGACATTTAAATTTCAAACTTCATTTTCTTTTGAGAGATTTCCACCTTCAAAAAAATAGCAATTAAAATTTGAATTTAATATTTAATGTTGATTTTTCACATTCATTGAGATTTGGAATGGTGAAACAAAGTGATCTATTTAGGATCTAGGACAATTGCTTATAGAATGCTTAACGTAAATGATCACTTAATACAATGCTCAAATGAACAAATTAACATAATATAATTTCCAAGATAATGAACTAAAAAGAAAGAGAGAAAAATAAAGAGGAGAGCAAACACAATTGATAATGGAGTTCATCCCTAAGGACTACGTCTCTGGTCCCCTCTCCAATGGAGTGACCGATCCGATTATACTCCAAAAATAGTTACAATTGCTTCAAGACTATCTCCTTCAAGCACATCAACATAACATTCCTCTGATGTGCAGAAATGTCTTCAAAACTCTCCTGAGTATTCTCTCGTTCTCACCACTTGGACTTGGCCAAACAAAGGCCTACTACCTCCTTTTATACATAAAATATGCCTATTATGGCTTAACCACCAAATAAATGCTTAACCCCCCCTTAACAATTCGTACAACAACTATTTTATCCTTTACAATCTTTTGGTACAAAATAGTTGATTGGGTTTGTTCAAAAATGGGGTATTTGTTAAGGCCTCGGGCCTATTGATATAACAAAAGCAACAGACCCCCATATATAGTTAACACACCCACGATGGTGTGGCGGTATCTACTCATTTTAGCATAGAGTTGGTCGGGGGTTCCAAACCCGCCGGCCAGATTTTAATATCAAACTCCGAAAAATTAGAGAACAAAACAAACACGGACTCTATAAATAGTAGACATATGCGCAGTGGTGTAACGGTGTAAAGACCGGCTATTGTGGGCGAGGTCACGGGGTCAAACCCCAAAAAATTTTTTTCTCAAAAAACAAACGAACTTTCCAATTTGGGAGGACACGTTTCGTGGGCCTATTCACCAAGGATGCTTACGAAGATGCTGACATGTATGATGACTAAGCTAACTAGACTGTTGACGATGATGCAAACGTGTCTATGGATGCCACGTGTCGCACGATGATTGGTTCATACAAGATGACTCAACTGCCATGTTTCATGCCAAGATTTGTCCAAATCATCATCAGTACAGTACGGACTACCACGTCAGCATGATGGTGTCATCAATTGTACCCTCTAGTCAACTGAACTTTGACTGCCAATATCTTGAGCATACGATGTCGGATTTCGACGAAACGAACGCCATCAGAATCATCTCGACAAGCTCTTCGCGATGATGCTAGTTTCATCAATTTTTGAGGTGATCATTTTTTTCACCTTCTGGATGACCCTTGAAGCCAGTTTGACTATAATTTTGACCCGCCGTAACTTGCACAAACAGAGTCCTTTTCACCCCGTTCAAGTTGCGTTGGAATTAGGACGTCATTCTCTTTCTGATGGTGCTAAAATTTGGAGCATTGGGAACACTTCAATTTCACTAAAAAATGTCCCTCGGATCAGGCCTTCCTACTAGAGAGCTTTTGGACCTCCAAAAGCTTGTTTACTTGGAAAGTAAGTGAGGGTAAAGTTCCCTCACTTTACCGATCTCCATCCATCTTGCTTTGCTTGGATGCATCCCCTTCAGGCCCACTCTGAGGTACTCAACATCTCCTCTTCGTGAAGTTCTGACATTCCTGTCGAGAATAACATCTTCTGGAAACTCTGAAATGTACTCTAGTGAAAGGTCATCAACTGATGGAACTTGAATGTCTGTGACTTCATCTAGGATCATTAGAGGCTCATACAGTTTCAAATTCTCAACATTGACAACCGAGTAAATATGCATGTATGGAGGAAGATTGAGGCGAAAGGCATGGTACCAATCTTCTCAAGGATCTCAAAAGGACCATACCTAATTGGCTTAAGCTTTTTACCTTCACCTTGCATCCTTTCCTTGCTGATATGTAACCAAACTCAGTCTCCAACCTGAAAATGATGATCAGTGCAATGCTTGTCATGGCGAACCTTGTATTTTGCTTGGCTCTGTCCCAACCGTGCTTCCACTGCCTGATGAATTGCTTGGAATTTCTAGATGAACTTCAAAGCCTTCTCTGCATCATGGCGTCCATCTTCAACATCATCTTTCCCAAAAGAAAAATCCATCGGTGTCTTGGGCACATAACCAAAGCATGTCTCAAAAGGAGACCTCTTAGTAGAAGAGTGTGCTGCATGGTTGTAGGCATGCTGCACATAATGAAGACTCTCATCCCACAACTTAGGATGCTTGTTGTAGTACCCTCTGAGTAGATACACAACTATCCTATTTACAACCTCTGTCTACCTGTTGGTCTGCGGATGGAAGGTTGTACTCTTCTTCAGTCTGGTGTCCATGAGTCCCCACAAAGCTGACCAAAATTCCCCCAAGAATTGAGAATCTCGATTTGATACAATAGAAGTAGGTAACCCAAAATGAACCCATACAAATTGAAAGTACATATGAGTTGTTAGTTCAACAGTGACTTGCTTTTTACATGGCATTAAGATACACATTTTGCTGAACCGATCAACTACTACATAAAGATAATCATAACCCTTCCTAGACATAGGTAAACCCCCAACAAAGTCCATTGACACACTTTCCCATGGACGAGAAGGTATAGGTAGAGGTGTGTACAATCCCAACTTCCTATTACTAGGCTTACTAGTTGCACACATAACATAACCTCTAATATACTTAGTTACAGTTTCTTGCATACGAGGCCAACAACAATATTTCTGCAACTGAGACAATGTTTTGTTTACCCCAAAGTGTCCTGCAATCAATGAGGTATGTGCTTCTCTAATAACCTATGCTTGTTCATCCTTTAGAACACATAATTTTCCCAAGTGATATAATAGTTTATCTTACACATAATAATCTTTCTCTTCTACATGTTTACCATTCATTAAAGTAGCATAGATATCCTTAAAGTTCTCATCATTAGCATATTGTTCCTGAAAACTTTCATGAGCCATAGAACTATTGTGAAGGATTATCAAAGCATTCATCATAGGAGGCCTAGAGAGCATGTTTGCTACTCTGTTATGGGTACCTTTCTTATACTTAATAACCAAATGAAACTGTTGTAGAAAACCCATCCACCGAAAGTGCCTACTTTGTTGTAGTTTAGTTTGTGAGTGCAAATACTGAAGTGGTTGGTGATCAGTGTGGATTATAGTTTCTTTCCCCATTATGTAATGTTTCCATTTTTTAGCACTCTGAACTAAAGCATAAAGTTCTTTATCATAAGTGGGATAGTTACTTACTGCTCCTGAAAAAGTTTCAGAGTGGTAGCAAACTGGTTTACCTCCTTGCATGAGTACTGCTCCCATGGAAAATCCACTCGCATCTGTCTCGATCTCAAATGGTTGATGTAGATCTGGTAAGGCCAAAACTGGTGCGGTGCTCAACTTTCCCTTCAAAGTGTCAAAAGCCTTCTGTTGTGGACCTCCCCACTGAAAAGTTGCTCTCATATTGGTTAATGCATGCAATGGTGATGCTATATAAGAAAAATTTGTAATAAACTTTCTCTAGTATTGAACTGTACCTAGGAAACTTCTAACCTTTGTGACTGTACTTGGCTTAGGCCAATTTACAATAGCTTCAACCTTCGCAGGGTCTACTTTCAATGGACCACCCCCTATGACATAGCCTAAGTACACTAAGGATGTCTTAGCAAATTCACATTTAGACATCTTTACATATAGTTTTTCTTTTCTTAATACATCAAAGACTTTCTTTACATGACTTACATGATCTTCCCAAGTTTGACTGAATACAAGGATATCATCTAGATAGACTATGACAAAATCATCAATGAAAGGACGAAAGACATCATTCATGACTCTCATAAAGGTAGCTGGTGCATTACAAAGCCCAAAAGGCATAACCAACCACTCGAATAGTCCCTATTTTTTCTTAAATGTAGTCTTCCAAATATCATCTTCTACAATTCTTATCTAATGATAACCACTTCGCAAATCTAACTTAGTGAAATAAACTGCATGTTTTAACTGATCAAGTAAATCATCAATTCTGGGAAGAGGATACCTGTTCTTTACCGTTATCTTGTTCAAGGCGCGGTAGTCAATGCGCATCCTCCAAGTTCCATCTTTCTTTGGAACCAAGACAATTGGAGAACCACAAGGAGATGTACTAGGATGAATAACTCCTTTTTCCACCAATTCTTGAACTTGTTTTTTAATTTCCTCATTCTGCACAATAGATAAATGGTACATGCCGATATTAGGAAGTGGCACATCCTATTGTAACTAGATTTCATGTTGTATCTCTCTCTTGGGTGGCAACCCCTTCGGTTCTTGAAACAAATCATCATAAGTGGAAATAATCTTGACCATTTTAGTTTTATGTTTTGGGTCACACCCCTTGAAGGCCTCAGATTTATCATCTTCTTTGGCTTTTACAAGCATTAATACAAAGTTCCTACTTGAGTTGACTAATCTCTTCATTTGACCAACATTAACTAAAGTAAGATTAGTCTTCACCTTATGTGCCCGTACAATGTATTCTACCCCATATTTAAAAAGATGATACTTATTCTCCCCCCTATAAAAGATTGCTTTTCTATCCTAAAGATAAGGACTTTCCAACACAAGCCCACAAATATCCAAAGGGACCACATCTACTTCTACCTCATCTACAAAGCTTGCAGTGATAGCAAATCTCAATTTACATTGTTTAGTTACTTGTAGTTGAGCATCATTGCAAACCCATCCAAGTGGATATGGCTTTGGATGAGGTGTTGTAGCCAAATTTAATTTCTTTACTTCTTCAGATATTAAGTTAACTTGTGAACCTGTATCAAATAGAGTATCAACCTTAGTGTGTTTTGTTACAACACGAATGCGAAACAATTCATTTCTTTGCTTATCAACCTTAGGAGAAGATTCTTTACTTGTACTTGCACTGGCATTAGAAAAACTTGCATTAGATGAGAGAGATATACCTTTCCCTTTACCTTGGATTCTGGTAGCAACAATCTTTGTCTCATCTCCGGAGTCAGAACCAAGATCCTGTTGAATCACTGCAGTAGTCTTATGCTTGCCTTTATTACCTCCATATCTTTTCGGCCTCAAATCAGGATGAAGCTTCCAACATCTTGAATCATCATGCCCCTCTTTCTTGCAATGGGAGCATGTGGGTTTCTCACCCTCTTTCTTAGCTGTAGTTGTATTCTTCCCTTTGCCTTTATCTTTGTCTTTGTCTTTCCCTTTAGACTTACCCTCGAACGTAGATGGCTTCTTGGAAAAATTATCACTAAAAGTGTTCTTACCCCTTGACTCTAAATGAGTAGCTTGAACAGACACCTCGTCTAGATTGTTGGGACTCAACATCAAAATAGTGTGCCTAGGGTAAGAATGCAAACCACCTATGTACTTAAGTAATGTGTCTTGAGTATACAAGGGAACATTTAAAGCAATAGCCCATTTTCTAAACTCATGAGTATAATCTTGGATAGACTGCCCCTTACCTTGCCTAAAGGTTTTCCAATTCATGGTTAACTGTTGCATGTAACCTAAAGGATAGAATTGTTTCCTAAGGGTAGCAACAAACTCCATCCAAGACATATTAACTTGACCATGGCGAGCAATTTCTTCCCGAGTCTTACTCTCCCACCAGGTGAGAGTTGTACCTCCCAACTGGAGAGTGGCTAATTGAATCCTAGAAGCATCTTCTACTAGGCCTTGAATCCTACAGTACACTTCTACTTGTTGGATCCAATCATCTAACTTCTCATCATTTAACTCTCCACAGTATTTAGGTAACTCAAATTTTACATCTAGCTTAATAATAGGCTTAGATTTGCTCTTAAATGGATTTACATTAGAAGAAGGAGAAGGAGAAGGAGGAGAAGGGGGAGGAGAAGAAGAGGGAGAAGGAGGAGGATTTTCTAGAGTTTTCTCCTCTTTGTCTTTTTGATCTTCCTGCTTCTTGTGCTTTGAAGAACCTCCCTTTTCACGCTTCTTCTTTTCTACATAAAGTTCCTCCACCATCGCCTTCATGTCAAGAAATAGCTTCTAGAAATGCTTGTCACTGAGCTCTAAAATTTGTCCACCTTCTTTTGCTTCCATCTATGATGATGGATTAGCTCTTCGTCTTCCAATCTCTAGATTATACTCTTCAAGTTCTCCTTCGCCTCGTTGAAACTTGGATCTCGTTAGCATTCAATTTCTGCAATACCAGCCACACACAAAGCTCTGATACCAACTTGATCTATTTAGGATCTAGGACAATTGCTTATAGAATGCTTAACATAAATGATCACTTAATACAATGCTCAAATGAACAAATTAACATAATATAATTTCCAAGATAATGAACTGAAAATAAAGAGAGAAAAATAAAGAGGAGAGCAAATGCAATTGATAACGGAGTTCATCCCTAAGGACTACATCTCTGGGCCCCTCTCCAACGGAGTGACCGATCCGATTATACTCCAAAAATAGTTACAATTGCTTCAAGACTATCTCCTTCAAGCACAGCAGCATAACATTCCTTTGATGTGCAGAAATGTCTTCAAAACTCTCCTGAGCATTCTCTCGTTCTCACCACTTGGACTTGGCCAAACAAAGGCCTACTACCTCCTTTTATACATAAAATATGCCTATTATGGCTTAACCACCAAATAAATGCTTAACCCCCCCTTAACAATTCGTACAACAACTATTTTATCCTTTACAATCTTTTGGTACAAAATAGTTGATGGGGTTTGTTCAAAAATGGGGTATTTGTTAAGGCCTCGGGCCTATTGATATAACAAAAGCAACAAACCCTCATATATAGTTAACACAACCACAGTGGTGTGGCGGTATCTACTCATTTTAGCATAGAGTTGGTCAAGGGTTCCAAACCCGCCGGCCACATTTTAATATCAAACTCCGAAAAATTAGAGAACAAAACAAACGCGGACTCCATAAATAGTAGACATATGCATAGTGGTGTAACGGTGTAACGGCCGGCTATTGTGGGCGAGGTCACGGGGTTAAACCCCAACAAAATTTTTGCTCAACAAACAAATGAACTTGCCAATTCGGGAGGACACGTGTCGCAGGCCTATTTGCCAAGGATGCTGACGAAGATGTTGACATGTATGATGACTAAGCTAAC
Organism: Sequoia sempervirens; assembly: GCA_007258455.2. Classification (NCBI taxonomy): domain Eukaryota; kingdom Viridiplantae; phylum Streptophyta; class Pinopsida; order Cupressales; family Cupressaceae; genus Sequoia; species Sequoia sempervirens. The sequence continues at coordinate 416,835,484 of VDFB02193867.1, forward strand.
TGAACGCTGATTGGACTGTTGACAATGCTGTGGACGTGTCTATGGATGCCACGTGTCGCACAATGATTCGTTCGTACAAGATGACTCAACTGCCATGTGTCATGCAAAGATTTTTCCAAATCATCATCCGTACAGTACGGATTGCCACATCAGCATGATGACATCATCAATTGTACCCTTTAGTCAACCAAACTTTGACTGCCAATATCTTGAGCATACGATGTCAGATTTCGATGAAACGAATGTTGTCATAATCATCTCGACGAGCTCTTTGTGATGATGCTAGTTTCATAAATTTTTTAAGTGATCTTTTTTTCACCTTCTAGATGACCCTTGAAGCCAGTTTGACTAGAAGTTTGATCGGCCGTAACTTGCACAAACAGAGTCCTTTTCGCCCTGTTCTAGTTGCGTTGGAATCAGGACGTCATTCTCTTTCTGATGGTGCTAAAATCTAGAGCATTGGGAACACTTCAATTTCATTGAAAAATGTCCCCAGATCACAAAGGAAGGGTAATGGTTTGAGAGGGGTGAATAGGTTGAAGGAAGCTAATGAAGCGAAGAGGGGGATTGACCAAAAATATTCGATAGAAATTTGGGAAAAGAAGGCGACTTCTCAAGAGAGCCCACAAGAAGAGAAAGAGGGCCGAAGTGTGTAGATTTGGAGTTAGCGTGGAGCTTCAAAGAGAAGCTGCACAATAATTTCTAAAAGGAGAGTGTACACTGAAGGCTATGAGGTAGGTAGAAGGCACAAGGGAAGAAACCCCCATGTAGGTAGCCAAGGAGGGAAATAAACGCAAGGTGAATGGTGAAGGGAAGAAAAAGGTGCAGAAACAACATTTGTTTGTAGATTAAATAAATCTCCAAGCCACACCCCTATGCAAATAGTTAATGGTTGTAAAGTAATTTGATGATGGTTGCAAGGTAATGCAGATTGGAGGTCATCAAAAGGAAGTTCCAAGGGTGAAACGCTACATAGAAAGAGTGTTGACAAAGTGTGCATAAGAGAACAAGGGAGACTTGATTTGTGTTTGTAAAATTTTGTAATAATCTACATTGATAAGTAAATGATGTGTTATGTTATTGTGTGTGGAGAGGTGACTTGAATGTAGTGTAATGTGGAGAGTTTTTTCTAGGATTTGTGGGTAGAGGGTATTTCTCTTGCGTCAATTAGTATTAGAGTAGGAAATCTTGAGCATGGAGAGGATCCACCAGGACTTGTGGGAAGTAAGTAATGGTTGTGGAAGGTTCAAGAAAATTATTGCAGGTGCATGTGGAGTCTTGAACAATTGAGAGCTGAGATGGAAAAAACATTGATTGAATGAAGATGCATCTCAAAGAGGAAGACCTAGATTAGAGGTAGTGTTGGAATGATTCTGAGAGATCATAAGAGATGACATTAGAAATGATATAAGAAATGAGGTGAGATTAGTTTTTGGTAATGCAAAATATCTTGAGAATGATGAAGAAAGTGAAGAGGAAGAGCAAGGAGAAGAAGAAGAAGAAGAAGAAGAATAGCTAGAGGATGTTGAAAAAGAAATATTTTTGAGAGTTCTTTCAAGAATAACAAAAAGTAGTAAAATGGATGTGAATTTTTTTTTTTTGAAACATTTAATCCAAAATAGTTAATTGATTGGATAGGAGAGCTAGAAGAATACTTCAAAATGGAGGAAATTAGAGACCCACATTGGGGAAAGTTAGCCCAAACAAAATTGAAAGGGTATGCTACATTATGGTGGAAAGGGTTACAGAGAGAGTAAGAAATGGATGGAGATCCTTAGATAACAAGGTGGAACTAGATGGTTACAAGGTTGAAGAAAAAATTCATTCCTAAAGACTATGAAATGGAGTTATTCAAGAAGTTGCAAAATTTAAAACAAGAAGATATGATTGTAAAATATTACACAGAGGAGTTTTGCAAATTGGCCATTCGAACTGGAACCTGCATGAAATTGATAAGAAAAAGGTAGCTAGGTATGTGAATGGATTGCAATTTAACATTTAAGATGAAATGAGTATGTTGAAAATTACTGCAATGGAGGAAGCATATACTGATATGCATTAAAGGTTAAGGATAAATTAATGAGAAGATAATTAAAAAATTCATAAATTCAAGGAAGATATGCAATAGGAAAGGGGAAAGTGAGTAGCAACAAAGGAAAATAGATTGAAGAAGAATTCAATCCCAAATGAAGTAAAGAGGTAGGCCAAAACAAAAAAGAAAAGGAGATGTCAACTAGAGGATGTGGTAGCGGAAGTAGAGGGTTTCTAGATAGATGTTACTAATATGGAAAAGTTTGTCATTGTGTTTTTTAGTGTCCTCAAGTACAAGAAGGTAGTAAAAAGAGTGCAATAAGAAACCACTTGGCACAAGATAATGAGGAACATGATACATCCTTGAAAGGTGAAGACTTGGAAGATGGTGAAACTCTCATCATGAGGAGAGTGTTAGTGAATCCAAAAGTGGTCGAGGAACCATCCCAAAGATGAAGTCTCTTTCAAATTGTGTGCAAGGATGGATGTAAGTGTTGCAAAGATATAGTAGATAGTGGTAGTATAGATAACCTAGTTTTAGAGGAGATAGTAGAAAAGTTAGGTTGGAAAAGTTGTAAGCACCCTTGTCCTTACAAAGTTTATTGGTTACAAAAGGAACACAAAATAATTGTGAGTGACCAGTTTCTAGTTAATTTTCAAATTGGCTCTTATAAAGATGAGGTGTTGTGCAATGTGATGCCTATAACTGCTTGTCATGTGTTCTTGGGTAGGCCATGGAAGTTTGATAGGGAGGCCATCTATGATCATAGAAAGAATGTTTATACCATCTAGAAATATGGAGAAAAGTATATGTTGAATTCTTTGAAAGAGAAGGAGAAGAAGATGAAAGAATTCAACTCTATTGCTTGTTGTAGTGTGGAGAAGCAATGAATAGAGGAAGAAAAGTGAAGTGAGTACAATGATTTGCAAGCATTTAAGGGGTAGATTTCAAGAGGAAAGGACAAATTAGATTTTGATTCATTATAGCAACACAATAAAGTAACAAAGAATAGCAATCCAAAAGGATGTGGTGGTAACAAATGTGAACCTGCGATAGGAAGTTGTTCATAGAAACGAGATAACATCAATGGAGGTGGCTTGAGTGTTGAGGTTGGGTAGAATAGTAGAAGAGGTCGGAAGGCTCCTATAGATAAGGAGCATCTGTGGATCAAAAATAAACATGGGATTACCATCCCATGCACCTTTCAATTTTCCTAAGTTTACTAACTCAAGGAACATTTCACTTACCTGACATGTCTGGTGCAGGAGCACATAGGTGAATGAGCAATCAACACCACCCAAAAAAATTAAATATTGTTGGTTTGTTTCTTCTTCAAATTTTGGTTTGTTTTTGTTTAGAACCTCTTAAATTCTACACTTTGGTGAGATGATGAGGGAAGTAGATAAATCTTAGAGAAATGTTGTCTCATGCAAGCTTGAACAACTATCAATTGTAGACATGTATGCAAAGTGTGAAAGCATAGATTGAGTACATGAACTATTTGACCAAATGCCATCTAAAATGCTTATTGCCAGATATGAGAATAAATTTTTTGAAGGGGTTTAGCAAATAAAAACTGATAGTTGTAAAGCTAAATACCATGATTTTATTGGCTCTCCTTAGTTTTCCATTGTAGCCTAAGGAACTTTGTCAATTGTTATGTTGCTTTTGCCTAAGTTGCATATGCAACATGTGGAAACTTGGACTGGCACTAGAACTGTTTAATCGAGGACATTTAAATTTTGAAGTTCATTTTCTTTTGGGATCTTTTCACCTTCCAAAAAACAACAATTAAAATGTTGAGTTTAATATTTAATGTTTCCTTTTCATATTCATTAAGATTTGGAATGGTGAAACAAGGGAAGGGCGATAGTTTAAGAGAAGAAAATAGGTTGAAGGAAGATGATGAAGTGAAGAAGAGGATCAACCAAAAATATTGGACAAAGATTTGGGAAAAGGAGGAGACTTCCCAAGAGAGCCCATGAGAAGAGAAAGAGGGGCAAAGTGTGCAGATTTGGAGGCATCGTGGAGCTTCAAAGAGGAAAATCCGCACAACAATTCTTGGAAGGAGAGTGTGCAATGAAGGTTGCAAGGTAGGTAGAAGGCACAAGGGAAGAAACCCCCACAGAGGTAGCCAAGGAGGAAAATAAACACAAGGTGAATGGTGAAGGGAAGAAAAAGGTGAAAAAGTATTATTTGTTTGTAGATTAAATAAATCCCTAGGCCACGCCCCTATGCAAATAGTTGATGTTTGCAAAGTAATTTGATGAAGGTTGCAAAGTAATGCATATTGGAGGTTATTGAAAGGAAGTTTTAGGGGTGAAATGCTACACAAAAAGAGTTCTAATGAAGCGTGCATAAGAGAATAGGGAAGACTTGATTGGTCTTTGTAAAATTTTGTAATCATCTGCATTGATAAATACATGATGTTGAGTTATGTTATTGTGTGTGGAGAGGTGATTTGAATGTAGTGTAATGTGAAGAGTTTTGTTTGGATTTGTGGGAAGAGGGTATTACTCTTGGGTCAATAGGTTCAAATCTTAGGGTTTCACTTTTTCTATGTTTTAGGAGTTACTAATTTTTATCTTAGAGATGGAGATTAGATGAAATAAATCTAGCATAAAACATTGGTTCAAAGTTAGAAGAAGCATGCTAGCTTTTTTGGTACCACTTCATTATGGCTAATAGCAACCCAAAGAGTAATCCTAAATTTTTGTGAGAATATAATTTTGAGTTGAGTAGTGTCCTTTGAAATATATAGAGATGGAGGATATGAGTGTTGTGATCTACATTGAATTAGTTAGGAGCCTCATTTATGCTATGGTCTAGACTAGAGAAGACATTGCCTAAGTAGTGGAAGTCATAAACTATTTTATGGATAACCCTAGATGATATCTTTGGGTAGCAATGAAAAGGGTCATAAAATATTTGTGAGGAACTTTAGAGTAATCCATATGTTATTAGGGAGGTAAGAACTTAGAAGATCTATAGTGATCATTAGATATCCAGGGTTACATGGATTCAAATTAGGCATGCGATGTTTATAGTAGAAGTTATACCAATAGTTATGTGTGTTAGCTTGGTCAATGGTGTAGTGAGTTGGATGAGAAAGAATAATTTATAGTTTTTCTATCCATTGTATAGGCAAAGTACACGGTAGTTATTCATACTTATAAGGATAAATCTATCTCATGATATTGTGTTCAATGTTGGGTTGCATTAGGGAGATGCTAGAGTTTATTGTGATAGTTAGAGTGCCATAAATTTGGTAAAGAACCTAACATTTCACATAGATAAAAAAAATTAATGTATAATATAATTTTATTCATGATATGGTGGAGGATAGGATGGTGATGGTAGATAAATTTGATACTTTGGGGAATGTTGTAGATTCTTAGACAAACTTAGTTATATCATAGAGAAGTTCAAGTGGTGTAGTATCTAGCTATGGTTCTCTTGGATCCTAATAGATAGTTGATAGTGTTATTCCATTTTCTCTTTCAAGGTGTTTAACAAGTGGGAGAACGATAGAAAATGTGTATTAACCTTGCATGGACTAACATTAAGAACACAAAAATATACTTTTTAAGATTCATATTTTGGCTCTAAAACATGTTAAAATTTTCTTTGGGACCTTTTGTTATTGAATTCTACTCAAAGATCTTCAATTTAAAAAAATAAGGATCAAATGATTATTTCAATCAAAACCTATGGCCTCCAATTAGGCTTCCTAAACAAAAAGGTGAGATAATTTATGATGCATAAGAGAGTTATGAGAGGGACGTAGAATTATTGACCAACTTGTGATAGATGTTACAACCCTAAATTTTTGCAATAATGCATAGCTACTCCAAAATGTAATTGTCTACTTTATCTCCTTGTTACTATGTAAAATACATAAAAATATTTAAAAAATTAGAAATCTAAAAAAAAGATTAAATAAAATATTTGTAGTTGCAAATCTAAAAGATATGACATTGTTATAAAAAATAAGTAAACATGTTTGTTTTCAAATGAAAGAGATTGTCTAATAATAAAATTCAAAGATGACATGGTGAGAGGTCTTGATCCTTATAATGTAAATTTTCATGTAAATTTCATAAGAAAAATAAGTGATATAAAGAAAAAATATAGATTATCATAAAATAACACAAATAAAACTAAAATAAATGTTTAATAAATTCTCAAAGGAAAAAAATATCACTAATAAATAACTAAAAATAATAATAAATTCGAATAAAAAACAAACTTAAACATCCTTTAATTTCTTTAAAAAAAGCATTATTAAGCTTACAAACTTGTACCATTTGATAGAGAGAACATCCTCATTTAAAATTCAATCTCTCATCACTTAATGAATGGATCATTCTATTTCCCAATGATAAAGGTGCAATTACAAGGGTGCATATAATCTTAGAGTTTTGTCTCATTCATATAAAAACAAACATGTACAAATATCACCATATATGACCATAACCAAATAATGCATTTGGTGACATTGAAATACAATCATAATCATTAGAAGGTGGAAAATACTCACCATCCTAAGACCATCTATAATTGTAACAGGGTTGAAGTACTACTTTGTATTGAAAAAACAAAGATGTATAAGCTTAACCACATGTAGGCCTCGTGGAGTGTAATATATAAAACAAAAAAGCAACTTTGGATAGAACAAGATGTCCAATGAATGATTTAAAAAAGAATCTATAAAGAACCCATTGAATTCTTCAAAATTTCCTCCTCCATTGAGCTTTTTTAAAGCAAGATCCACCCAAATTTTATATGCATGTAAATGCCACTTGATCATTACGTTTATGAGCTTTGACTAACAATATTTTCCTTCTCCTAGTGCACTCCTAACGAAACAATATAATATTTTTAGAGAATACAAAATTTAAAAGTTCTATTGAATAATGTTAAATTTACAATTAGAAAAAGAGTTATGAAAGTTATCAAAACAAAAATATTAGTTTACAATTAAATAAATATTAAATAATTTTTACTTCTAAAAGAGGTTTATAAATTAAGTTTGAAATGTGAGGTTTATAATTTATTGAACATTTAAAAAATATATATATTAATTTTTTATGATGAATAATGTGTATTTTATAAATATATAATATATTACTTTAAATAAAAGATTGAGTGGTGTGGAATTGATTCATTTTACAAGTCAATATGAAAGTTTCAAAGATAAATAGAAATTGATCAAATTATTATACAATTAAAATAATATAATGAAAAAAAGAAAATGATGTTTATCAAATAAATTATTCCAATCATTTACAATTTGATGATGACACTGGAAAAATCTTATCTTTGATCATAAATTTAATAATTATTTACATCTCAAAATACTAATATTTGATAATATAATACATCATACATAATAGAATAATAAAATATAAATAAAATTATTTATGACTTATTTTTACTAATTTATAATATAAATAAAATAAATATCTAAAAAATATCTTGTAATTAAATTTATTTAAGATAAATATACTAATAATATATATTTTTAAGATATTTAACAATTACAAATTTATAGACTTAAAAATGACAATTATTAATATAAATATATGTTGAAAAAGTAATAAAAATAAAAAAGTACATTATTCTTTTAATATTAGAAACTACACCATACACCTTACATCTCAAAACATTAAAAAGAAAACACGTTTATTGACTTAAAAATGCCAACTATTATTACAGCAGTGTATATATTAGAAACCTCTTATTTTCAAATTAAGAGTGGAATTAGGAGGTTACACAATTATATAAAAGAATGTTAATTGTATGGTGATTTTTATTTATTTATATTATTTTTATTTAATTTTGTGTAAATTTAGTGTTTTGTTTTATGTTATATTTATTCTATTAAAATATCAAAAAATAGTTAATAGTGATATTTTATCTCATTCATTTTAAAAAGTGGTAAATAGTTGTCTTTTAATGATCAAAAGTCATCTTTGACTATTGAACTAGAGGATGTTTTGAAATAGAGTCCTATCTCTTCTACACATTTACAAGCACTTATTTTCATTTTATCCTCGTACTCACATTTTCTCATGGATGCCCTCTATTCACATATTTATTATATCCATTATACACATATTCTTATACACATCTCCATTTTGATTGTTCATTTTTATTTTGATTTGTTCTAAATCAAATTTTCACTCACAAGGTTGACCCCAAACTCTGTCCACTTGAACCTTTAATTTCAATTTAAGTCACTCTCATCCATACCAGTCCTACCAAGGGGTGACTAAACACAAATTTGTGTGATCTATTGTTGTGTCTTAAACATAAAATTATGTGATGTCTTAGTCTGCTTTAAACACAAATTTGTGCAATGTCATGATATGCCTTAAACACAAATTTGTATGATGTATTGATATGTCTTAGACTCAAATTCTATCTCATGTGTTGTTATTTCCTTGTATTTTAAGGCATTTAATACATTTTTTAAAACATCCACTAGTCATTATTTGAGAGCTATATTTATATATCATTTATATTACATACTTCACTTGAAACATTAAAAGGAATCTAGATTTGTACAAGCATTCTTTAGAGCATACTCACGATTAAATAAAGTTGTTTTTATCTTGTACACATTTTCATGGGTTGACCTAAAAGAACATGTTCCTTTGTGACACACAAGAGTCTTGTCAAGGTATTTATAATACCACCAACCTACATATCAAGAATACAAAAGAAATTAAGACAATTAAGTGAACAAACAAGTAGATTTTTACATACTCTTTGATCAAGTTTATAGATAAAAGATAGATCCATAACCATAGATCCCTAATCCAAAAAAAGAAAAATAATCTTTTGATCTCGAGATGACTATCAAATTGTGATTCTGAGTTCAAAATCCTAATCATTAATTTTTTTTAGAACATTCATTTAGATCACTTGTTTAATCATAGAATCAAACAGCATTATTATAAATGATCAAACCATTTATTTTTAGACTGTAGGAATCCAGTAGACCCCCTATAAATTCAGTGGGCCGTATAAACTTTTTTCACGTGACCAATGACGCTGATGCAACACACCACACCCTCTGGTACCACGGGGATGGGGGAGACTAGACTTCATGACCTGTAGCCTCCAACAAGATGCTTTAGCCAATCAAACTAGACCGTCCACCCCTATAAATGATCAAACTTATCAATCTTAATATATTAGTAATTAATTTTAAAAGTTTTTATATATATAGATGGTACTAGAGACCGAAGCCTAAAATCTTTGTTGACGCCTATAATCTTTGTAAATGCACAGTCAACAAGATAACTCCGAAGTCTTATCAAGGCTAACCTAATGAAAACCAATCAAAAGAATGTGTTGGCTGACATCTATTATATTATAGGTTGGATAATACTAGATCGCATTCAGATCTATCTTTGCAAGATAGAAGCATGTTGGCTGGATCCTAGTCCACAATCTTAAAAAACCAAATGGCTCGACAAACCCTGCAAGCCTTTTGGTAATAACCATTTAGTCACAATGAGACAAGACTCACAAAGGGTGACAGACAGCTTGAACTTATATAAGCAACAGCAGCTGCTATACCCAATGCCAAAAAACAAGTTACTCTGTTCAGTAAGTCATTTGAACTTGTTATATAGAAAATAACAGGAATGATTATGGAGTTATTGGGGGGTTTATGGAACTCTTGTTGTTGTGATGGTGTTCAAGCATGGATGATGTTGATCAGTGTTGGGATTATTTCAGGGACATTATTTATAGCGTGGAATAAGGTTGGAGAGTACAGGGGCAATAGGTCTGCTCTTCCTCTTGGCACCTTGGGATGGCCCTTCATTGGAGAAACCTTGGAATTCATATCATGTGGCTATTCGACAAGGCCAGAGAGCTTCATGGACAAAAGAAGGCTACTGTAAGTTCATGACACTTCTTATCTTTAGGTTGTCTTCCTTGTCTGGATCTTGTAGAGTAGATCAACAGACTGTAGAATCTATATGGCCTTATTGAATCCAATGTTGCAGGCCTTTGAATTCTATAAGTGGGTGTGCATGATATATTCAATTCTGTGATCACTTTGCTTTTGTAACATGAAATTTAGCTTTCTTGTGACCTGGATCATTTGTAGAAACATCGTTTTCTAGTTGTCATTGCAGATAACAATCGATTATGTTACTCAGGGAGCCCAATTTGTAGTTCTTAGAAGGCCAGGATCAGTTCCGTTGGCTAGCCGTCATGATGGTAGCTCATATATTAGAGCTCACGTGGACAAGATTGATTGGAATGTGGTTCATGAAGAGATGGAATTTGATACATATAAAGTCTGTGACTGTTTTGTTTTTGGTTTTTCCATTTGGGTATGTCCAAATATACTGGTTGGGGAGTAAAATGATGAAGTTACCGCTTTTAAATATAAATGAAGCTTAACTATTTGACTGTCAGAGCAAACGCTCAACAACTGCCACAGGAGAAACAGTAATACAGTATCAATTGCGAGCTATTCCTTTAGAATAAGCACACCTGTGCTGTAACCTCAACTGTTTTCCTTCCTTCGGGGGGTTCTCATTTCTGTATTTTGGACTGAAGCTTTTGGTGAAGATTCAGATTTTTCTGAGTGGTTCAATGTATTGAATGTTGATTTTGACCAGGGACTAAATTTTCCATGCACCAAATTCCCAAGTATGTTAGGTAATTACATTGACAAGGACTTCAAAGAAACTTGGTCCACAGTCCATACTGGACAAGATACTTATCCATCTTCTGTCAACTTTACTGGACCTCCTAGGTAGCCTTGAATTTTGGGCCTCTAAACGTCTTTAACAGGGTCCCATTAAGGTAATATCCTAGGAAGGGAGAGCTCTCAAATTTTCTGAGCAGCTATTGCTTGTGAAATCTATGAAATACAATATTTTATTCCTTGGGATGCAATTTTCTGGAAGTTGTTTTACAAAAGTCATACAGATAATTCTAATGCGGAAACAAAGCTTCTCTATTCTTTCAATGTTAGTGGAACTGGATCCGGTAAAACTTCCAATTCTTTACGCAACATCCTATCATTTTTTTTTCTTAATAAGGTATCTGCTCTTTCTTTTTCACATAGATAAATGGCTATCACATGCTAGGCTAAATGTCTACAATTCTGACAGAAATAAGATATTTTTACCTGGAGGCTACAAGAGCATATTCTATATGTACAAGGCATGTTTAACATTGGATTCTCTAATGATCTAATTTGTTTAAGATCTAATCTTTAGCAAGTAGTTTTGGAGTTCTCACATATTAACTTTAATATATTGCTATTATTGCAGTCAGGTAAATGAAACTTGTAGTTTAAAACTCATCCAGATTAAAAAATAGGCGATGCCATCTTCTGACAGTCTTTAAAGCTGCACAGAATCAGTCAAATGAAGTAATGTTTATTTTAATATATTTTACTTCTCAAATATTCTCCACCTTAGCTCTAGTGTATCAATCTAGCCAATTTGATTCAGAAACATTAAATTTCATATTATACAATATCCTGTCATAACTGTAAGCTTAAAGCTGTAATGGCAATAAGCAGCGAAAGGTGACCGTCAAATCCAACTAAAATCTGATTTCCTTTAGGCCTTAAAATACTGCATTTCATGATCCCTTAAATAATATTACATTTCTGTCAGCCCTTCTGTCAGGATGATCAATGTTTCTCAACGTTGCTACGACCTAATCGCTAAGCCCATCATTCAAGTTAAGGGAAAGAGCCAACAATACAAACACACAACTGCATGCATGTTTGTGGAATTTAGTGTAGCCATGTCAGTTTGTGCTGCACGAGTGCATCATGGAATATAGATAAAAAATCTGTGATCAGAAGTTTATGTCAGCAAAGTACAAGCTCTCTGCCTTTGTAAATGTCTGATATATCTGAGTACAAGTTGGCTAGAATAGCTATCATTTTGGGGTGTTCGTTTTGTTTGTTTGTTTGCGCCCAACAATGGATTTTGTGAAACCTGATTTATGATAGATGAAGTTTTCATAGGGATTGACATGAGAGATTCCTTATGCTGTTTTATTATGGACCTCATTTTTAGTTTATGACATCAGATATGGAAAGGTATTCAAATCACATCTTCTTGGGAGCCCCACAATTATATCAACTGATCCAGAAGTGAGCAAGGTGGTCTTGCAAAATGATGGCAGAATATTTGTTCCTTCTTATCCAAAGTCACTGAATGAACTCATGGGTAAGTCTTCAATACTCCAGCTGAATGGAAACATGCAGAAAAAGTTGCATGGCCTCATAGGTAGTTTCCTCAAATCTCCACGGTTAAAAGAACAGATAACTGTGGACATAGAGAAGTATGTCCTGGAGTCCATGAGCGATTGGCAGGATGGCCAGATGGTTTACATTCAAGATGAAACAAAAAAGGTGAGCAAGAAGACAGATAAGTGTGTATGTGTCTGTATGGTTGTGTACATTCACAGTTTCATATAAGGTGTGAAAATTTTGGTTTTTCTTACAATTACATTATTTGATGAACAGATAGCCTTTCAGGTGTTATTGAGAGCATTAATGAGTCTTAACCCTGGTGATGAACTGGAATATCTAAAGCAAGAATTCAGAAAGTTTATTTCAGGTTTAGTTTCAATTCCAGTGAAATTTCCAGGAACAAGGCTTTACAAGTCCTTGCAGGTTAGATTTACTGGATTAACTAATGTAGGACATGGGAAACAATAATCAAGAGATATGGGCATTGGGTGATTTTGATAATTATGACTATATTACTAATTATGATTATTAAAACATGTTTCAGGCAAAAGAAAACATGGTGAAGATGGTGCACAGAATTATAGAAGACAGAAAAGCAAACTATGACACCAAAGAAAGACACGAAGATGTTCTGGATGTACTATTACATGAGACAAAGGGTGCAGGAGGTCATCAGTTCAGTATAGATCTAATCTCTGATAACATGATAGATTTAATGATTCCAGGGGAAGATTCGGTACCAATGCTAATGACACTAGCAGTTCACTACCTTTCTGGTTGCCCACTGGCACTACAACAGATACGGGTACCAATCAATACTTTGTTTCATCTTGAGAACAATTTATAATAGTCTGCAATATAGTTTGTCCTGACACTAGGGCATTCATCTATTCAATCTGTCTCAGGAAGAAAACATGATGCTCAAGAAGTCTAAGGAAGAGAAAAAAGAACTAGTGACTTGGAGTGATTACATGTCATTATCATTTACACAGAATGTAAGCGTGTTTGTGATTAAGATTGATAATCTCAATGTAATTAGTTAAAAACCCTATCCTTCTCTGAAATTTATCCTTCCTGCATAATGAACAGGTCATAACAGAGACTTTAAGGTTGGGCAATATCATAACTGGTGTATTGCGAAAAGCATTAGAGGATGTTGAGGTCAAAGGTAAAATTTATTGCGTTTTGTTTTTCTTCAGTAAATCAGATAAATAACTGTACATGAATCAAGCAACCAGTACGCTTACAGAGTTTAGAACAAGAACTAGATTCTAACATTTTTTGAAAGAATGGATCATGCTAATTTTTTTGTCTTCTTTCAGGGCACTTGATTCCCAAGGGATGGAGTGTGCTTACATACTTCAGATCCATACACCTGGATGAAGACTTCTATGAAAGTCCATACAAATTCAACCCCTGGAGATGGCAAGTAAGCTGAATTCTTTGGACAACATTTTTCAAGATTATAGATACAGATCCATGATCAAAAATAATATATTGCACTAGCATAAAAAGAACACCAATATGGACAAGATGGGTTTTACATTCTTTAAACACTTTTCCTTACCCTGATATCAATGAATTCTATAAGGCTTTTCTATTTCCCAAACTGTGGAGTTTAATAGATAAACAACTTCATATTTCAATGCTTTAAAATGGGCCTTACATAATGACTGCCAAGGGAATCATGGAACTTCATTGAGCCAGATGTTTTGTAATTTGCAGCAAACTTATGTTCCTACATTGGGTTCATGTAGATGCCCTCAGCCACCGTTTCACATTGGGTTAATTGCTACAGTTTCGTTCTAAATTTCAGGAATAGTTTATGGTAATTGCAGACTAGATTTATGTATTGTAGACGATTTTACTTCATTCCCTGCAAGTGAGAAATGTTCAATTCGGATACTATACATGCTTTCCTCAGCTCGAAGTACATACAAGTAAAAAACTTCTGAAATCTATGAATTTATGTAGATTACCAAGCTCTGTTTCTGTATTCATTTGTTTTATACCAATTGTCATTTCATAGGTGTTGATAATGAGGTGATGTTTCATTTCATTTGAGATATGAAAATGACAGTATTTGGGCCTTTCTCTAGGAAGATAACTGTATTTGTTTTTTCACGCTGTTGTTTTCAATGATTAGGAAAAGGACCCATCAGGGAGTAGTTTTACTCCATTTGGAGGAGGCCACAGACTTTGCCCAGGCATCGAAATTGCAAGACTTGAAGTATCTATGTTCTTGCATCTGCTGGTGACCCAATACAGGTGTGTATGTGTTAGTTTTTGTGTGTATATTAATTTGGATGTACATCAATATATACACATATATGTTTGTTAATCTTTGAGTATCACCAAAACAATTAGGACTGCACAATTAAGTCAAATGATCTTTTTGGTAACTGTCCTCTTATGAAGTAATACTGCATTGTTTACTTGGGTAATGGTCATTTTATGAATTGTTTTCATTATAAAGCAATTTTGCACTGTCTTTTTCACTGTAATCTAATCCCCATCATCATAATTTTTTAACATGATATAGAATTTTTTTTGGGGGCAGTTGGGAAGCAGAGGAGGATTACATTGTGAGTTTTCCAACAGTTTACATGAAGAAAAGAATGCCAATCAGGACCAGAAAGATCACATCTCACTGTTAACTACTGTATTTTAAATTTAGAGCTTTTTGAAAAGACAAACATCAGAAGCTATGTCGTATAAACTAAGGTGGCCATTATCCCCTCACTTCCTTAATTTCCTCAATGTCCCCTTTATTGTTCAAATGCATATGCTTATCATGATACTAATTTAATTATTCTATTTTTTTGGGCAGGAAGAAGATAGAAGAAAGTAAACTATCTTGAAGTCCACAACAGCTAAAGTAGGGCAATAGAATATGGGCTTCAGTTATAATACACAATGATAGAGTAAGAAGGCTGAAGACTACGGCGAAAAAAAAGAGAAGTCTAAAGAAGCTTTGACCGGTTTGACTTAATCCGTTGATTAGGTTTGAGAATTGTAAATACATGAATTATATTAATGTACATGTTTTTTTTATATGGTTCAAAGTAATTTGTTGATTGAAGTTTGAAAATTTTAAATAATGAACTATATTATACATTTTTAATCTATTGTTTTTTTCAAAATCAATTAAATTTTAGGAAGATCATATAATAAATCAATTATATATATACCTTTTCAATGTGATATTGTTGATTAAAAATTAGTTGGTATCATATGTTAATGACACTAAAAGAGGGGTAAAAATTTATTCAAACTAAAATAAAGAAGTACAAAGCAAGGGCATTACAGAACCCTATCAATCTCCACTAAGTGGTCCAGCTTTTGAGACAAATCCGGGGGTAATTGACCCCTATCCACAATGTTCCAATTCTACAAATGATTGGAGGCCCATTTGGCCAAACAATCTGCAACTCCATTCCATTCTCTAAGAATGTGACAGAAAGTAACAGATTCCAAGGAAGCACATAGATTAAGAATTCGTTTTATAATCAAAGCTAAATGCCAACTGACATCTTCTAATTGTTGCCTCTTCAACAGAGTCACCACTACTTGAGAATTAGATTCACAAATGATTTTTCTCCACCCAAGAGCGCAACCACACTCCATAGCATATAAAATGGCAAGAGCCTCCATCACATTGTTAGTATGCAGACCCTTATAAATAGAAAAAATAAACTGAACAGTCCCATAACTATTTCACCATTGACAGCCCCAATACTAGCATGACCAGGATTTCCTCAAGAAGAACCATCCGTGTTGATTTTCAACGCACCCTATGGAGGATGACACCAACGCCCCTCCCTATTTATCTTCCGAAGAGGATGTCTGCATCTATTTCTCGTGATTTGGCCAACACCCTTCACAACATCACTCTGAAGAGGAAGATTGAGACGATTGCAACATGCAACATCTCCCGGATCCACACCCTCAGCCAAGTCACACTTAGTTGAAACAATTTCTCCCAAAGAATGAAGAATCTTCCACCACAAATGTTGGACAACCAACTTCACATCTTGAAAAATCCTGTGATTCCTCTCTAACCAAATAAGCCAAATAATAAAGGTCGGACCAAGAGCCCAAGTAACTTGAAGAAAAGAAGTCCTAACAGGGGCCTTGCCCCATCGAGCAAAGAACTCAGCCAAAGAGGAAACATGCTAGCAAGCCCGATTCCACACACCCCACCAGAAGTGCCATATCTCCCTAGAGAAGGAACATTGGAAGAAGAGATGAGAGACACTCTCTACACTATTACAACACAAAATACACATCGAGGGACCCTGGAACCCACACTTGCACAAGTTATCCCAAGTAAGACACCAATTCTAGACCACCTACCACATAAAAAAATTGCACTTGGGCCAAGAGAATTTGTTCCACACGTGTTTCCACTAAGGAACCTCAGTGTCCCCAAACATCTACATAACCAACTCTCCATAACCCACTGAAATAGAGTACCTACTAGAAAAATCACTATTACTCCAAGCCAAGACATCATGCCCCGCCAAGGTGTTGCATTCACGCGAGGCAAGAATATGAGTCAACCTTTTTCTATCCTCCTATGACCCTCCTGGCCACCAATTAGAGGAGTGCTTCCATCTAAGACTAGCAGCCATCCCAAGATTCTGAACAGTCTTATAATGCTCAATCATATTCCAACCCGCAGCAGTAAAATGATCACACAAAGGCTGGAGGTGAGGATAAGTAGAAAGGATATATGGATGACCATCCCAAGAATCCCACCAAAAAAGAGCCTGAGAACCCATATGATAGATCCAAAATAGCCCCTTCTTAACCAAATGAGCCCCTATTTTCAGAGTATTCCAAATCATAGATCCCCTTCCCTCTAAATGGAAGCAAGGAACATAAAAAGTGTTAACATCCTTAAGATACTTATGGGTGAGAATACGGGCCCAAAATTGATGTGACTAGTACACCAATGTCAATATAACTTGGCTATGAGAGCTTTCTCATTCAAAATAGTAGATCGTAAGCCCAGGCCCCCCTCCTTTTTTGGCTTGCACATAGTTTCCCACTTATCAAAACTGACTTAGCTGTCTGCAAGTTACCACTCCAAAGAAATTTTTGAGAGAGAGCATCAAATTCCCTAAGGAAACACAAAGGAGCAGCCTGAACAAAACACTTATAAATAGGGAGAGCCTGGATAACAGATTTTAGAAGAGTCACTTTTGAAGTAGTAGATAACCAACGATGAGTCCAATTAGTGACCTTACTACGCAACTTATCAAGCAAATTCTAATAGGAAGACCTGGGTTGCCTACTAATAGCCAAAGGAATTCCCAGATAAATAAAGGGAAGAAACCCAATCTAAAACCTCAAAATATTTGCAATCCTTCATTGAATAGCTTGAGGAGTATTAAAAAAGTAGATAAATGACTTGTGCTCATTTAATTTTTGACCCGAAACAAGGTAAATATCCAAAGCCCGCATAAAAGAAGTAGCCTCTTGAAGGTGAGCCTTCCCCATAAGAGTAGTTTCATCAACAAACTGAAGATGAGAAAGTTGTCGCAGCCCATTTCCTCAACACCAACCTTGAATCATGCCTTGGGAAACTCGAGACTTAAGAAATTTGCTTAGACCCTCAGCCATAATAATAAACAGATAAGGGGAGAGAGGATCTCCTTGATGAAGGCCCTTGGAAGCCCCAAAAAGCTCAGAAGGTTCCCCATTCATAATAATAGAGAAAGAGGAAGAGGTAACACAACTCATAGTCCAATTGACCCAATCTAGACTAAAACCAAATCCTAGGAGAATTCTCTGCAAAAAATGCCACTTAATTCTATCATAAGCTTTGGCCATGTCCAATTTGATGAACATAGATTTCTCCCTAGACACCACCATAGAGTGAATGACTTTAGAGGCAACCACCACCCCATCTAGGTTTTGTCTACTAGCCACAAAACCCCCTTGCTCCTTAGAGATCACAGAAGGGAGACAAAATTTGAGCCTCTCTGCAATCAATTTAGTAATAATCTTGTACACCACATTACAAAGAACAATAGGTCTAAATAATTCAAGTTGATCAACACCTCCCTTTTTAGGAATGAGAAATAGGAAAGTAGAATTCAAGGCTCGAAGCATTTTCTTATTGCAAAGAGATTCTTGGGCAACCTCTAACACATCTAGACTTATAATATCCAAAATTCTTGAAAAAATTCAACAAGAAAACCATCCAGACTTGGGGATTTACCTATATTCATCCCAAAAACAACCTCTTCCAATTCAGACAAAGAAATCTGATGAATGAGGAAATCATTCATCTCATTAGTGATCAAGGAGGGAATGCAAGCAAGGATCAAATTATCCTCATTTTTTGGAGGAGGTGAATCTTCAAAAAAAGAGAAGAATAAAACTGTCTAGCCTCACAAGACAAAGCCCGCAGAGAAGATATGTTGAGCACTTCTGAATTAACCAGAGAAGAAATAAAGCTCCTATTATGACGAGCCTACACAAAATGATGGAAGAAAGCAAAAATTTTGTCCCCTTCTTGAAGCTAATCATTTCGAGCCTTTTGTTTCCAGAAAATCTCCTCACATAGATCCCACTCCTCCATAACTCTTGCAGCCTGGGATTTAGCTCTTCCTAAAGCATCTGAGAAACCATAATCGTGAATTTGGTAGGTAATCACATAGGCATGCCTGAGAATTCCTCTTCATAGCCTTTAGGTTGCCAAAACACAACCTATTCCTATTGTCTGACATGTTGAAGTTTCTTAACAAAGGTGTACATAGTCATTCCATAAGTAGGGCCTCCATCATGCCACCACTGGTCCATTAGATCATGCAGGGAAGAATCCCGAAGCCACATAAGTTGAAACTTAAAAGGAGGATTCTTGGGAATCGTAAAAAAGGTAGGTGAAAATTTAATTGTCTAATGATTAGAACCCCTCCAATCAAGAATCTCAAAACCAATAACCAAGCTACTCCTCACCCAAAAATAGGAGATAAGAAATCTATCTATTCTTTCAAAAATCACTTCCTCTCCACTCCGTCTATTATTCCAAGTGAAAACCCCATTAGAAGGCTTAACATCAATTAAAGCTAGAGAATCCACATTCTCTCAAAAAAGATTAGAAGAAGGCCTAAGCCTAGGCAACCCACCCCTTTTCTTCTCCAAACTCAACACAGCTAAGACCCAAGGAATATATGGAGCACAAGATCAAACATACCTTATATGAGCCCAAAGCCAAATTTTTCCATGAATATCAATTGAAGGATAAACATTAGAAACCAAAATACTCTCACCTATTTCCAAAGTGGAGGAAACCATGGGGATAGTGGATTGACTAGAAATCCACTAAAGGGGAGCAATCTTTCTTGGATCCCAAAAAAGAGATAAACCCCCAAAACTCCCTTGAGAGCCAATGCACTAACACTGAACAAAATACCAAATACGAGAAGCACATTGAAGCATGAAATAAATTGAAAGTTTAGTGTCCTGAACAAAAAATATGTCCAAAGAATAGAAAACAACCAAATCATGAATAGCCTTTTGACAAGAGGTGCTATTCGGTAAGGAAGCTAAGGTAGCAAAACAACTACCTACACTAATCTTAAGAGGAGAATCATGCAAAACTACAAAAACTTGAACAAAATAAACATAAATATCATGCATGCCACGACACAATGATTTATGTAAGGAAAATCCTTTCAGGAGAAAAACCCCACACTCTAAAATCTTCCCAATATATTATTCAATAAATCACAAAGATTACAACATACACTTGCAAAGCAAGGTTCTCACAAGAGTATCACACTCATAGATAAAGAGGTAACATGACTACTTATAGACTCTTAGAGTACATTACCATCTCTCTCACACTTCCTCTCACAGTCACTCTCTATCGCTCACTCACAACTGTAATGTAGCTCCCTCACAAAATAGAGTTACATTCTAGGGAAAGACAAATCAACAAAATATCCATCGTTAGATCTAAACCCTAATAATTAATAGTCTATATTTACAATGTATCAACTCTATCGATGAAACAATAGACCATCACTCCATTCGCTAACTTGTCATCACATGTTATTATGGCTAGGTCCCACTTGGAGTTCTTTCTTCCTCCTTATCACTCCATCACTAAGTCGCTAAAAACCCAAACCTTAGAACCTCTTGTCAAAGGTTACAAAGTTTTGAAAACCCATGTCTTGCCGACAACAAAGAGATCCCTAAGTTAGGAGCTTATGAAACTTTAGAACCCAATGACTTAGGTTAGGAAAACTTGGAACCCTATGACTTAACTAACAAAACCATTTCTCCTATCCATAATAGCTATTATATAATTGCAAGGTTGAGACACAATTTGCCAACAAATCTCCCACTTGTCAAACACCTTGCAAGAGCAATGGGAGGGAGTAAACATCGTCTCTTAATTGCTAGGGGCCAAAAGGCTCAGTTTTTCTATTAAACACCATTTGAACTTCTCTGTGCTCACTGGCTTAGTTAAAGAATCAACAACATTCATCAAAGTCTCTACTTTAACCAATTTCACTACACCTTGTTTTATTCCAATATTTGAACACAATCTCTTAAGCCAAATGGCTTCTTTATAAGCATGGGTAGTTCTCATATACTCTGCTTCAGTAGTGGATAAAACAACCACATCCTCTCGCTTGCTCATCAAACTGATTGCACCACCAAATAATGTAAACACATAAGCACCGGTGGGTCATCTGCTATCAACATCACCTGCCTAATCTGAATCCACATAACCATGAATATGAAGGGAAATCTTGCCTTCAGTCATATTACTACGATAACATAAAGAATAATTTGAGGTACTACGCAAATATTTGAAGACTCTTTTCACTGCATCCTAATGAACTCTACTAGGATTAGACATATATCTAGAAAGTACTCCCACTGCTTGGGGAATTTCTGGTCTAGTACAAACCATAACATACATCAAACTTCCAACTACACTATGGTAAGGAACTCTACTCATGTCTTCCATCTCCGATGGCAATGTTGGACAATCTAAAATAGATGAATTTGTTCCAATTGAAATAGGAACACACAATGGTCTACAATCCTACATGTTAAATCTCTGTAAAATTGAATTTACATACTTACTTTGGCCAAGCCATAGCTTTTTATTCACTCTATCTCTTTTAATTTCCATCCCAAGAATGTGTTTTGCTGAACCAAGATCTTTCATTTCAAATTTAGCAGCAAGTTGAGATTTGAGTTCTAAAATCATACCTTTCCCTTGCCAATAAATAACATATCATCAACATATAATGCAATAAATAGAAAATTATCACCATCAGTTTTATAACAAACACAATGATCTGATTTAGAATGCTCAAATCCCAAACTCAACACATATGTATCAAATTTTTAGTACCACATACTAGGACTTTGTTTTAAGCCATACCAATATTTCTTCAACTTGCAAACCAATTTACTTTTACCTTTCACCACATAGTGCTTTGGATGTGTCATATAATATCCTCCTCCAAATCACCATGAAGGAAAGTAGTTTTCACATCCATTCACTCAACCTCTAAATCATAAGCAACAACAATAGAAAGTAGAAATCTAATTGATGCCATTTTTTCAATAGGAGAAAATATCTCACCATAATCAACACCCTTAACTTGAGAGTAACCCTTCCCAACCAACCTTGCTTTGTACTTTTCAATACTCCATATGAACCAATCTTTTTCTTGAACACCCATTTGCAACCAACAGGTTTCCATCCTTCAAAAAATGGTACGAGATCCCATGTATCATTCTTTTTCAAAGATCTCATTTCTTCATCCATCACAATCTTCCAAGATTTTGCATCATTCATACCTAATGCCTCTTCTACAGATCTGGGTTCATCCATGTTAGTATTTAAATAAAAAATACATCTCTAATGATCAAGTGAATAACTTTCAGGTGGTTGTCCATGCCTTGTATACCTACGAACAAGCTGAGTTGGAGGTTCTTCCTCCTCTTCTAAAGATTTAGAGTTGGATGAGCTCTCCTCAACTTCTTATCTATCCTTGGGCCTCGATTCAACTTTGTAAGGTGTAGAAGGAAATTGAATCACATCTTCCTGTTTACTTTGTTCTGGCTGCACTGTAACAGAAGAAGACTTAGTTTCTCTAAAAATAACACTTCTACTATGTATTACCTTCTGTACAACAGGATCCCAAAGCTTGTATCCTTTCACACCATAACTATATCCGATGAAGATACATTTCACAACCTGGTTCTCCAACTTTGTTCACTTCTCCTTTGACACATGTACATATGCCTCACAACTAAAAACTCTAAGATGTCTTAATGAAGGATTGTAACTTGACCATTCCTCTATAGGTGTCTTATCAACAAAATTTGATGTAGGAGACTTGTTAATCAGATAACAGGAAGTGGCAACAACTTCATCTCAAAACATTTGTTCTAGGCCAACACCACCCAACATACTCCTAGCCTTCTCCATCAATGTCCTATTCATTCTTTCTGCAACTCCATTATACATGTTGTGGAGAATACAGAGTTGTCTTTTGTCTATGAATACCAAAATCTTTACAGAATCTATCAAAATCATTAGAGAAAAATTCACCACCATTATCAATCCTCAAACACTTTATTTTATTTCTAGTCTGTAACTCAACCATTGCTTTAAATTCTTTAAATTGATTGAAAACTTCAAATTTACTCTTTAGAAAATATACCCATGTCCGTCTACTATAATCATCAATAAATGAAACTTAATATATGGATTTACCAATTGAAGGAACATCTACATGACAAACACATCATAATCAATAAGATCCAATACACCACAAGATTTATGATAACTCAAGTAAAACTAAACGTGATTTTTTTTTCCATAAATACAATGCTCACAGAAATAAAATTCAAGATTACAATAAGAAAAACCTTCAACAAGGTTTTTATTTTTCAAGGTCCTTAGACCCTTTTCTCCAATGTGGCCAAGTCTCTGGTGCCATAACATAGTTTTATTTGCAGGTAACTTTGTTTTAGAAGAAAGAGCACCCTTGGGTACCCAAAAGCCATGCTAAAGGTGAAACCCTCACTTCTTCCTCAAACTTGCTTTCAACATAAGTACTATTGCACTCAACAATACATGCATCAAACTTATACAATGTGCCATATTTGACACCTTTAGAAATCACCATAGCACCTCTAACCATCTTGCATCCTACATCAGAAAATACTACCTGCACACCCACATCTATTAGTTTTCTCATAGATAATAGATTTCATGCTAAACTAGGGATATGCAACACACCATTAATCCTTTTTATTCTACCATCAAGAAACTTGATTCTAACTTTACCATGGCCAACAATGTCTAAATGGGAATCATCACCCAAGTACACCTTACCTCCATCAAATTCTTCTTATTCAGAAAACCAATCTCTATCAAAGGTCATATGGAAAGATGCACTTGATTCAATTAAACATGCATCATTACCTGCACGAGTTTTCAAAGCTACAATGAATGCGTCACCATCTCCCTTCTCAGACTCAGAATTAGAATCAAATTTCTTCTTTTTCTTCTTCTTTTCTTCTTTGCAGTCCTTATGAACATGTACATGCTTACCATAGTTCCATTAAGTAACTTTGGACTTTCCAAGAGACTTAGATCTCCCTCTAGACTTGGATTTGTGACACTTCTCATTCTTCTATCCTTTTTCCTTAGGTCTTCCTCAAACATTCAGGGCCTCCTTGGCACTAATGGATACCTTCCTCCTCATCTCTTTGGAAAGCAAAGAACCCACCACATCTTCAGTCTTCAATATAACATAAGTACTCCCAATATCCATAACAAGAGAATGCCACAAATTAGACAAAGAACAAAGCAAGATCTAAAATTTCTCTTCCTCGTCCATTTTGACACCAACTAATGCCAACTGAGCCACCAACATATTGAATGCTTCCAATTGTTTTGTAATCTATCCACCCTCTTCCATTCTCAAGGAATACAATTTCTTCCTCAAGAAAATCATGTTCACTAAAGATTTGGCTTGACACAGGTCACCAAGCTTCTCCATAGCTTCTATGCAGAGGTATCTTCATGGAAATTAATTAAAATAGAGTCTGCCAAGCACAATCTGATTAGAACCTTGGCTTTACAACCCATAACATCATATTGAGCAGCCTGAGTAAGATTTGTATGCCTTGAAACATTCTCATCAACAACATCCCACTGATCTCAATCTATCAATAGATCCTCCATATTCATCTTCCACATTTTAAAATTATTTCCAAAAAAATTATCCACTTCTATTCTCCTTGATGAACTTGCCATCTAAAAATTCTTGCAACAATATCACAAAGTGTCTTCTGCACAAACTCCCACTCAAATTTGGATTAGTTCAAAAAACCTAACAACCCACAACTGAAACCAAAGGTGCTCAAGCTCTAATACCACTTGTAAGGAAGCTAAGGTAGCGGAGCAACTTCCTACACTAATCTTGAGAGGAGAATCATGCAAAAATTTTACAGATATTTAACAGTTACAAAAACTTAAACAAAATAAACACAAATATCATGCATACCACGACACAGGGATTTACATGGGGAAAACCCTTTTGGGAGAAAAACCCCACACTCCAAAAGCCACCCAATATATTATTCAGTAAATCACAAAGATTACAATATACTTGCAGAGCAAGCTTCTCACAAGAGTATCACCACTTAGAGATCAAGAGTCAACATGATTGCTTACAAACTCTCAGAGAACCTCACCGTCTCTCTCGCACTACCTCTCATAGTCGCTCTTTGTCGCTCACTTGCCATAATGCAGCTCCCTCACAAAGTATAGTTACATTCTAGGGTAGGACAGATCAGCAAAATATCCACTTTTATATCTAAACCCTAATAATTAACTGTCTAGATTTACAATGTATTACTCCATTTGCTAACTTGTTGTCACATGTTATTATGGCTGGGTTCCACTCGGAGCACTTCCTTCCTCCTTATCGCTCCATCACTAAGTCACTAAAAACCTGAACCTCATAACCTCTTGTCAGAGGTTGCAAAGTTCTAAAAACTCGCGACTCGTCGACAACAAAGAGATTACTAAGTCGGGATGTTATGAAACTTTAGAACCCCGTGACTTAGGGTAGGAAAACTTCGAACCCCACGACTTAAATAACAAAACCATTTCACCTATCAACAATAACCGTTATATAATTGGAAGGTTGAGACACAATTTTCCAACATATTCAATCCCCTTACATTCTAGGAGAGAATAATCATGGAGGAGATTGAGAAAAGTGAACATCAATGGGTTTAAAAAACCTAGATTCCACCTACAAATCTCTAGTAAGTCTAAACTTCTCAATATCCTTCTTACGACCACTTTTAGAAGAGAGCTCAGATGGTTCCTTCATAAGAGTGCATTGATGCACCCCTAAGGCTAGAGAAGACCCCTTGCTCTTTCTAGAAGCTAGCCCCTCCTTTGCCAAATCTACCAAAACAATATCATCATCATCCTACATAGGACCATTGGGAGACACTAGATGATCTTGCACACCCTATGAGAAATGAAGATCATGATCGAAAGCCCGTCCCTACACCACATCACAACTCATACTAGCAGAACCAGAAGGAACATCCACCAAGATTCCTTCCTCCCAGGTTTGAGTATCCAACACCTCAAACAAATTAAATCCCTCTTTAGTTTTCCTGTCCCTTAAAGATCTCTTCTGACCACGACCCTTAGCTTGAGGCTTAACTGGCACAAATTCATCCTTATCCGATTCACCCTCCATCATGGAAGACTTCCCTTTTTCCTCCTTAACCATTTTGGGTGTTGAAGATGAAGGGGAATTAATAGAGTGACGAGCTTTATTAACCCTAGGACATTTCCTTTGAATATTTCCATACTCATGAAAAATCTGACAACAAAAAGGAAGGGATTCATAATCAAGTGGCTAAAACCAAGACAATGAACCAAGGAAAATTTCTAGAAAATTCGATAGGGGATTATTCAAATCTATCTCCACACAAATACAAGAAAAATAAATAACCATTTTTTCAAGGGTTTGTTGAGAAACTATAGTAGGCTTACCAAGAAGAGCAACAATCTGTTATAAATTATCTTCTCTCCAAAGCTCCAGGGGAAGCTGTGGTAGTCAAACCAAAACAAGAACCCTCGATGGTAATTCCTCTACTGAATTAAAACCCATATGCTGGGGTTTGATAAAAAATCCAAAATGATTATAAAAGTAGGGTGCTCCCTCAAAAACCCGATTCCTATCAGCCATAATGGAAAAAACAACCAAAAAACAATTGTTTACAGCCACCATAACCTCCATGTCCCCCTCAACCTACCACATACATCTAATCCAGGCTTCCAAAGCTGATAGAGATATATGAATCCCAAGAAATTTGCAGATTAGAGCGTGTCTGCTCCAATAAGAAACATCGTCAACAACCAATTCAGGAGAAATGACCAAAACTAGACGATCTTGGCTTCTGGGAAAACAATGATCCACTTTATTCAATTTAGGACCCTCCCCCACACAAAACAACTACGACTGCTGAGCTTTCATTCCCAATGAAGAGCCACTGATGGATGCACCACCCCTAGCCACCACTAAATTGGTAGACATCTGTTGCTTTACCATAATCCCACCAACCTACACACCAGCCAAAGGAAACCACCAACAAACAAAGAGAAAAAGAGAACCACCATCATACGTAGTGAAACACCCCCCACACCCAACTGAAAACATAGCCAAAGAATGTGAAAAAAAAGCCAAAGCCAAAATGCAAAGAGGGATAACCCTCATGTAGGTCACTCAGCCTACTATGGGCGCACCAAGGGAAACACCATCCACCTTCGTCCAAAAGTCTGCAATATTTTCAATCAAATGGCTATTCATTATATCATATGTTAATGAGGTTCTCATTAATTTTGGTATGTAAGTTATTTTTTATTATTTTATAATATTGTTTATGTTAATGAGATTTTCTATAATGTAAATTTAAAATTTTAATGGTGAAGAGTATAGTTCTTAATATATTTTGTATTTTATTTTGGATTTATTTAATTGGGTTGTTCTTAATGTAATGATTAAGAGTATATAAATAATATATTTTAGCCTACAATTTGGTAAATAATTAGAGTCTAATTTATTCTATATCTATATATTATCAAGGATTAATTGTGATTATCCATTTAACTATCCATTCTTTTAGTTCAAATTTATGGGTGCAAAAATGACCCCAACACTTGTAAATTTAAATTTAAAACCTAGGTCCAAGCTAAATCCCTCTAACTAGCCATTATGAATCTACTTGAACATGAAATTTGTTAACTTGTATGCTAGGATATTGTATTTAACTGAAAACCCTAATTCATTACCTATCAGTCCATTGGCTCTCATTCAACTAGCATCATCACATAGAGAGCATCAACATTGCCTCATCAAATTAAATCAACATCATATGTATCACTACATGTTTTCCTATAATCTTCAATCATTTGTAGCAAGCCATGAATCAACAATAGGGATTTAAACAAAGGAGAACATTTCCTTTTCTAGAAAACTCCTAAATGGTCTTTATTGACACCAACCCTTTTAGGAAACAAATTATAGACATAAAAAAGGAAGGTTCCAAGCATCAATTTTTATGTGATACATCTCTACATGCATGAATCAAATCCATCAACATAGTTATAATTTGTAGCCACAAATATTAGTTCCACAGGCATGAAACTAAATTAGAACATCATAAATGGATTTATCAATTATGGAGAAACATTTATTTGATTAGTTATAGAACATTAAAAAAATGTTTGGTGAATTAGTTGGTGACATGCATCAAAAGGAATCTTCATCAAGTTTAGAGCTAAGTATTATTATTTTTTAATTTAAAATCATGCATTTATTTTAGTAGTATTTGTTAGGAAATAATGCATCAATACCCAACTCATTTAATCCATTTCCTACATAACCCCATAAGAGAAAGGTGTGCATACAAGCTTATGGAATAACCAAATGCATGGATTAAAATAGAAAATTCACAAGATAACACAAGATATACCCTAGGAAAACCCTCAAGAGGGGAAAAAACCTAGCCTCCAAAAGCATCCATACTCCATCTATTATTATGGAAATAAACAATACATGCACTTATAGAGCTACCATGAACACTTCTGAAGCATTAAGCCTCTCCCATGCATCCTCCATGTGTCCAAGAATGAATCCATGCATCTCATTCCATGCTTTATATACACACTCCTTAGAAAGACTCAATAATGATAGCCTACTAACCCAACCAACCTTAACCACTAAACATTTGTTTTCTTTTATAGAAACAAGTTCACATAAATACAACCAAGTGGTAAGAAAAAACCATGTGAACATAAGACCATTGACCCCTCATTTAATATTGAGTACTAGGTTTTCACATTATTAAATATTTTTCCCAAATATTAAATTATTATCATGCCCCCCACACAAAATAGTAACCCAATGTTACAATACAACTTACAAGTGATCCAAATAATTTCCTAGAGTGGCTAAACACACCTCATACATGCACCACAACTAAATAATTATTTAATTACAACTTTATAATATAATAATTTATGCAATGGTGTACAACATTAAATCCTAACATTCTCTCACTTGTATACATTGCATAATGGTCTCAATCAATGAAGTACATCATCATAGCCATACATGAAACCACATGAATCAACAACATGCTATTGTGCTCCATCAAGATACCTACGATAAAACCAAAGTGACCCCCATCTCAATAAATAACTCCTCTCATCCTCCAATGTGCCACCTATGGAAGAAAAGGAACATGCCAAGGTGAATATTCACCAATCTGAGAACACAAGAATCAAATCAAATTCAAGTGATAACAAAGGATCTAAGTTTCTATTAATGGTAAAAAATCCACATGATCAGAAATAGCATCCAAAACACATGTTAGTACATCCAACCATCCATACCACATAGGTATCAAAAACATTAGTAAACTCATGCCAAGATATTGATGCAGGAGCATCCCAGGTTGCAAGCAATCGTGCATCAACCAAAAATATTTACATTCATGTTTTCTTGCATTTTAGTAGTTAATTGCTAGGACCTAGTCTCAGTATTTCATACTGCATTATAACACATTGTAACATCAGAGCTTGTGGATTAGGATATATGATCTTCATTGCAACATCTACATCATATCCAAAATTCAAGTGTTTTGGAGATCCCAGTACGAAGATATCGCTAACAACATATCAACTGTAATTGGACAGAGAGCATTCACAAACCAGTCTTGGATTTTCAAGTGTGTGGACCTATTCTATGAATTGTGGATCTTAGGAAACCATTTCATAAGGATGCACATTCATTGAGGAAACCTCATTCCAATCTACATCATGTTTGTCCAAGGATCAAAGGAGTATCATATGTTTGACCGACCTTCATACATTTCATCAACTTTGGGGTTTGAGACCTCTTGAGGCTGACGTAGACCTTTTCTAGAACTAGGAATTGATATATATATATATATATATATATATAATAATTGTGTAGTTGCATTAGGTAGTAGGGATAGTAGCGATGATAGCAGGATAGAATAGGAAGATATTTGAGATAAGGGCTTCGACCCGCATTGTATTTCTGGGCTTAGCTTCATATCATTCTATAATTTGTAAGTTGGAAGGTAGGGCATGTTTCTTGTGAATAATTGATCATTGTCTATATATTCATGTGGGATCGTTACTCCAATTCTTTGTGTTTACGTTGTGTTTACTCTTGCTGCAAGGTTGGATAGTCCTATTCCTGGACCCTCCATCCTTGACTGCACCAAGTGGTATCAGAGTGAGTTGCGGACCTTGGGAGAGGAGAGTGAATTTGAGCAAGGCATTCTGTAAGATATTTGTGTGGATAGATCACCAACTTGAGGTAGCCTAGTTATGTTTGTCACTAGATTGTTGATTGTGGGGTAGTTGCAACCTTGTAGCCAGATCGCCAACTTGAGGCAGTTACACCAAATCCTAGGAAGGGATGCCACTGAGGAGAATTCATACTACTATTAATGTTACTAGAAAGATTGATGAGATGATGGAAATGATGTGAAAAATGAAAGTGAGGTTAGATGTTATTGAAGAAGACAATAGAAAATGCTTAAACCGTAGACCTAATGATGAAAGTGATTATGATGAGGTTCAAGCTACAAACCTAACCAAAGAAACCTCAGAAGAGGAAGAATCAGAACAAATGAAGATGTTGAAGGCTATTTCAAAAATAGGAAAGTGACCTAGAATGGAGATTTCAAACTATACCAGTAAACTAAACCCTAAGGAGTTGATTGATTAGATAAATGACATTGAAGAATACTTTGAAAATGAAGATCTAGAGAGAGTGAGATTTGCAAAGAATAAATTGAAAGGACATGTTGCAATATGGTGGAAGGAATTTCAATTGGAGAGAAATAGAAAAGGTAAAGAAAAGATTGTGAAATGGGATATAATGGTGACAAAATTGAAGAACCAGTTTATACTTGTGGATTATGAGTTGGAGCTGCTGAAGATATTGCAAAACCTAAGACATAAGGAAAATACTGTGAAAGAATACACTGAGGAATTTCATAAGATCATCATTAGGACTCGACATAGTGAAACAAGCAAGGAGAAAGTGTCAAGATATATCAATGGGCTGAGGATGCACATTTAGGAAGAGTTGAGTCTAGTAAGGATGAATTCGGTAGAGGAAGCATATAATTTTGCATTAAAGGTGGAGGACAAGCTAAAAAAAATACATGAATAGAGGTAGAGAGGAAGAGGAGTTAGATTTTAGAAAGGAAGGTCACATCCTGGAGTAGAAAAACCATATGCGGAGCAAAACAAGGAAAAATATTCATACCGCAAGGAAGAGAAGGATTCCAATTCATACCATAAAGGGAGAGATGATAGAAATTCTTACCACCACAACAGAGGAGGATACAATTCTTATCACAATGATGGATGATAGAGAGATGAGGAAGGATATGACAAGAGAACTTTTAGAGGAACCTATTTTAAGTGCGAAGGAGAAGGACATAGAACATTTGAGTGTCACCAAGAAAGTAAGAAGATTGAAAATCATGCAAGAACTGAATATGTGGAGAAAGAACCTATGGAATCACTGAGTTTTAGAGGAAGTCCTAAGAAGGGAGAATTATTATTCATGAGGAGAGAACTGATCTAGGAGAAAGAAGTACCTAAGGAAGCACCATAGAGGAAATTTTTTTTCTGGACTAGATGCAAAGCAGGAGGTAAGTGTTGCAAAGTTATCAATGATAGTGGTAGTACAAAGAACCTAGTTTATGAGGAAATGGTGACAAAGTTGAATTTGAAAAGAAGAAAACATCTAAAGCCTTATAGGATAGCTTGGATCTAAGATGAGCACAAGATACTAGTAAGTGAGCAATTTCTAGTAAAATTTCATATAGGGTCATATCATGATGAAGTACTATGTGATATTATACTGATGGATGTATGCCATATGTTGTTGGGTAGACCTTGGAAATATGATAAGAAATCCATACATGATGGGAGGAAGAATACCTACACCATAATGTCCAATTGAAAGAGAATCACTCTGACACCTTTGGAAGATGAACCTGAAAGTGAAGTATGTGGTACAACTAGAATCAATTTTGTATATGGAAGGAAATTTTTGGATAGATTGAGACATGAAAACATGTGTTTTACTTTGATTCCAAGGAAGTGTAGAGCCCTATATGTAGAGAGAATCATCGCAAGTGAAGGAGAATCACCAAAGAAGGAAGTCATTGAACTATTGACAAAGTGCCAAGATCTTGTATCAAAGAATGTGCCTGATGGATTACCACCAATCTGGAGTATTAGTCATCATATATATACTATTCCAAGAGCTAGTTTTCCAAAAAAATATGCACACTGGATGACACCAGTAGAGAATGCGGAGCTAAACAGATAGATACATGAACTGTTGAAGAAAGGATTGATCAAAGAAAGTATGAGCCCATGTATAGTACCAACTGTAATTGCACCTAAGAAAGATGGAGAATGGAGGATGTGTACAGATTCAAGAGATATCAATAAGATCACCATGAAGTATAGATTCCCATTGCCTAGGATGGATGGCATAATGGACAGTCTGAGTGGAGAAAATTATTTCACCAAGATAGACCTAAAGAGTGGATACCATCAGATCAGGATTAGAGAGGGAGATGAATGGAAGACTACTTTCAAGACAAATGAGGGATTGCATGAGTGGTTGGTCATGTCATTTTGACTAACTAATGCTCCTAATACATTTATGAGGCTGAGGAATGAAGTCTT
Organism: Sequoia sempervirens; assembly: GCA_007258455.2. Taxonomy (NCBI): domain Eukaryota; kingdom Viridiplantae; phylum Streptophyta; class Pinopsida; order Cupressales; family Cupressaceae; genus Sequoia; species Sequoia sempervirens. The sequence goes on from VDFB02193867.1 coordinate 416,868,106, forward strand.
GAAGAAATTTTTGGGAAAGTTTGTCATTGTTTACTTGGATGAATTCTAATTTTTAGTAAGAATAAGGAAGAACATTTGGAGCACATCAAACAAGTATTTTAGAGGCTAAGAGAAGAGAAGTTGTTGATAAACATCAAGAAGTATAGTTTCATGAAGGAAGAGCTGGTATATTTAGGATTTGTGATATCTGTAGAAGGATTGAAAATGAACCCTGAGAAGGTTAGAGCAATAGTTGAATGGCCTACACCTGTGAACGTTGGAGAGGTAAGATCATTTCATGGACTAGCAACTTTTTACCAAAAGTTCATTAGAAATTTAGTAGTATTTACACACCTATGATAGAGACAATGAGGGCTGACCGAAAGGAATTCAAGTGGACATCAGGAGCACATAAGAGTTTTGAGTTGTTGAAGAAAAAGGTGACAAAACAACTTGTGTTAGCACTACTAGAATTTGATAAGGTATTCCATGTAGATTGTGATGCTAGTGGAAGTGAAATAGGAGATGTGTTAATTCAGGAAGGGAGACCAGTAGCCTAATTCAGTGAACAATTGAATGATGCTAGGAGAAGATATTCAATTTATGAGCAAGAATTCTATACAATCATACAAGCCTTGAAGAAGTGGAGACATTACTTGTTTCCTAAGGAATTTGTGTTGTATATGGATCATCAAGCTTCACAATATTTGAATAGTCAAGGAAAGTTGAACCGAAGACATATGAGATGGGAAGAGTTCTTGCAAAGTTACACATTTGTGTTGAAGTACCAGAGTGGGAAGTCAAACAAGGTTGCAGATGCATTGAGTAGGAGAAGAATTTTGTTGATGTAGATGAGAATTGAAGTATTAGGTTTTGAAGAATTGAAGCATATGTATGAGGATGACATTGATATTGTAGAGGCATGGAAGGATTGCAAGGAACATGTAGAGTTAGATAGAAGCAAATAGTTGGATTATTTCATTTAGGAAGATATGTTATTCAAGAACAAACAATTATGTATACCTCAAAGTTCAATAAGAGAGAATTTGATCAAGGAAAAGCATTGCGGAGGATTAGTAGGGAATTTTTGAATTCATAAGACCGTACATTGGTGAGTGAACTATTTTTGGCTGCAGTTGTATAAGGATGTCAGGAAATATGTTCAAAGTTACATGATTTGTCAAGTTGCAAAAGGAAATAGTCAGAATACTAGAATGTATACACCATTGATAATACCAGAGAGACCATGGGAAGACATTAGAATGGATTTTGTGTTGGGATTACCTTACACTGAGAGGATTTGACTCTATATTTGTGGTTGTGGATAGACTTTCTAAGATGGCACATTTCATAAGAAAAATAGTGATGTAGTACATGTTGCAGACCTATTTTTCAAGTAGATTGTGAGATTACATGGACTACCAAAGAGTATAGTATCAAACAAAGACACTAGATTCATTGGCTATTTCTAGAAAACATTATGGAAGAAGATGAAGACAAATTTGAAGTATAGTTCAACATTTCACCCACAGACAGATGGATAAATATAAGTGGTAAATAGGATTTTGGGTAACTTGTTGAGATGTTTGACTGAAGGTAAAGCAGGAAATTGGGACTTAATACTACCACAAGAAGAATTTGCACAACAATTCAGTAAACTAGGGATAGGGAAGACACCATTTGAAATTGTGATGGGACAACAACCCTGAGGAGTAGCAGAATTAAGAGATATCAATATGGAGAATAAAAGGAGTGTAGAGGTAGAAAAATTTGCAGAATTCATGGAAACAATGAATACTCAAGTTAAGGAGCATCTGGAGAAGATGAAAAATACCTACAAGGAGAAAGCAGATAAGAAGAGAAGACATAAGGAGTTTGCAGTAGGAGAGGAAGTAATGGTATATCTAAGAAAAGAGAGATTTCTAGTTGGGACATATAATAAGTTGAAGATGAAGAAGTTTGGACCTTGTAAGATCATCAAGAAGTTTGATTATGGAAATTCATATAAAGTGGAACTATCGGAGAAATTTGGCATATCACCTATATTCAACATTGCAGACCTATACTAATATCATGAAGGAAAGTCACCATAGGAAAAAGATATTGGTTTGTTAGACCAGATAGCACATCATTTAGAGGAAATTGAGGAATTTTTAAATAGTAGAGTTGGACGTAGTACTAGAGGAAGGCAATCCAAGGAATATTTAGTTAGATGGAAAGGAAGACCGAAGGAAGATTCATCATGATTTCTTAGGCTGAGGTGGACCACATTAGTTTTCCTCTAGCCCCAGGAAAGTGAGAGGCTCACTTTTCTTCAACCTCGAGTGTTTGATACAGGAGCATCCCAGGTTGCAAGCAATCTTGCATCAACCAAAAATATTTACATTCATGTTTTCTTGCATTTTAGCAGTTAACTGTCATGATCCAGTCTCAATATTTCATACCACATTATACCATATTGTAACATCAGAGCTTGCAAAGCAGGATATATGATCTCCATTGCAACATATACATCATATCCAAAATTCAAGTTTTTTTGAGATCCTAGTATGAAGATATCGCTAAAAAAATATCAACTGTAATTGGACATAGAGCATTCACAAACCAGTCTTGGATTTTCAAGTGTGTGGACCTATTCTGTGACTTGCGGAGCTCAGGAAACCATTTCATAAGGATTCAAATTCATTGAGTAACCCTCATTCCAATTTGCATCATGTTTTTCCAAGGATTAAAGGAGAATCATATGTTTGGTTGACCTTCACATGTTTCATCAAATTTGGCATTTGAGACCTCTTAAGGCCGATGCAGACCTTTTCTAGAGCTAGGAATTGATATATATATATATACATATATAAGCATTGTGTAGTTGCATTAGGTAGTAGGGATAGTAGTGATGATAGCAAGATAGAGAAGTAGGAAGATATTTGAGATAAGGGCTTCGACCCGTATTGTATTTCTAGGCTTAGCGCCATATCATTCTATAATCTATAAGTCAGAAGGTAGGGCATGTTTCCTATGAATAATTGATCATTTTCTATATATTCATGTGGGATCATTACTCCAATTCTTTGTGTTTCCATTGTGTTTACTCTTTCTGCAAGGTTGGAAAGTCTTATTCCTGGATCCTCCATCCTTGACTACACCAACCATCAATACCTCCTACATGCACCAAAACTAAACAATTATTTAATTGAAACATTATAATATAATAATTTATTCAATGGTGTACAACATTAAATCCTAACATTCTCTCACTTGTATGCATTTCATAATGGTCTCAATCAATGAAATGCATCATCATAGCCATACATGAAACCACATGAACCTCCAACATGTTGTTGTGCTCCATCAAGATACCTATGATAAAACCAAAGTGACCTCAATATCAATAAATAACTCCTCTCATCCTCCAACGTGCCACCTATGGAAGAAAAGGAACATGCCAAGGTGAATATTCACCAATCCAAAAACTCAAGAATCAAATTCAAGTGATATCAAAGGCTCTAAGTTGCTATTAATGGTAGAAAACCCACATGATCAGAAATAGCATCCACAACTCATGTTAGTACATCCAACCATCAATACCACATAGGTATCAACAACATTAGTAAAATCATGCCAACATATGCAACCAATAAACAAGCTCCCTATATCAAATATATCAATGAAGTACATTCATGTATCTAGGAACTCCTACTACATGGGTAATGCCAAATCTAAAAATAACTCAAATCATATCAAGTCTACCAATAAACACTATACCAAGGTGTGATAAATGATCAAAGAATGAAGTACCGAGAAAAATCACATTGATCCACACATGCAACACAAGTAGCTAATACTCTCTCACAACATGCCTTAAAAATCCTCCCAAATCATATGAACATGATCCTATAGGAAGGAACCATAGAATGAAGAGAGAAAACCTATAAATCATAACATGTCCTTCTACCAACACCTTAAAGTGATATGTTGTGTCAAGTACGATCTCCTTACACCAATAAATTAAAATCCTCAACAACACCCAACCACTCAATCTCATAGATCAAATGTAGCATATGAGTAATGCATAATTCCAACATGGATGTAAGCCTCTCTAACCAAGGAAATAAAACTCATAGTATCATTCCTAAATTAGGAAATTATCACAATAACCATCTCCTAAAACTATTCATCAATGGATGATAACATAAATAAACTCATATACACAAGGAGATAACAATGCTAAATATCCCTTAAAATGAATCCTCTTGAACCAAATATCCATAGCTCAATATCAATATCTATGAAAGATAAAGCAATAAAAAAACTCATGCTAAAAAATCCCCAAATTAGTCTCCCAAAATCAAACACCATGGCTCAAGACTTATTTCCATGAGAAAACAAAGCACAAAACCTAACACATATGAAACAAGAATGGGAAAATACCTTTCAAATGATAAACTGTTGAGTAGACCAAGAGTGGGGAATGAGAATGCTCCTCCAAGGTAACCAATTCATCATGACTCACTCCAAGAAAAATCTCTTTTATTGGTCTATCATGAACTCACATTCATATCCCAGTGAAGGCTCCTTGGTCTTCCTATTGAAACCTCCAAAGATTAATTGTATCAAGAAAATGTCTCTAATCCCAAGAGAACTCTAGCCTCATCCAAGTAGATCCAAGTATCCATGAGCACCTATCAATGATCAATCCATTCTAAGCTCCAATATGCAACACCACACTATCATGAAGCTCCCAAGAAAATGACCAATGCACTCAATACCAAGAGAACCAACAAGATTAATGTCAAAGTTCCAATAGTAGAATTAGGAACCCAACATGACATCATGATCTAACCATCTCCTCCTAGGAGATCACATGTAACAATGCATACATCCTAGTCTCAAGAGAATTTGTATCATGTCAATTCTCAAACTAGTATCTATAGTATAACAAGACACAATACCATTTACAGACTCCAAACCAAGAATGAACATCTCCAATCACACGAAGATATCCATCTCCTAATAGTGAACCTGTAAATGTGAAAGAACTCATCTTAGCAACATGATCTAAGAGCTCCTCCAAGACATCCAAAAACACTAAATAATATCATCCATCACTAATGATGACCACATCACTACCAACAACTCCCAGAGAACCATGATAATGTGCTACACATGACATCATGAAAACCATTTCCTAAATGAAGATCATCCAAGGTCCACACACACTCAATTGCAATCTCAACAACTCTAGAGAAAAAGTAGAACCAAGATCTCCAAGACAAGAAGATACAATTTCCATCAAAGAATCAAGAATCAATCCTACACTACCAAATCATCATTGTTAAAAACTCCCACTAAAATTTGTAACCAATCTATCACGATATCGTGACAAAACCACATGCAAAACATCCTAATCACTATGTATCATGATACTTTAACCATTCATTTTCTCATGTCAAAGCAACATACCAATACATAAATGATCATAGACAAGTTTTAGGATAGGTGACATTAAAATTGCTAGCCTAAGTTGATTTATGTGTCTCCACATTATTTAGAAAGTGTTCTATGGGACATAAGGGACAAAATATTTATTAATTATTTTCCTATGAAAAATTGTAATTACATTCAAAGAGATGGACCCATCACGGTGGCGGTTACAAAGCATCTTGGAGGAATATTCCTCTTGGGCGTCCAACTTTGTGGGTGGGAACCACTTGAGCACCTAGGTGTGCATGTTGGCCCATGATTTTGCATGAAGCCATTAGAGGAGCACTCTATATTGACCAATTCCTATTGGCTATAGGTTAGGCACCCATGTGAAGGCCATGTGATAATTTAATATTTTATTCCATGTTTATTGGCTATCCACTAAGGGGGCGTGGGTTTTTCTAGGTGGTTTTGCTTATTGTTTTGGGATACCATTTGTGGTTTTCTCTCCCAAAAAATTCTATACAATTGAGCCTTTGGATGGTGTTTTAGTATGATTTCTTTGGAGGTTGTTGAGATGACAAAGTGCTAGAGGATTGTAGAGAGGATTGTTGTATTGATGCACTTCCTTGAATATTAATACAAACATTGGATCTCTTTGGGTATGGAGTTTTTTCCCCCAAGGGTTTCTTCATGTATATCTTATGTCACTTATGTTGATGACTTGTGGTATTGCATATTTTTCTTTCATTGTTGTAATTTTCAATCACTTAATCATTTTATGGTAATCTTGTAAACATAATTTCAGATTTTCAACCACATATTTAAGTTCATATTGCTGCAAGTTATACCCTAATCTCCAATATTTGGTATTAGAGCTAATGGTTTTGTTAAGAGATGGACACCTTTATTTTGAGTGTTGAAGGTTTTTTGGTTGCAATGGGAGCTTGTGCATTGTGGGTTTTTCAGATTTGTGAAGAATATTATAAACCATGAATTCTACCTCCCATTTGGATATTGAGAAATTTAATGGAACTAGTTATGAGATGTGGAAGTTGAAGATGAAGGATCTCCTTGAAGAGAGAGATCAGTGGTTGGAAATTTTGAATGAAAAGAAACCATAATGAATGTTTGATGAAGATTGGAAGAAAATGGACAAGAAGGCATGAGGAACCATTTAGTTGTGTCTTGCAAATTCCACCCTCTTGAATGTTTTGAAATCTACAAGATATAATTTATGGAAGAGGATAGGTGATATTTACCAAACCAAAAGTTTAACTAATAATTTGTATCTCAAAAGATATTTGTATTCTTTGAAAATGAAGGATGGTGATTCTATTGTAGAACATTTAAATTCTTTAACATGATTATAAGTAATCTTGCATCAGTAGATGTTAAGATAGAAGAGAAAGATAAATGTATTTTGATGCTTTTTTATTCACTCGAATATTGGGAAAATCTAATTGTTTCCTTAAGTGGTGGTGGTATAGAACCGAAGATGGATAGTCTCAATGCAATACTTCTTTTGGAAGAGATGAGGAGAAAGTCCATGAATGCAAACTCCCAAGATTACTTGCATGTGTGAGGAAGGTCCAAATAAAAAGGAGGGCCTAAAGGGGACAAGAAGAGAGACAAGTCTAAAGGATGTTCTAAAACCCTTGAGAAGAGTAGAGTAAAGTGTTGCAATTGTGATAAGAGAGGGCATGTGAAGAAGAAGTGTAAAAAAAGGAAAAATGAGTTCGAATGCTTCCACAAAAATTCCCTCAAAAGATGGTGATTTTGATGCTTTGTTTATTTCTTCTAACATTAAATTATTGATGATGCTTAACTTATTTATTCAAGTTGCTCCTACCATATGAATCCTCACAAGGAGTGGTTTACTTCATATTAAGCTTATGATGGGGGAGAATTTTTTCTTGGTGATAGTAACATGAAGAAGATTGTTGGTAAGGGAAAGGTAAAGTTGTTTTTTAGTGATGGAAGGGTTAAAAATCTTGATCATGTTGCAAGTATGAAGGCGTTATCATTGATGTCAATAGGAATTCTACTAACTAGTTTTGTCATTTATGTCAACTATGTGTTAAGGAAGGTGTTGCATGATGACGATGTCGAGGATATTCAAAAAATTGAGAAAAAGAGGAAAAGAGGTTGTTGTAGGTTGTGCATGTGTAGTTGAGATATTGTGGAAGTGTTGTGATTACATGGAGCTATATTTTTATTGCAATTTTTGAAGATGATTTGGAATGAAGTAATGAGCTAAGATGATGTCTCTGGTACTTGGTTTCCAAGTGATTTTGAGAAAATTTGATAGATAGAGTAAACAGTGTTGTGCAAGTGTTCAGAGTGTGCTACGGTATTGTGATCCATGTTTCTTTTGTGTTGATCCTATGCCTTTGTAGATTTGATATGATGTTCATGGTTGTCAAAGGTTTCTATATTTAGAATTTCAATTTCTAGATCATTGTATAGTGTGAGATATTTTCACCAATGTGTGAACCTATCTTTTAGTGATGTTTTCAACGGCCTAGGATAAATGTATTTGCTTCAAATTTCTCTACTATTTGGCTTTAGGTTGTGTGGATTGGGTAAGTTTCTTATAATGTTTGTATCATTCAGTATTCAAGGTTTTACTTGATTTGGTATAGTACATATTGAGTTTCATTTTCCAGTTTGCTAATAAGGTTTACCAATTGTTTTGAGTTGAAGTATTTGTATGATGTGAGCTTGGATGAAGTGTATGATGAATATCAAGTAGTTCGTGGATTATTCTAGATCGTGTTAAAGTGAATTTCATTGTCTAGAATTTTCAAATTGATTTAAGGAAGTGTATACTTAATGTTTATGGTGTTTAACATGGGTATTGGTTGACCTTGTGTTAACACTACATGCAAAGTTTATGGAAGCATGTTGAGGTGTGTTGGGATATATTTAGGTCCCAATTAAGGATTTATGTAGGTTTCCTTTGTTCCTATCCACTGCGGGAATGTTTAGGTTCTAACCTATTTTGAATTTGTAAGTATAACAGATAATTGTCGAGTTTGGAGAAGGTTTTCAAGGTTGAGGTTGATATAAATAAGTGTGGTTTTATTATGATATGTAAGAAAGAAATAAGAGAGAAGAAATATAGATGTGAGATCTATGCAAGTGATTTTTTTGATGTGAAATTGAGTAGAGCAGTGCAAATTTCAAGTGTTTGGATTCCTGAAGGTATCTGGAAACTTTCATACAAGACCTTGAGATTGTTGGAGCATCTTTGTGGATTCCTTATTGCATTGAGAAAGTTTTCTATGTGTAACATATCTCTGCTATATTCTTGTATTTATTTTTGTGGTAGTGAGCCCTGACTGTGAGCCCTATTTGGACAATGTGTCTTATTTTGGCAGTGAGCCCTTGTACCAGTTTTGCAATTACTTATATTGTGACCTGATCCTCACCATGGTTTTTCCTTCATTGGGTTTTCCACATAAATATGTTGTTCTCTTGTGTATGGTGTGTCTATTTTAGATTCTATTGTTTTCATTTTAAGTTTAATCACTTTAATAGAATAAGGGTTTTGTTGTTATATGGAGCCTAATCAGACTTGGAGGTTAAATTTTCCCCTTTTATCAACATGGTTTTCCCCCAAATTATTTAACAGGGGTTTGGGGGTAGCGCCCCCAAGATGGGGTCAAGGGGTAGCGCCCCTAGTGGGGTCCAGGGGCAGTGCCCTTGAAACCTCACATGACTTTTATTATTTTATAAAGGCGTCAGGAGTTTTTTTTTCTATTGGCCAACATAAAAAATCCTATTTTGTAACCAACATAAGTTTTGATTAAGGCTAAGGGTTAGGTTTTCCATTGATATTGTATTGTAGCATTTGCAATAGTATTGAGTTGCATGGATTACTAGTTGTAATCTTTTCGATTTGATGGATAATAATATTGGAGTCTTTGTTGGTGGATGTAGCCCAAGTTTGGGTGAACCATGTTAAAAATTGTCTCACTGTTATTATTTCTATATTTTTAATTCCTCTATTTAATCTTTATTTGCATTTAATTGTTATTTTTTGCATGCAATTCCTAACAGGTTTAATAAATACATGTGGATTTGATTACTATTGAGGGTTTTTAAGTTTTAATTTTCTACAACTGATTCAACCCCCCTCTTAGTTGTCTTGTTTATTCAATAATTGGTATCAAAGCGGGGTTCCTTGGAGAAGAGCTTAATCGCTTAAGGTAGATTTAGGATGGTGAAGAAAATTGATTTCCCTAGATTTGATGGAACAAATTATGCATTCTAGAAGACAAAGATGGAAGGATATCTGGCATGTCAAGGATATGAGATTGAAAAGGCTTATAAGACTGCATATGCTCCACCTGAAAATGGTTTGAACACAAGTGATGAGATCAAGACACATGAGGTAAATGCTAAGGAAAAATTTATTATTACAAATAGTCTTTCAAATTTTTAATTGGTTAAAGTTATGAATCTTAAGTCTACTAAAGAAGTTTGGGATAAGCTTGAAAGTATTTATGAAGGAGATTAGAAGGTTAAATAAGAAAATTTGTAGAATTTGAAGGCACAATTTGAGACTATTCAGATTTCTGAAGATGAAATAATTACAATCTACATGCAGAGGGTTGATGAACTGGTCAGTGCTATGAGAGGTCTTGGTTCACAAGTTAAAGAGTCGAGGGTGGTAAAGAAAGTTCTTAAAACTCTTCTTGATGCTTATAGTGAAAAGGTACCTTCTATTGAGGAAGTTGCAAATTTTAATACTTATTGTAGAGATCAGTTAATTAGTACACTAACTTCATTTGAGATGAGAATGATTGATTTAAAGAATGGTACAAAAGTGGAGACTACTTTTAAGGCTAGAAAGTTAGAAAAGAATGAAGATTCATATGAAAATGATCTTGATGATGTGGAAGCTAACTTTGAGAGAAAGATGAAAAAGGGCATCGATAAGTACAAAGGTAAACTACCTTTCAAATATTTTAGTAACTTGTGGCGATATAGGTCATATGCCTCTAGATGTTTGAAAAGAGCTGCAAACAATAAGAATAAATAGAACAAAGGAAAGATGATTAAAAGAGCTTACTATGTTAGAGAAGATGTTGGAATTTTTGATGATGAATCTAATTATGGAGATTTTGATTATAATGAATTCATTTTCTTGGATATAAAAGAAGAATCTAGTTTTGCTAACTCTAAAAGATGTGTGAAGGAAAGTGATCTAGAGAAGAAGGATAAGGTTGAAGGTACTTTGGTATCTACTTTTCATGTTAAAGAAGATAAGAATTACTGGGTTGTTAATAGTGGTTGCTCTAATCACATGATCAGAGAAAAAAGTAAGTTTGTTAAACTTGAAAAGTATGATGGAGGATTAGTTAAATTTGGAGATGATTCAAGAGCTAAGATTTGTGGAATAGGTTCAATTAGTTTTGATGGAAAGCATAATACTGATAATGTTTACTATGTTAAAGGATTAAGGCATAATCTTTTGAGTGTTAGTAAAATGAGTAGCAAAGGATATAATCTTGTGTTTAAGGATGAAACATGTGAGATTAGAAAAAGGGTCCGAAATTGTGATTGATGCTAGTAAGAGAACAAATGGAAACATTTATCAGCTTAAGGGTGCTGATAACATTGCTTTATGTATTAGATTAGTCACAGATGGTTATGGCACCGAAGGATGTGTCACATAAATTTTGATAATCTGGAAAGAATCAGTTCAATTCATGTCATGAGAGATCTACCAAGAATCACAAATCCTATCAATGTTGTTTGTGAGAGTTGCCAGTTTGGAAAACAAATGAGGATTAGTTTCAAAGGAAAGAAACAATCTTCTATCAAACTACTGGAATTAGTACATACAAATATTTTTGGTCCTACAAGGGTGAGAAGTCTACAAGGTGACATGTATTTCATGCTTTTGATTGATGATTATTCTAGAATGGCATAGGTTATTTTTCTTAGAGAAAAATATGATGCACTAGATAAAATCAAAGAATTTAAAGCTATGGTTGAGAATGAAATGGATCTGAAAAATAAAATGTTTGAGGTCTGACAGAGGTGGTGAATTCACCTCCAATGAGTTTAACATGTTTTGTGAAATTTGTGGCATAAAGAGGCACTTGTTTTCCCCTAGAACTCCTCAACAGAATGGAGTTGTTGAAAGGAAAAACAAGACTATTCAAGAAGCTTCTAGGACTATGATGAAAAAAAAAATCTATTAGAAGTCTACTGGAAAGAAGCTACTCATACTATTTTTTTACATACTTAACAGAGTTCAAGCTAAAGCTAGTAGCACAAAGACTCCCTATGAGTTATGGTATGGAAGGATTCCTACTGTGAAGTACTTAAGTGTATTTGGAAGAAAATGCTATATCAAAAGAGATGAAGAAAACTTAGGAAAGTTTGATTCAAGGTCTTATTAAGGTATCTTTCTTGGATATTCTACTAAAAGAAAAACTTACATATGTTACAACAAAAGGCTGAGAAAGATAGTTGAAAGTGCAAATGTTAAGGTTGATGAAAATTTACAGAATTCAATTGCAGTAGATTGATATGTGTCAGATGAACTTGATTTTAGAGAAGTAGAAGAAGAAAAATCTAATGAAAAAGAAGTGTAGAATGAAGAGGAAGAAGCTTCAGAGAAGACCCCTAAGACCCCTAAGTATGTGCAAAAGAATCATTCCAAAGAACAAATCAGTGGAGACAAAAGGAAAGGTGTATTAACAAGAAGCAAAGATACTAAAGTTGAGGTAAATCTATGTTTACTTTCTAAATTTGAACCTAAAATAGTAAGTGAAGCATGTAAAGATGAACATTGGATGAAGGCAATGGAAGAAGAACTTATGTAGATACATAAAAATCAAACTTGGGAATTGGTTCCTAGACCGAAAAACAAGAACATAATTGGAACTAAGTGGGTATTAAAAAACAAGTTGAATGAGAATGGAGAAGTGGTAAGGAATAAAACAAGATGTGTGTAAGGGTTACTCACAAGTGGAAGGAATAGAAATTGAGGAGACATTTTCTCTTGTGGCTAAGATGGAAGCTATTAGAATGTTTTTGGCATTTGCAACACATAAAGACTTTAAAGTTTATTAGATGGATGTGAAATCTTCTTTTCTGAATGGTGAATTGGAAGAAGAGGTTTACATGGAACAACCAGAAGGATTTGAGTTGTCAGATCAACTGGATATGGTATGTAGATTGAAGAAGAAACTATATAAATTGAAGCAAGCTCCCAAAGCTTGGTATGCAAGATTGGATAGATATTTGATACAAGAAGGATTTAGTAAGGGCACAACAAATAGTAATCTTTATTTCAAAATTGAGGAAGACAAGATTTTGATAGTAGTTATGTATGTGGATGATATTATCTTTCATGGAAATGAAGCTATATGTAAGAAATTTGTTGAAGAGATGCAAAAAGATTTTGAAATGCCAATGTTTTGGGAGATGAAAATCTTCCTTGGGCTAAAAATCAATCAAACAGATAAAGAGACCTTCATTTCATAATCTAAGTATGTCAAAGAGATGTTGTAGAAGTTTGGAATGGATGACTTCAAACTGGTATGCACTCCTATGGTGACTGGTTGTAAATTGAGCAAGGATGATGATTCACCTAAGGTTGGTGAGAGAAAATATAGATCTATGATTGGTGGACTGCTATATCTAACTGCTACTAGAACGGATATCATGCATGCAGTTTATCTTGTGGCTAGATTTCAAGAACCTAAAGAAACACACGTTCTAGTAGTGAAGAGGATATTTAGAAATTTAAGAGGCACTCTAGATTATGACTTGTGGTATCCTAAGGATACTGATTTCAAATTAAGTGCTTAAACATATGTGGATTGGGTTGGTTGTGTTTATGACATAAAAAGTACAAGTGTTGGTGCATTCTTTCTTGGATGTAGATTGGTGTCATGGTTGAGCAAGAAGCAAGATTTAGTTTCCTTATCCACTATAGAGGCTGAGTATATTGCAACAACATCTTGCTATACACAATTTTTTTGGATGAGATAGACATTGAAGGATATTAGAGTAGTGTATGATGAGCCTATTTCTATCTTTTGTGATAATACAAGTGAAATTAACATTTCAAAGAATCCAGTGATTCATTCAAGGAAAAAACATATATCAATTAGATATCACTTTCTAAGAGATAAGGTTATGGAGAATGAGGTAAAACTTGAGTATGTACCTATAAAGGATTAGATTGCTGACATATTTACTAAGATTCTTCCTAAAGATACTTTTGAGTATCTTTGGGAAAAGTTGGGGGTTATTGCTCTTCCTTCTTTGAACTAGATGCATATGGAGATGCATTAGTCCAGTGGATCTATGGATCTATCTCTTTTCTATACTGATGTTAGTGGCTACCTCTTAGGGGAAGTAGGTAGTGTCATGTGTTGTCATTGATTTGCTAATTTATTTGGGTGTAATCCTAAGGTGGAGTATTCAGAGAAGGTATCTTGGTCCAATGCCAAAAGGGGAGAATAGTGCAAAAAAAATTGTCCTTTTCCATTGATTTCAAAGGGGGAAAAATTATCATGTGAAAAAGTTCATCTACTTAGGGGAGAGTGTGTAGGAATGTTGTGTAGGCTATCTAATCTGAAAAAAAAAGAGGGTGTATGTTGTCTTTGATGGTTTTTTACATCATGTGTTGCCATTAATGACAAAGGGGAGATTGTTGTAAGTATGAAGGATTTTTCATTGATGTTAACAATAATTCTACTAGTTGGTGTTTTCATTGATGTCAACTATGTGTTAAGGAAGGTGTTGCATGATGAAGATGTCGAGGATATTGAGAAAATTGAGAAAAAGAGGAAAAGAGGTTGTTGTAGGTTGTGCATGTGTAATTCAGATATTGAGAAAGTGTTGTGAGTACATGGAGCTATCTTTCTATTGTAGCATCTGAAGATGAGTTGGAATGAAGTAATGAGCTGAGATGATGTCTCTAGTACCTGGTTTCCAAGTGCTTTTGAGAAAATTTGATAGACAGAGTAAATAGTGTAGCGCAAATGTTCACAGTGTACTCCGGTATTGTGCTCTACATTTCTTCTATGTTGATCCTATCCCTATGAAAATATGATATGTTGTTCATGGTTTTCATAGGTTTCTATATTTAGAATTTCAGTTTCTGGATCATTTTAGAGTGTGAGATATTTTCACTAGTGTGTGAACCTATCTTTTAGTGATGTTTTATGCGGCTTGGAAGAAATGTATTTTATCTTTGTTTCTCTAAAATTTGGCTTTAAGTTGTGTGGATTCGAGAAGTTTCTTATAATTTTTGTATCTTTCATTATTCAAGGTTTTACTTGATTTGGTGCAGTACAAAGTGAGTTTCATTTGTCAATGTGTGAATAAGGTTTACCAATTTTTTTGAGTTGAAGTATTTGTATGATGCGAGATTGGATGAAGTGTTTGATGAATCTCAAGTAGTTCATGGATTATTCTAGATCGTATTCAAGTGAATTTTGTTTTCCAAAATTTTTGGATTGATTTAAGGAAGCATGTACTTAATGTTTATGGTGTTTAACACAGGTATTGGTCAACCTTGTGTTAACACTACATGCAAAGTTTATGGAAATGTGTTGAGGTGTGTTGGGATCTATTTAGGTCCTAATTAATGATTTATGTAGTTCACCTTCATTCCTATCCATCATGAGAATGTTTAGGTTTTTACCTATTTTGAATTTGTAAGTATAACAGATAAATGCTAACATTGGAGAAGGTTTTCAAGGTTGAGGTTGATATAAGTAAGGGTGTTGTTGTTGTGAGATGTAATAAAGAAACAAGAAAGGAGAAAGATAGATGTGAGATCGATGTGAGTGATGTGTGTGATGCGAAATTGAGTAGAGCAATGTAAAATTGAGTAAAGCAGTGCAAAATTGAGCAAAGCAGTGCGAATTTCAAGTGTTTGGATTCCTGAAGGTAGTGAGCTGAAGGTATCTAAAATATTTCATACTAGATTGTGAGATTTTTGGAGCATTGTGGTGGATTCCTTGTTGCATTAAGAAAGTGTTGTTTGTGTAAAATTTCTCTTCTATCTTCTTGTATTTCTTTATGTGGTAGTGAGCCTAGGCTATGAGCCCTTTTTGGATAGTGTATCCTATTTTGGCAGTGAGCCCTTGTACTAATTTTTCAATTACTTATATTATGAGCTAATCCTCACCATGGTTTTTCCCTCATTGGGTTTTCCATGTAATTCTGGTGTTCTTTTGTGTATGGTGTTGTTATTTCAGTTTTTGTTATCTACATTTTAAGTTTAATCACTTTAACAGAATAAGGGTTTAACGAATGCATGTGGATCTGATTATTGTTGAGGTTTTTGAAGTTTTAATTTGCTACAACTAATTCACCCCCTATTAGTTGTCTTATTTATTCAATAGATCATGTTTAAAATATTCTAGGACTTGTGTGAAATTTACTTTCAGTATCCAAGTTGAATGACTCTAGAATGCATGTGACATTTGACAAGTTTGGTTGCAAGTTGGTAAGAGGGAGTTTGGTGATTTCTAAAGGATCTTGGATAAGGACTTTATTTAGGATTAATTCCTCCACTTTTTGTAATTATTTCATTGTAATTGGCATTGAAAATGCATGTATTCTATGACACCATAGATTGAGTCACATAAGTGAAAAAGGTCTTAAGACTATTTTGAATAAAAAGTTGGTTGATGGTATTTCTAATTGTTATGTTGGTAAAAATGATTTTTGTGAGAATTGTGTTTGGTAAATAGAATAAATTTTTATTTTCTAATGGGACTAATAAAACTAAGATATTTTTAGAAATTATTCATTTGGATGTGTTTGGACCAGTGGATGTTGACTCTTTTGGAAAATCTTGTTATTATGTTACTTTCATTGATGATGTGTCAAGATACACTTGGATTTATTTTATGCATGCAAAATCTGAATTTTTCACTATGTTTAAGGAATTTAAATCCTTACTTGTGAAGAAAATGGATTATAAGATAAGGGTGTTGAGATTTGATAATCGGGGTGAATATTTTTCTAGGGAATTTGATGAGTTTTATAAGCATGCAAGTATTGTTCGGTAAAATACTACACCTTATACAACTCAAAAAAATGGGGTAGTAGAAAGAATGAACTGAACCTTAATGAAAGAGCTAGAAGCATGTTGAGTGGTGCTAAGGTTCATAGGTTCTTTTGTGCAGAAGCTGTAAGTACTACATGTTATTTGATTAATAGATCTCCTTGTTCAAATCTTGTTGATGAAACTCCTTATGAAGTGTGGATAGGTAGAAAGCCTTGCATTTCACATTTAAGGGTCTTTGGTTGTGAGGATTTTATTCATGTGCCTCAAGAGAAGCATTCTAAGTTGGATCCAAAAGCACAAAAATGTATCTTTGTTGGTTATGGTGAGAATGTAAAATGTTATTAGCTTTGGAATCCACTAACCCATAAAATGGTTTTCTATAAAGATGTGATTTTTAGGGAGTCTAGAGCTTTCTCAGGTGTAGAACAACCAAAGGAGAAAGATAAGAAAAAAACTATGCACTTTGAGACAAAGATTGAAAAGCAAGAAGATGCACATGTGGAAGAACAACTAGATGGATTTGAGGATGGAGAAGAAGAAGAGGGTTTAGAGAGTTCAAATGATGTGTAGGATGAGCATGGAGAACATCACCAACAAGAGCCCCTTACTCCTACCTTGAGAAGATCCAAAAGGTAATGGAATCCAGTTGACAAGTATAGCTCATCCAATTTTTGTTCTGTATTTTCATTGTTGAGTAGTGACAATGAACCAAGATCCTATGGGGAGGCTCTTGTTGGAAAATGTGTCTCAAACTTACTGACGTGAAACCTCTGAAAAAGAAAAGTCAGTGTGACATTCTTTTTGTCTGGCCGACTAGCAGCTATGTAACCTTGTGGAATGCTCAGGTCACCGAGACCTTGTTGTTGTCTTACCGACTAGAGTTATCGCTAAGACTTTCCTGTTCTTGTGAAGTTTCTAACTCCCTCCGTCGGGTAGATCTTTGGCTGACTGGTTTGGTTCCTATCAGATGTCTTCGGTGAGACTCCTGGTGACAAGTAGCATCAGGGAGAGGTGTGACCTTTGGAGACTCTTAGTGACTAAGGATCTCTCACCAACAGTAGGACACTTCAGTGTGACATGGAGGCTCGCTAAGACCTTGTCCTGACTTGTTGGTCTAGCTGATGGATGTGTTTGTGTTGGGTGTAGGGGAGAATCTTGCCAATAGTCTTGTCAGAGTGATATCTACTGTCAGGTACTTTCGGTATGAACTCTTTTCGATGACTTTTGGTCTCACCGACAGGTGTATTGACATCGATAAGACTTAAGGGCTCTATATGACTCATAGTGAATGCGATAGTCTTGTCGATGAGTCTACTGTGGACTTCGGTGAGAGGTCTCGCTGATCTTGCCAATAGCGATAGTCTAGGTGATGGTCTTGGATATTGGTATGACTCTTGCAGCTCATTATGACCTCTTGCCGATAGTTGTAAGTTATGCTGATAGTGTCAATGAAGCAATGTAGCATTGGGGAGACATGGTTAGTGTCTCATCAACATGCGATTCTGCTTGAACAAATTTTGACTGTCTGAAGATCTTGCGTGGTATGTGTTTGACCAATTAGAGGAAGCTAAAGGCGAACTGTTGGTGGTTAGACTATTGTGTCCATTCTTGTGAGGAAGATCAACAGATCATGAACGACATGGATATACTCTGAAATCGAAGATGATGTTCGGTTCGATGAATAGTTCGATGTGTGATAAGTGTGTGTGAATTCAATTCAAAGAGCATTGTAACTGGGATGTTCTGTACAAGGTTGATCATTGAATCTGCTGCTGTAAATTGACATCAGAAAGTTAAGTCTAAACTCTATATGTAATTTTTTTTACTGTAATACAAAGAGGCTTTTCTTGTTGTGGTGGGTTTTTCTCCCATAAGGGTTTTCCCATGTAAATCTGGTGTTCATATGTGTCTGTTAATTTCTCTGTTTCAGTTATTTCTTTCATAAGTATTTTAATTAGACTGTAATTAAAAATTTAAAGTCACCTTTGCATTCTTCCCTGAGGTTTTGACATTAGGAGAGTTTGTTCCACACCTAAGCTTTCCTTATAGCTCTTTCTTCAAAAGAAAGTTATTCTTGGATGCAAGACATGCATGAAGAGATGATGGCTTTGAATAGTTGTGATACCTAGGATCTTGTGAGTTTTCCCAAAGGAAGGAATCCCATTGGTTGCAAGTGGGTATTTAAAAATAAATTTGGAGCAGATGGTTGGCTATAATGGTACAAGGCCAAATTAGTGGCCAAGAGCTACTCCTAGAGAGATGAAGTTGATTTTGGTGAAATTTTATCTCATTTTTCTAAGTTAACTTTTATTAGATTCCTGTTATCTATTGCTACTACGTATGATTTTGGAATAGAGAAAATGGATGTTAAAACTACTTTCTTGCATGAGAATCTTGAGGAAAAGATTTATATGTGAAATCCTGACGATTTTGTTGTGAAAGGAAAAGAACAATTGGTTTGTAGGTTAAAGAGATCTTTATATGGTTTGAAATAGTCACCTAGGATGTGGTACCAGAAGTTTGATGCCTTTGCATTAAATTTGGGTTTTGTTAGAAGTGAGGAGGATCACTGTGTTTATATTAAGGTTATTGATGATCATATTCTAATCATTTTCTTGTATGTTGATGATTAAGGAGCTTAAGAATCATCTTTCTAGCACATTTGATATGAAGGATTTAGGGGCTACAAAATATATTCTTGCAATGGAGATCAGTAGAGATTGGGTTCACAAAAAACTTTGGTTAAGTCAAAGTAAGTATGTTGATACCATTTTGTAGAGGTTTAATATGCATGAATGTAAACCAATAAATATTCCATTTTTTATTGGTACTAAGTTGATTTAGACATGTGTCCTAATTCCGATGATGATATTGAAGAGATGTCTGACATTCCTTATGCTAGTGTCATTGGTAGTTTGATGCATGCAATGGTTTGCACTAGACCATATATAGCCCAAGCAGTGGGAGTTTTGAGCAGGTTTATGTCTAACCTTAGTAGAGAGCATAGGACTTTTGTTAAGACAATGTTTACATATTTGTGTGGTACTTCATATTATTCTTTGGTTTTTTCATGGTATTGATGATGTGGATAAGTCATTGGAGATAGGTTTATGTTGATACAAATTGGGAAGGTGACTTGGATAGTTGAAGGTTCACTAATGGCCATGTTTTTACTTTGTTTGGAGGTGTAGTGAGTTGGATGAGTAAGAGGTACCCTACAGTTGCATTATCCACCACTGAAGCAGAGTATATGGTAGTTACACATGCTTCTAAGGAGGCAGTTTGGTTACAAAGACTCGGTAATGGCATTGGTTTTGATTGCAGGATAGTGATGATTGGATGTGATAGTTAGAGTGCCATATGTTTAGCTAAAAATCATATATATCATGCTCGTACTAAGAATTTTGATGTTCAATATCACTTTGTGTGAGAAATGGTTGAGAATGGTAAGGTTTTCATTGAGAAGGTGGAAACTTTGGATAATGTTGCAAATTATCTCATGAAGCAAGTGACCATGAATAAGTTCTCCTTATGTAGGAAGGCTATGGGCCTTGATCACTATACTTGATTATATTTTTTTTGTATCTCATGGATGTAATTGCAATGCATAATGTCAAGTGGGAGAATATTAGGATAGGTGATATTCAAATTGCTATTCTAAGTTGATTTATGCGTTTCCACATTGTTTGGAAAGTGTTCTAGAGGACATGAGGGACACAATATTTATTAATTATTTTCCTATGACAAATTGTAATTGCATTCAAAGAGGTGGACCCATCACAGTGGCAGTTACAAAGAAACTTGGCAGTATATTCCTCTTGGGCATCCAACTTTGTAGGTGGGAACCACTTGAGTGTGCATGCCATTACATGTTATTTACATGTTTTGCATGCTCTTGCATGGTTGGGCGCTTAGGTGTGCATGTTGGTGCATGTTCTTGCATGAATCCATGAGAGGAGCACTTGGTATTGACCAATTCCTATTGGTTGTGGGTTAGGCGCCCATATGAAGGCCATGTGATAATTTAATATTTTATTCCATGTTTAATATTTTAGGTGATTATTCTTGTTGTTTTGGGATACCATTTTTGGTATTCTCTCCCAAAAAATTCTATATTTTGGAGCCTTTGGACATGGTGGTTTAGTTTGAGTTCTTTGTAGGTTGTCAGGATGACGAAGTCCTACCAGATTGTAGAGATGATTGTTGTTTTGATGTACTTCCTTGAAGATTAATACAAATATTGGATCTATTTGGGTGTGGATTTTTTCCCACAAGGGTTTCTCCACATAAATCTTGTGTCACTTATGTTGATGACTTGTGTTAGAGTAATAGGTTGTTTTCTTAATTAATTTAATCATATTGATTAATTAATTAAGTCACCTTTACTTTATTTCACTTAAGCTAAACTTAGGAATCTTTATTTATGCATTATTAAATTAGTCATGTCATCTCGTTCACTATGATCTTGACACTTGTCACATGCTAATTTAAATCTCTCCTAGGGTTCTCACTTTAGGGTTTTGATCTCCTTTCTTAAGGATTAATCTCTTTGTAATTATAATATTCTTGGGATCTTCTCGGGTAATGCATCTTTTGCTTCATGTTTTCATAGCACCATTCTTGTGTCTCTTGATCTCATTTGGTGACAGGTTATTTGCTTGTTGGTGTTAATTGGGATCTATAAGGTTGGATTATCAACTTCTACATGGTATCAGAGCTCCAAATCTATAAGCTTCTTGTTCCTTTTTTGTGAGATCTTGCCTTGAACCAATTTTCCAGTGTATCTAGGGTCAAATCAGACCTCTCCATTGAATCCAAAGCTGTTGGAATAGTCAAGATTGACCTTTGTTTTGTCAAAATTGGATTTCGTTTGTCAGATCTGTGAGGGTTTGAAGAAAGGGATTTTTTGCTTGATCTAGGAGGTGCCTGATTTTTTAGAGTGTTTTAAGCCCAAATAGACCTCACCATTGCACTCAAAAGGCCCAAAAACCCCTATTTCCATATATAAGTTGTTAATTTTGGAGCAGGTCACCTCAAGGCAAAAAAAATTTACCTGGTAGGGCCATAGGCCTTCTACATGCATAATGAGGTAAATTTTTTGAAAAAATAAAATCATTATTATTTTTTCCTAGCAAAAAGCAATTCACAGTTTTTTATTGTAAAAAATATTTTAGTTTTAAAGCTTTAATTTTTTTAAAATGATTTTAAAGATTTTGTTTTTTAAAAAACAAATCAAAAAAGCAAGGGAAGTACCTGCATAGGTATGAACCTGTGTAGTGTACCTGCGCCCATGTGGCTAAAGAGGTGGGGGTGGCCCACGTGCCCCCCACCAATTTTTATTTTTTATTTTTTATTAAAAAAATTCAATGTAATTTTTTATTGTTTTTTAAAAAATCAATTTTTTAAAATAAGCCAAATTGTAAAAATGCCCTGACAGCCTTTTGGCCATCAAATTTAGACTCCCAGTTTTGCTGAAATGGTCATATGGCCGTCAAATTTAATGCAGTGACTAGCTTTTTTCTCCTTGGGAGTTGTTTTCTTCTGGAGGCCATAACTTCTGTGCATGATGTCAAAATCGGGAAAACAAGATATCGTCGGAAAGAGGACGTAGAGTGATTTCCAGTGGTGTAGGTATTTTTTGGAGATTTTTTCTTAGGTTCTTGTTATTTCCAGTCAAATTCAGATCTTCTTTTATGGGGTTTCTTTCAGTGTTTTCGGCATAACTTTTGCATACAATGTAAAAAATGGGCAAACAAGACATCATCAGAAAGTTGTTTCCGAGCTCTTTGCAGTGGTGCTGGTGGTTTCTAGATTTGATTTTTTGTTTTTTTAGAAATCCTTTTTGGACCTTATGGGCTCACATTTCACATATTTTTCATTTGTATACGCACTAAAATAAAGTGCCTCAGATTTGTAAGTGTAGTATTAGGATTCTTGCACATCACTTTGTGCCTTGTACTCGCACAATGATATAAAGTGCCATGGGGGTTGATGTTTGCCTTTGTTTTCCTTCATACCTTTCTCATGCATATGTGAATTTTTTTTCACATCCTTTCTATTTTCTTGTACTTTCATTATTGCACCTTCAGATGTTCTTAGTTCCTCTTCATGCACTACTTTCAGGCATTCAGTTTTAGTATACCTATCATGCCTCTCCCTTTTCAACATTATGGGGGGTTTCTACTGTTGGTGTTAATGCTTCTTTGGTTTCGTGTTGGAGTGAGCTATGTATACAGTATTTGTTCCTATGTACTAGGAAGATGCAACGGCTGGACCCATCCATTTCAGTGAGATGGAGCACTTACCATATGGATACTCTTGCATTCCTTCTTTCAACATTTCAATAGTAATTCTATGACAGTGTTTGCAACTTCTTCATGCTTCAGTGGTGTTTTCCATGTCCATCCTTTGTTCCTATCTTTTGGGACAATTTATTCTTGATTGGAGGCTTCTTCATCCTTCAATCTTGTTTGGAGGATTCTTAAACCTTCACTTGTATTTGTCTCTTTTGGAGAGGAGTTTTTCCCATGATTTTTTCTCCTTTTCTCCTGTTGTGAAAGATCTTTTACATTTGTACATGGGTACCTCATCTGGCCTTAGCTGTTGGGACCCATATTTTCTTTCATGCATATGTCCTTAGTTTTTTAGCTTCTCCCTAAGTTCATCTTAAGGGGGGTGTTAGAGTAATAGGTTGTTTACTTAATTAATTTAATCATATAAATTAATTAATTAAGTCACCTTTACTTTATTTCACTTAAGCTAAACTTAAGAATCTTTATTTATGCATTATTAAATTTTTCATGTCATCTCGTTCATTATGATCTTAACACTTGTCACATGCTAATTTAATCCTCTCCTAGGGTTCTCACTTTAGGGTTTTGATCTCCTTTCTTAAGGATTGATCTCTTTGTAATTATAATCTTCTCGGGTAATGCAACTTTATCTTCATGTTTACATAGCACCATTCTTGTGTCTCTTGATCTCCTTTGGTGATAGGTTATTTGCTTGTAGGTGTTCATTGGGATCTATGAGGTTGGATTATCAACTTCTACATTGTGGTATTGCATATTTTTCTTTCATTGTTGCAATTTTCAATCACTTAATCCTTTTATGGTAATCTTGTAAACATAATTTCAGATATGCGACCACATATTTAAGTTCATATCAAGTTGCAAGTTATACCTTGATTTCCAACAATGAGACCAACTAACAAATTTTGCATCAACAATGAATCAATATTGTGGATATAAAGAGTACACATCTGAGTAATCCCACTGCAAGAAAATGGGTAGCTAATCCACAACTTGCATAACTCAAAGATCCCAAACATGAAAGAATTTAAAATCATAATCACATTAGTAACTTGCAAAGTGAGATACCAAAGAGGATCATCTTATAGACAACAAGAATCAAACACCAAATCAACCATAGATCTGATTTTCCAAACATGTCCAGTGTCCAAAAATGAGTAACCATAGTCAAGGAACCAATCAATCATCTACGAGATAAGAACAACCTCCTAACATTGAACCATATTGCCACCAAACAACCACATGCATGATCATGTCATGCCAATGCTCAAATGTACTTGCATATTCATGACACCATAATCATCACCAATTTTGTACCTTCAATCAAATATCACCTACACAAGACTCCCATTCTCCACACATGTCAAACCATTTCCTAAAAATTGAAGACAACTTGGGTTGTAAGAGCTATCAAAGACTTTGATCAGAATCCTTTACATAGTAAGATCTGTGACATAATAGATGTTGAGAATGCTATGAGGAATAAGTAACTGAAGGTTGTAGTGTCTTTGTATATAGAATATTTCTATAAGAAAAACCTACAACCTTTCCTAGAATTTTTCATAAATAATAATTTTTTGTTCAGTTAGGAAGAAGTAGATAGGTTGATTGAGTTAGCCATTGGTATTATAACTTTGTACACAAGTAAGGTTGAGTATATGTAGTGCTTTTTTGGGTTTGAATGCTTTCTTATGTAAATATTTGAAATTTCAATGAAAAGAGTGTTATCATCTCTAATAGTAGTTTTCCAAAAAAAATTCATGTAATGAAAATATAATTATTTTTAGGAGATTCCACTTTTTTCTTAACTATTTATCTAAGTTAGAAGACTATTACATCATATTGACATGGAAGCTCTCTTCAAGTACAAAATACTTTTTACAAAATAAATAAATATATATTAGAAGGTAATCAACCTTATATTTTACTATTCATTGCCTACTTTTAATAAAGATAAAAGATAATATAAACACTAAGTAGAGTATTTAAAGAAAAGAAAAAAATGAAAGCTACACTTATAAAACTACAAAAGGGTATTTCAAAAAGTTTTAAATATTATTTTTGTAAGAGTGAAAATTTTAATTTTTTAAATAATTTTATTTCTTAAGATTGATACCAAAGTGATGCTGCATATGTATATTGTTGGATGTTGTGGTTGTGTTGCTGATATGTGGTTGTCATTGATGTCAACACTATTAGCATAAATGTATTTGAAGCTGTATATGTCGAGGATATTGAGAAAATTGTAATAAATGAGTTGTAGGTTGTTAGTGGTGAAGTGAAGTTCAGTATGTTGGTTATTTTTGTATGTTGTTGATCAGAGGTTGTGGAATAAAGGGTTTGTTGCTGAGTGTATCTAGTTTATCCACATTGAGTTTCAAAGATCCGCATGAAGATTTGATCGAGTTATGAAGATTTTCATTCTAATAGTTTTCATGTTTCTTCAGTTGGTGTTCCTGATTGAAGATGATGCTATTTTAGTTAGTGCAATTGTTACATATGCTTCTCTCATGATTTGTGATTCTTGTGGATTTTTCTAGATCATTCTCTATCTTTGTTGCACGTCCGCATTGATCATTGTGCTCGTGGTTGGCGATTTTCTCTTGCGTGTTCATGTTTTTCTTGTTCTTGTCTGACATAGTGTTTGTAGCGTGTTGTGGATCTTCGAGGAGAAATTAATTGAAGTGCCTTCATGTTGGAGATGTTGATTTGGGTCCTCACTAAGCTGTGATTGACCTTGGTTGATTCGCATTGATAATCTTTAATTTTTTGGGTTGACATTTTATATTCATTTTATTATTTTTGTTGAGGCCGACTTGTAGCGATGAAATTTCTTGTTGCAGATATATAAAAGTGATTGTTCATTGCATTTGAAGTATGCCAAATGTGTGTGTGCATTAATAATGTTCTAAATCATTCAAAGGTAGAGCAAAGTGTGAAGAAGAGTGAAGAAGAGTGAAGAAGAGTGGAGAAGTGTTCATGTACTTAATTGGAACTGTAATCAGGTATTAGCATATGCTATTTTCTTAGTTCAAAATCTGGATGGCTATAATTCAAATCTCTTTGTAAGACAGTGTCTCTTCCTTTGTAATTGAGCAGTGAGCTCTAGGTAGTGTTCCTGAATGCATATGCATTCCCCATGTTTCATTTTCATTATACTTTTAACAGGGCATAATCTTGTGGACTGACCTCCATCATGGTTTTTCCCCTAATAGGGTTTCCATGTAAAAAAATATTGGTGTTATGTGTGTTTCTGAAGTGTTGATGATTTATGTTTTCATGATTAATTATCAGATATGAGAACAAGGTTAATAAGTTGAATAAGTTTTGAATTTCTATGACAACTGATTCACCCCCCCTCTCAGTTGTCTACCCTTTTATTTCCAATAATTGGTATCAAAGAATGTTCCTTAAAAGAATTTTAATAGCTTAAGGTGATCAAGGATGTCAAGTTACAAGAAGGATAGTCTAGGATTTGATGGAACAAATTATTCTTTGTGGAAGACTCGAATGGAGTGCCATCTAAGATGCATTGGTGAACCCTATTGGAGCATTACAAGTAATATGTATATTATTCCACAAAATGGTCCTACTACTTCTGCTAAGATCAGAGATGTTGAGTATAATATCCAGGCTAAGGAAGCATTGTTGAGTGCGTTGATTGATTCTAAGATGACAAATGTTATGGATCTAAAGACTACTTATGAGATCTAGAAAATGTTGGAAACCTTGTATGAAGGTGATGCTAATGTGAAGATTGCTAAGTTGCAAAGTTTGAAAGGGAAATGCGAAAGGTTGAGAATGGGTGATGATGAGAACATTAATACTTTCATGCAAGGAGTGAATAAACTTGTTTGTGGTATTAGATGTGATGGTGGAAAGATAAACAAATCTAAGATTGTTGCTAAAGTGTTTAGGTCCTTGCCTAATTCTTACAAAGTCAAAGCTAGTGTTATTGAAGAGCTCTGGACAGTAGAAAACATAACCAAAGATACATTGGTTAGTAAATTGGTTGTTTTTGAGTTGAGCGAATTTGGTGATGCCCTTCCTAAGGTTGAATCTGCATTTAAAGTTACTACTTCTAGAAGAGATGGATAGAGATATGATTCAGCTGAAAGTTCATCTAGGAATACATTCAAGTATGAGGATGAAATCAGACAGATTGAAGAAGAATCCAAACAGAGCTAGAAGAGCTGGAAGCACTTATTGTCAAAAGAGTATTGAGAGGAAAAGGTAAGTATGAAGGAAAATTTCCTCTTAAATGTTTTTCTTGCAATAGGATAGGTCATTTTGCATCAAGGTGTCTAGAAAGAGCTGCTAAACCAAGACATAAGAAGCCTAGATTGCAAAAGAAGTGTTACTATGCTGCTGATGAAGGCGTGACAGATGATGAATCTGATAAAGGAAATAGAAGTGATGATAAATGGGTATTTATTGCTATTAAGGAAAATAATCCTATATTGACTGAATCTTCTGGTTGTACAAATGTGGAGAAAGCCCTAGCTAGTTGAGTTGAAGAGAAAGATGAATGGGTGATTGACAATGGATGTTCACATCATATGACGGGAGACAAAAGTAAGTTTGTAAGCTTGGAAAAGTATGATGGTGGTGTTGTGAGATTTGGTGATAATACAACTAGTGTGATCTGTGGAAGAGGTTGCATTTCTCTTGATGGTAAGCATAATACTAATGATGTTTTGTATTTGGAAGGATTGAAGCATAATATTTTGAGTGTTGGTCAAATGGTTGATAAGGGATACAATCGTCAGTTCAAGGATGGAAAGTGAAAAATATTGAGTTTCAAAAATGAAATTGCATCAGGTACAAAAACCAAAGGTAATATCTTTCACTTGAGTGCTACTAGTAAAAATTGTTTGATTTCTCAAGTTGATGAAAGTTGGTTATGGAATAGGAGGTTGTGTCATGTTAACTTTGATAATACTGTCAAGATAAGTTCCACTAAGGCTATAAGAGATCTACCTAAGTTGATGAAACCTGCTATTGCAATATGCGAGGAATGTCAATTGGGAAAGAAAACTAGGATTTCATTTTGGAGTAAAAAGAATTGTTCAAATGAATTGTTAGAGCTTGTGCACACTAATCTGTGTGGTCCCTCTAAGGTCAAAAATTTACAAGGCTACAGGTATTTCATGTTACTCATTGATGATTATTCTAGAATGGTATGGGTTACTTTCTTAAGGGAGAAATATAAAGCACTTGAAAAGTTCAAGATATTTAAAGCTATGGTTGAGACCGAGACAGGTTTGAAGATTAAATGTCTAAGATCAGATAGAGGTGGTGAATTCACTTCTGGTGAATTTAATTCTTTTTGTGAAGAACATGGAATAAAGAGACAATTATCTGCACCGTGGAACCCTTGTCAAAATGGAGTTGTGGATAGGAAGAACATAATAGTTGAAGATGTTGCTAGAGCTATGATGTTGGAAGGAAATGTAACTCATATCTATTGGAGAGAAGTTGTGAGTACTGTTGTGTACATACTCAACCATGTACAAATCAAAGGTGATACTGGTAAGACCCGTTTTGAGCTATGGACTGGTCAAAAGCCTACTATTAAATAATTCAAGATATTTGGAAGAAAATGTTATAATAAGAGAGACGAAGACATAGGAAATTTTGATGCTAGGAGTGATGAAGGTATCTTTCTAGGTTATTCTACTAAAAGTAAGGCCTACCAATTTTACAATAAAAGATTGAAGAAAATGGTTGAAAGTGCAAATGTTAAGGTTGATGAAGACTTTGGAACACTATCTAGAACCTATGGATATGACTCTGATGATTATGATGAAAGTAAAAACCAAGGAAAGAAAGTTCAGACTACGAATCAAGTGCAAATCAATCCAATAAATCAAGAAAATGAAGAAGAAGAAGAAACCAGTGAAGTTGCAGAAGAGAGATCAAAAGAACCTGAAGTTGAAGAACATCCTAAGAAGACTCTGAGGTATGTAAGATTGAATCACTTAGAAGATCAGATTATATGTGATAAGAACAAAGGTATCTAGACTAGGAGAAAGATTGTAGAAGAGTATTGCTTGATATCAAAGACTGAGCCTACTAGTGTGAATGAATCATGTAAAGATGAGCATTGGGTTGAAGAAATGAAAGAAGAATTAAAATAGATTGAAAAGAATGATACATGGATTCTTGTTCCTAGAACTAAGGACAAGAATGTAATTGGAACCAAATGGGTCTTTAGAAACAAACTAAATGAGAAAGGTGAAGTGGTTAGAAACAAAGCAAGACTAGTATGTAAAGGATATTCACAGATGGAAGGAATTGATTTTGAAGAGACTTTTTCCCCTGTTGATAGAATTGAAGCTGTAAGATTATTTCTTGCCTATGCTGCTCACAACAACTACAAAGTTTATCAGATGGATGTCAAATAAGCTTTTCTAAATGGTGAATTGTAAGAAGAAGTGTATGTTGAGCAACCTTATGGATTCCAGTTGACTGATAAAGAAGATATGGTATGTCAGTTGAAGAAAACATTGTATGGACACAAGCAAGCCCCTAGAGCATGGTATGCAAGATTGGATAAGTATTTACTGAAGCTTGGATTTAACAAAGGTACTGCTGATAGTAATCTGTATTTCAAGATTGATCATAATAAAGATTTGATTGTTGAATTCTTTGTTGATGATATCATTTTTGGAGGAGATGATGGTTTGTGCATGAATTTTGCTAATGAGATGCAGAATGAATTTGAGATGTCTATGACTGGTGAGATGAAATTATTTTTGGGATTGCAAATTACTCAGTTAGATAAAGGGAATTTTATATCTTAGTCCAAGTATGTGAAGGAATTGTTGAAGAAGTTCGGTATGGAAGATTCAAAGCCAGTTGGTACACCCATGGTGACCGGATGCAAGTTAACAACAAAAGATGATTCTTTGAAAGCTAATCAGACAAGATACATATCAATGATTGGTAGATTTTTGTACTTAACTCAAACTAGACCTGATATCATGAATGTTGTATGTATTGTTGCAAGATTTCAAGCTATTCTGAAGGAATCTCACGTGACTGTTGTAAAGAGAATTTTTAGATACTTGAAAGGTACTGCTGATCTTAGCCTATGGTATCCTAAAGATGATGATCTTACTTTGAGTGCCTTTATTGATGCTGACTGGGCAGGAGATGTGAATGATAGAAAAATCACTAGTGGTGGTGCATTTTTCTTAGGTAAGAAGCTAATTTCATAGTTAAGCAAGAAGCAAAATGCCATTTCCTTGTCTACTTTAGAGGTCGAATACATTGCTACTGCTAATAATTGTACTCAAGTCATGTGGATGAAACAAATGCTGAAGGAAATAAAAATTATATATGATGAGCCTATTGCTATATTCTGTGGTAAGTCAAGTGCTATTAACAGTTCCAAGAATCTGGTGTTGCATTAAAAAACAAAGCATATATCTATCAAGTTTCACTTTTTGAGGGAGAAGGTAAGTGAAAAGGAAGTCATACTGGAGTATGTGCCGAATAAGGATCATATTGCAAACATCTTTACCAAGTCGTTGCCTAAGGATAATTTTGAGTATCTCAGAGGGAAGTTAGGGGTGATTACCCCTCCTAATCAGAACTAAGATACAAAGCATCACATTGTATCAGTCTATGCATTTCACAATCATATCTTTCTTTGGATTGATGTTGTGGTGGCTACTACTAAGGGGGAGCAGTCAGATGTTGAAAAATTCATATATTTGGTTCAGAGCTTAGAGATATTTTTCATTGATGTCAAAGGGGGAGAAGAGTCATGTGAAAAATTGGTGATTATTTGAGGAGAAGAGCCTTATGAGGAGCAAGATTATGTGAAAGTGTTAAGGAGAAGATGAGTCAAATCCTAAGCATGAGTTAGTTTTGTTGATGGTGTTTTTCACATCATTTGTTGCCATCAATTCCAAAGTGGGAGATTGTTGGATGTTGTGGTTGTCATTGATGTCAATACTATTAGCATAAATGTATTTAAAGTTGTATATGTCGAGGATATTGAGAAAATTGTAATAAATGAGTTGCAGGTTGTCAGTGGTGAAGTGAAGTTCAGTATGTCAGTTATTTCTATACATTGTTGATAAGAGGTTGTGGACTAAAGGGTTTGTTGCTAAGTGTATCTAGTTTATCCATGTCGAGTTTTAGAGATCTGCATGAAGATTTGATCAAGTTATGAAGATTTTCATTTTGACATTTTTTTTCCATTTCTTTAGTTGGTGTTCCTAATTGAAGATGAGGCTATTTTAGTTAGTGTAGTTGTTGTGGATGCTTCTCTTTTGATTCGTGATGCTTGTGGATGTTTCTAGATCATGGTCTATGGAGCAGAATCCATCTTTCCTATTGAGGTTGAGCTCCCATCATTGTGAGTGTCACTAAAAAATTTGATAACTAAGGAAGAGTACAAAGTGTCTTGACTAAATGAGTTGGAATTCCTAGATGAACATCATCTTGACGCCCTTAATCATTTGCAAGTATATCAAAAATGAATGAAACAAAGCTCTAACAAGAGAATCAAATGTCGGTTGTTCTAGGTAGGTGATCTCATCTTAAAGAAAAATCAAAAGAACCTTCCAGATCAAGACAACAAAGGAAAGTTTGATCCTAACTAGTTGGGTCCCTTGGCCATTACAACAAGCTACGAATCAGGAGCATACCAACTATCAAACCCTGAAGGTGAACCCTTGCAGGAGCCAATCAATAGCTTGCATCTCAAAAAAATTTATGCCTAAACATGAAGGGTGTAAATTAGAAAATACAAAAAAAATCCAAAAATGATCAAAATCCAAAAAAAATGAGAAAAAGGATTGAAAAAAGTAAAGAAAAAAATCATCCTCTAGTGAAAACCACTTTAGTGGCGCTTTGGGAAAGTACCTTGGTGAAAACCTGGCAAATAGGTGCCTTGTGTAAATAAAGCATCTTCATCTATTCTTTGGCTCTTTTGGCCTACCATTCTTTGCATTTCCATTCATCCCTCATCCGTGTCCTTATCATGGCTTGTCACTATAAGGTATCATGAACTCTTTAGCACTACTTGGTATATTCCCAAGGTCAGTCTGCCTTGCCTTTATCGAAGCAGGATAATATATCACACTAGGAGCATTTCATTATGTGTCACAATTGAGTTCTTGTATATCT
The DNA here is from genome assembly GCA_007258455.2 of Sequoia sempervirens. Classification (NCBI taxonomy): domain Eukaryota; kingdom Viridiplantae; phylum Streptophyta; class Pinopsida; order Cupressales; family Cupressaceae; genus Sequoia; species Sequoia sempervirens. Next base: position 416,900,020 of record VDFB02193867.1, read on the forward strand.
TGAGGTCGTGGGACATCTTATCAAAAAACACCAAAAACATTCATAAAATCTTATCTAGAAAATCTAGAAACATTTGCAAAATCCTATACAATGAAAATCCAAAAACATTCAAAACATTGTAAAGGAAAAATCCAAAACATCAAAATCCCTAAAAAGGTTGAACATCAAAAATCCAAAAAAAATGTCCTCTTGTCAAACTACTTTGTCTTTGAGCTTGAATGTAGGAAAGGACATCACTGATGTGCCCCCGAGACACCCTAGGTTAGTCCTTAGAAGTCCATTGTAATTAGTTGTCATTTCTCATCTGTTCATATGTTTCTCTTGTAAATGGGTCGAGTCAGTCAAACTACGTGGTCTCTACGTGTATAATGTAGGCAAGGCTAATCTTTGATTAGCCCTCGAGGCCCCTAGGAGAGGTCTTTAGGTTAGGTTCTTGGTCGAAACTCCGAAAATCCAAAAACGTCCAAATAACTTCAAAATTCCAAAAACATCCAAATAACTCTGAAAATCCAAAAATATCCAAATATCTCAAAAATTAAAAAACATCCAAATATCTCGAAATCCCAAAAAAATCCAAATATTTAGAAAATCCAAAAAAAATCAAAAATCAAAAATCAAAAAACAATATTAAATGTTTAAAAGATCTAAAAATCCTCAAATATTCAGAAAACCCTAAATAGCTTTAGAAAATCCAAAAATCTTGAACATCCATATAAACATTCAAAAATACCAAAACCAACCTCAAAACATTTCAAAATACCAAGAACACTGAAATAATCTAGAAAATCCAAAACCCATCCATCCCATCTCACTTTCACCCACAATAAAATTTCACCCATAATAAATGATCATCACCATCACCCTTTGGAAAAAAAACTAGAAAGAAAACATAGCAAATCCTAAAGTGCAAACCCAAAAGTCAAAATCTAAAGTCCAAATCATAGGTAAATGTGTCAGTAAATTTTATAGCAATAGCTCATTTTAGCATCATCATCCCAACATCAAACAACCCTCTAATCAACATGTCCTAGGATGTATCCTTCCTGCAATGGACATCGGTATTAGATATCTTAATGACCCATTCCGAGGACCTCTCAATGATGTCTAACAAAATGATTTAGAAAGAAAGGAATGGGGCATCGATCATTATCTTTCGTTTGTTGTCCTTGTGGATACTCTTGTAAAATAATATTGGCACATACTTGCTTAGTTGTGTGTAGGAAGATTGTTTGGAGTATGTTGTTGACTATTGTGTATTCTTTGGTCCAATATATTCTAAGCTTCTAACTTGCATTCCAACAACATTTCCGTATGTCAAGGTGTGAACAAGAACTATCCTATCTGCTTGTCGAGTCAAAGTCCATTACACTAGATAAAATTTCATCCTAGTTATCAATACCTAGATGCATTGTGTCTATGTGTTATATCAAACAATAAGGAACGATGGAAAATACTAATCTCAAAGTGTGAGCACCCATCCTACATTTTGCATTGTCTCATCACCATCTCTAACAAAGTCTCGATGGATCAAGGACTTGTTGGATATTTTGAAGCAATCATCATCAACAATGGTTTTTCTTTATTCTTCTATCTTATCTCCATGCTAACCTGGTATCATGACACTCAAAAATTCCATCAATGCATCCACCCTGCATCCACATATCATCAACATGCATACATCTCATACTCATATCATAGGCATCCATCAACATAACCATTGCTTATCATACATTCTGCATTATCTTTTGAGTTGTGATGAATAATATAGATTTTTTATTTTAAACATCTTAAATCATTGCATATCATAAACATTTGCATTCATACATCCATATGCATACATCATCATAAAACATGCATAGAAAATATACATGAAAAAGAAATGCATTCACATCATTTGCATCCATAATATCTGCATATCATAATCATTCATCCATGTCATATCATGAAAATATAATTAAAAAGAATATAACATTGCATCCATCCATAGCATAATCATCACATATCACATAAGAATAGAATAAAATGCATCCATACATGATCATATATAAGCATCCATATCACATCATCAATACATCATGAAACAAAGTCAACACATCATAAGCATGAATCATCCATATCCATATCATATATATATCTAAAAAATGTGTCATGGTACAAAATTTGGATCAGTGTATGTACATTGATGATAAGTACAATCTCCATGAGGCTATAAAAAAGGAGCCCATGAATGTATATCAGTATAAAGAATGGGGAAAAATCAAAAAGTTTCTACATTAGAAATCTAGCCTTGGTGGCTACTACCCTCTCCAGCCTACCGCTTAGGTTGCTCCTTTGCAAGGGGATAAGCATCACTACGCTGAGAAAAATTGGGATGATGAAGAGCCACTGGAACATCCTTGTGATAATGTTTCTTGTAATACACAACCTCCATGATGGCCTCTATATACAACCTATCCGAAATAATCTGACCATGTGTGGCTGCTACCATGACCTCAATTTGTTGTTGTCTCGCAACCTCCTGATGTCTCTCCCTGGCGACAACTTGAACTCTCTATAAAGTTGCATCCCTCTCGGTTGTCACCATGACCACCTACTACTGAGCTTGGTCTTGCTCAATAGTCAAAACCAAAATTTGCTGGCAGGCCTGGTCTCACTCACCTGTCAAATCCTACACTTACTGCTACAACTATTGTATCTATGCATCTCTAGCATCTAATGGTGGTGGTGGTGGTGGTAGTGGTTGTTGTTGCACTACTGGAGGCTACTGAGGAGGCTATTGTCCCACTAGAGGAACCCCCAAAAATTTTCCATCATGGCCATCTTAGCCTCCCTATCCTCTACCCATGACACCTCTGCCTCACGGCCTCCCTCTAGGAGGGGCACCTGCTAGATCTATGAGTCATCATGGTGGGATGAACCATGCATCATAAGTTGGAGTGGTCTACACTATAGGATAACCCTGATCATATGCCCAAGGCTAGGCAACCAACTGGCAAAACCTCTCAATGACCTTTGGTGCCAGAATTTTTGGTCCCTAGGTTGGAACCTCTCTAGCCGATCTCGCAAAAATAGCCCTATAGGCATCATCAAGCCTATCCTGTACATCGCCAAAATATCTGGCTACCCTGTCAGGAAGGTATCGCTCAATGGTGGTGTTATCTTGACCCTCATGTAATTTTTCTAACTAGAAAAATAAAAATATTGTAAATCATCAAACAGGTTGGCATTTGAAGCCATGGCCACCAACAAAACATGGTCATATTGTCAATCACTCATAGCTAGTATAGGAGCCCAATCTATCCTGTGTGCCTAAGAGTGATGGCACCTTGATATCTCCATACGACGAGATCATTGGCTCCACGTTCACCATCTATACAATGGGTTGAAGCACGTTAATGTGCTCCCATGCCTAGATATGGAGAGTAACACCTACACTGAGGACTCTCCCATCACAATACACAAAGTCATGTAAATCATGGTATAGGGAGGCCAACATCATGGGCCCCCATGCAAAAAGAGTCCTCTGGTATAGTGTTTGCTGCCATGCCAAACCCCATCCTAGGCTAAAGAATCAGTCGCATATGTCTGGAGCCACCCAACCTAAAATGATGGCCACAACAATCAATTTGAACATTGGGACTTGACCTCTATATGTCTCTAAGTCAATCTACGAGGTGACCATTACAATTTAGTCCATCTCCACCACCTCTAAACAAACATCAAATCCGGCTTCAAGATCGTAGATCACATGATTACTGTGGATAGGCAATTGCAATATCTGCCACACATCCTCCAAGGTCACTGTCACCTCCCCCATCAGAAGGTGGAAGGATGAGGTCTCACTGTGCTATCTCTCACACAACACTATCATCATAGCCAAATGTGTCCTCACAATAGGTGTATATGCGATATACCACAATCCGATCTCTCCTAGGTGCTCCTAGCGCAACTCTAACATATCACCCAATCTCTCAAGTACTGTGGGCTTGTGCTACCTCAACATCAATGGTTGGAATACCTCCTACACCAATGAAGTGCACAACGTCAGGAAATCATCAAAATTTGAAGTTATTCGGAATTTTTTTCTTGGAAATCACAATTGTGTCGCTATTTACAATAGCATCACTATATTCAAAACTCAAATAGTGACGACCAATGCATTTCAAATTTCTAATTGAAAAATGCGGCTCCAGACAAGCTCACGTCACAATTTAAAATTTGGCCTAAACTAACCCCAACTTTAAAATTGGTAAGTGCGTCACTGGATATGACTACATCGCCATTTAAAATTTGAAACCCTAAATTCAAATCTTGAAAATCGTTTCCCTATACATATGTGTCGCTATCTATCATTTGGGCATCACCGATTGAAGTTTGGGCATCACTATATAGCAACACCGCCGAAATCTAAATTTGAATGCCTAATAAATGCATCAAAATTTCAGATCAGGTTTTGAATCACATACTGGTGGTCATGTGCTTGGAAGCCATTGGAACTCACAAACTCGATCAGAGATGTGTCATGGAAGCTTACAACGTGCCATTTCGTCAAAGGGTCAAAGCTCGAATTGCAAGAATTTCTTAAGTGTTAATGCACAAATGATTTGAAAATGACCCCTCTTGGCCTATTTAAGCTAGAAAATTAGAGTTTTTGCCCTCATTTAGCCTTTTTAATGGGGTTTATTATCATTTTCAACACTTTTTCCAATCTAGACCTAATTTTGCATCATTTTTTGTGTTTTTGGCATTATTCTTGCATCCTAGAACCTTTCTGAACCCTTGGGGAAACTCTTGAACCTTTATCGAGAAATCAACCCAAAAATTGAAATTTTTGCTCGATTTCTTGAGGAGGGAGTCAATTTTATCCTTCCGTTGGGGCATCTAAAAAATTAGACAATTTTCATTTTTTGATTTGGGTAGAATTTTTCATCTAAAAGTCGTTGTTCTTTAAACCAAAGTAGCATGTACCTTGCTTCAAAGAGGGGGAAAATGTAGAAACTAAAAAATTTCCTAATCAATGTCATACACTCAAATCAGATTTATTAACATTATTTCCTCTTTATCCATCCTCTTTTTTCTTAATTAATTCAATTAGCCTAGCTAATTAATTAATTGCATAATTTTTGTCTATTTGGCCTAATTAATTAAATTGGGTTAATTCATCTCTTTTCATACTAGCACTTCATCTCATTAAATTAGATAAATTAAAATATTTAATTTTATCTCCTAATTCATCTTATTTAATTGAATAACCCTAAGTTATTTAATTAAATATCATTTCACCCCTCCCCTATTTATTAAATCATCTAATTTAATAAATATCTCCTAGTTCTTCTAATCCCCTAATTGCATAAATTAAACCTTGTTTAATTAGAAATTAAATTAATTTTCCTTTAATCAAAGGGAATATTCCTATGGAATATTCTTTATCCTTTTTGCACAATTAAAACTTTGTTTTAATTAACCTTTTTCCTCATCCAAATGGAATATTCTAAGGAATATTCCCTCTCCTCCAATAAACTCAATTGACTTCTTCAACAAGCTAAACCATTTTACCTCTTAAGAAAGTTACCTTTGACCTATGTGAGTAGGTCAAAAGTGTGTTTGTTTGAGGAAAATGTGAGCCCTTGATTAACTTTCATCATGCATTCTCATCCGTTGATGAGAATCCATGATCCATGCCTCTCATCTCCTTCATCTTGAATCGTTGATTAAGATTTTTGATCTCAGCCATTCATTCTTCATTTTATCTCCTATAAATAGATCACTATTTGGAGACAAATGGATCCATATTTTATTGCAAACTTATGTTGTTAAATTTACTCACATAATCACTCATCTTTTATTCAATTTTTAGCTTGTTTTAGTTCATTTTAGTTGCATAATAGCTTAGAGCATCCATTAATGGCTTCCATGCATCCATCTTAGTTTGTAAATATATTAAGGTTTCCATCTTTTAGCATAATTTTAGCTTAGATTAGTTTAGCAATTGCATAATTAGATCATTTATAGCATAAAATCATGATAACTTAGCTTGCATCATATTCATTTTATCATAATTTAATTTTTTCACACATCAAACACCATGGTTTCATCGATTCTCTTCCATAGAATTGATTGAGACAGGATCACTATCATTACATTGGGAGAGGGTCGTCGATCCACATCAACGCGACACCAATTCCACAACATAAATTTCAAATGGATTAGAATAGATGTTTTGATGGATTTCGTAATTTAGTATGTTAGGTTTTGATGAAATGTTTAGTTTTAATCTTGTTGAGATTTGAGTGTTGGTGGCTTTGTTATGCTTTGATTATTCATGGATCAAGCGTAATTCAACGCATACCAGTATCCTCGCATCGACAGATCTTGGCATGGAATGTTGGGTTCTTGGTTAGACATATCGCACTCTGACTATTGCAATAAATTGTCACTGCACCATGTTTTATTCCAATATTTGAACACAGTCTCTTGAGCCAAATGGCTTCTTTACAAGCATGAGTATCTACCATATACTTTGCTTCAGTAGTGGACAAAGAAACCACAACCTGTCACTTACTCATCCAACTAATTGCACCACTAAATAAAGTAAACACATAAGAAATGGTGGATTTTCTACTATCAACATCACCTACCTGATCTGACTCCACATAACCATGAATATCAAGGTAAATCTCATCTTCAGTCATATTACTATGATAACATGAGGAATAATTTGAGGTACCATGCAAATATCTAAAGACTTTTTTAACTGCATCCCAATGAACTCTACTAGGATCAGACATATATCTGGAAATAACTCCCATTTCTTGGGTAATGTTTGGTCTAGTATAAACCATAACATACATTGAACTTCCAACTACACTTTGGTAAGGCACTCTACTCATGTCTTCCATCTCTGATGGAGATGTTGGAAAATTTGACATAGATAACTTTTTTCCAACTAAAATATGAACACACCATGGTCTACAATCCTGCATATGAAACCTTTGTAAAATTGAGTTGACATGCTTACTTTGACCAAGCCATAGCTTTCTATTCACTCCATCTCTTTTAATTTCCATCCCAAAAATGTGTTTATCTGCACCAAGATCTTTCATTTCAAATTTAGCAACATGTTGAGATTTTAGTTCTGAAATCACAACTTTCCCTCTACCAATACATAACATATCATCAACATATAATGCAATAAACACAATGATCTAATTTAGAATGCTCAAATAATAAACTCAACACATATGTATCAAAATTTTGGTACATCCTAGGACATTGTTTTAATCCATACAAATAATTCTTCAATTTTCAAATCAACTTACTTTTACCTTTCACCTCGTAGTGCTCTGGTTGTGTCATATAGATATCCTCCAAATCACCATGAAGGAAATCACTTTTCACACCCATTTTCTCAACCTCTAAATAATGAGCAGTAGCAATAGAAATAAAAAATCTAATGGATGTCATTTTTGCAATATGAGAAAATATCTCACCATAATCAACACCCTCAACTTGAGAGTAACCTTTTTGCAACCAACCTTGCTTTGTACTTCTCAATACCTCCAACTGAACCAATCCTTTTCTTGAACACCCATTTAGAACCAACAGGTTTTCATCCTTCAGGAAATGGTACAAGATCCCCTGTATCATTCTTTTTCAAAGATGCCATTTCTTCATCCATAGAAATCTTCTAGGATTCTACATCATTCATACCTAGTGCCTCTTCTAGAGATATGGGTTCATCCATGTTATTATTCAAAGAAAAACTACATCTGCAATCATTAGGTGAATACCTTTCAGGTGGTTTTCTATGTCTTGTGGACCTATGAACAAGTTGAGTTGGAGGTTCTACCTCCTCTTCTGAAGATCTAGAGCTAGAAGAGCTCTCCTCAACTTCTTTTCTATCCTTGGGCCTCAATTTAACTTTCTTAGGTGTAGAAGGAAATTGAATCACATCTTCTTATTTGCTTTGTTCTGGCTGCAATGCAACAAAAGAAGGCTTAGTTTCTCTAAAAATAACACTTCTACTATGTATTACCTTCTATGCAGTAGGATCCCAAAGCTTGTATCCTTTCACACCATAACTATATCCAATGAAGATACATTTCACAACCTTGTTCTCCAACTTTGTTTGCTTCTCCTTTGGTACATGTGCATATGCCTCACAACCAAAAACTCTAAGATGTCTTAATTAAGGCTTGCAACCCGACCATGCCTCTATAGGCATCTTATCACCAAGAGTTGATGTAGGAGAATTGTTAATCAGGTAATAGGAAGTGGCAATAGCCTCAACCTGAAACCTTTTTTATAGAACAACACCACTCACATACTCCTAGCTTTCTCCATCAGTGTCCTATTCATTATTTCAACAACTCCATTCTATTGTGGAGAATACAGAGTTGTCTTTTGTCTATGAATACCACAATCTTTACAAAATTTATCAAAATCATTAGAGAAAAATTCACCACCATTATCAATACTCAAACATTTTATTTTCTTTATAGCCTACAACTCAACCATTGCTTTAAATTCTTTAAATCGACTGAAAACTTCATATGTAATCTTTAGAAAATATACCCACATTCTTCTACTATAATCATCAATAAATGAAACATAATATGTGGATTTACCAATCGAAGGAACATCTATAGGACCAAACACATCAGAATGAATAAGATCCAATACACCACAAGATTTATGAGAACTCATGTAAAACTAAACATGGTTTTGTTTTTCATAAATGCAATGCTCGCAGAAATAAAATTCAAGATTACAATCAGAAAAACCTTCAATGAGTTTCTATTTTTCAATGTCCTTAGACCCTTTTCTCCAATGTGGCCAAGTTTTTTGTGCCATAACATAGTTTTCTCTAAAGTTATTTTTGTTTTAGAAGAAAGAGAACCATTGGGTACCCAAAAGCCATGACCATCTATTGAAGGTGAAACCCTCACCTCTTCCATAGACTTGCTTTTCACAAAAGTACTATTACACTCAATAATGCATGCATCCAACTTATGCAATGTGCCATATTTGAAACCTCTAGCAATCACCATATCACCTCTAACTATCTCACATCATGCATAAAAAAATACTACTTGCATGCCCACATCTATTAGTTTTCTCACGAATAACAAATTTTGTTCTAATCCAAGGATATGCAACACACCATTAATCCTTTTTATTCTACCATTAGGAAATATTATTTTAACTTTACCACAGCCAAAAATATCTAAATGAGAATCATCACCCAAGTACACCTTACCTCCATCAAATTCTTCATATTTAGAAAACCAATCTCTATTAAAGGTCATATGGAAAGATGCACCTGTGTCAATTAACCATGCATCATTACCTACATGAATTTCCAAAGTTGCAATGGATGCATTACCATCTTCCTTCTCATACTTAGAATTGGAATTGAATTTCTTCTTTTTATTCTTCTTTTCTTCTTTTCATTCCTTATGAACATGCCCGGGCTTACCACAGTTCTAGCAAATAACTTTGGACTTTCCAAGAGATTTAGATCTCCCCTTGGACTTGAATTTGTCATTCTTCTCATTTTTCTTTCCTTTTTCCTTAGGGATTCCATGAACATGTTGGGCCTCCTTGGTAGTGATGGATACCTTCCTCCTCATTTCTTTAGAAAGCAAAGAACCCACCACATCTTTAGTCTTCAAAATAACAAAAGTGTTCCCAATAACCATAACAAGAGAATCCCACAAATCAACGAATCAAGCAAAGAACAAAGCAGGATCTAAAATTTCTCCTCCTCATCCATTTTGACATCAATTGGTGCCATTTGAGCCACCAACATATTGAATGCTTCTAGGTAGTCTATGATTCATCCACCCTCTTCCATTCTCAAGGAATACAAACGTTTCTTCAATAAAACCTTGTTCACTAAATATTTGTCTTGATACATCTCACCAAGCTTCTTCCATAGTTTTTTTGTAGAGGTTTCTTCATGGAAATTAATTAAAATAGAGTCTACCAAGCACAATCTGATTAGACCCTTGGATTTTTGGTCCATAAAATCATATTGAGGAGCCTGAGTAGGATATATAGGCCTTGAAACAATCTCATCAATAGCATCCCACAGATCTCGATCTATCAACAAATCCTCCATCTTTAGCTTCCACATCTCAAATTTATTTCCAAAAAAATTCTCCACTTCTATTGTCCTTGATGAACTTGCCATCTAAAAATTCCTGCAATAAGATCACAAAGTGTCTTTTGCACAAGCTCCCACTCAAATTTATATTAGTTCAAAAAACCCAACAACCCATAACTGAAACCAAAGGTGATCAAGATCTGATACCACTTGTAAGGAAGCTAAGGTAGTGGAACAACTTCCTACACTAATCTTGAGAGGAGAATAATGCAAAAATTTTACAGATCTTTAACAGTTATAGAAACTTAAACAAAAATAAACACAAATATCATGCATACCACAACACAATAATTTACGTGGGGAAAACCCTTTTAGGAGAAAAAACCCACACTCCAAAATCCACCCAATATATTATTTAAAAATCACAAAGATTACAATATACTTGCAAAGCAAGCTTCTCATAGGAGTATCACAACTAGATATCAAGAGACAAAAAGATCACTATTAGACTCTTAGAATACATCACTGTCTCTACCACAGCCATAATACAACACCCTCATAAAAAAGGGTTACATTCTAGGGCAAGACAGACCAACAAAATATCCACCACTAGATTTAAAGCCTAATAATTAATGGTCTAGATTTATAATATATCATTTATTTAATGTATGTAGGCCATTTTAGGAGTTTTCCTAAAAAATTTAACATGCTCACATTTTTCTCCTCAATGTCACCCTTTGCTACCATTGTATACACCTATTGGTGTAAGTAGGAAATATATATTCATATATATCCTATCAACAATAACCTTTATATAATTGCAAGGTTGAGACACATTTTCCCAACACTTTCCTCTCTACTTCGCTCTCTCTCTCCCCCCCTCTCTCTCTCCCTCCCTCCCTCTCTACTCTCTATCTCACCTCTCTTTCCCTCCCTCCCTCCTTCCCTCTCTACTCTCTATCTCACCTCTCTTTCCCTCCCTCCCTCCTTCCCTCTCTAATTTTCTCTATCTCCCCCTCTCTCTATCTCTGTCTGTCTCTCTCTTTCTTCCTCCCACCCACCTTCCCTTGAGCCACTTCTTTCTATATAACCTATCCCTCTATATCTATTTCTCTCTCTCTCTCTCTCTCTCTCTCTCTCTCTCTCTCTCTCCTTTCCTCTCTACTCCATCTCACCTCTCCCTCCCTCTCTCCTCTATCTATATCTCTCTCCCTCCCCCTCTCTCTCTCCTCTTTCTCTCTCACTCTCTTCCCTCTCTACATCTCTTTATCTTTCCATTCTCTCTTTCTCTCTCTATCTCCAAAGATATAGATAGTAGAGAGGGAAAGAGATAGGTAGAGAGAAAGAGGGCAAGGGAGAGAGGTAGAGAGAGTGGTAGGGAGTGGAAGTAAAGATAGATAGAGAGAAGGAAGGATAGAAAGAGGGAGGGAGAGTTAAAAAGGGATAGTTGAGATAGAGAGGAGAGAGTGAGAGGAAGGGAGAGAGAATTGCGAGAAAAAGAGGAGGGTGAGAGAGAAAGAGGGAGAAGAGAGGGAGAGAGAGTGAGAGAGAGGTAGGTAGAGGGAGGGAGAGGAGAGATAGAGATTAGATAGGGAAATAAGTAGGGAGGGAGATATAGGTGATATTTAGTGAGGGGTTGAGAAAGAGTGATGGAGGGAGAGGTAGGTGTAGAGAGGGAGAGGGGAGATATAGATAAGTAGAGAGGGAAGGAGAGAGAGAGGAGAGATAGTGAGTAGAGAGGGGAGGGATGGAGGGAGATAGAGGTGAGTGTGTGTATGTGTGTGTGTGAGAGAGATAGAATTGTGAGATAGAGAAAATGAGTGATTGAGAGAGAAAGAGGGGGAGGGAGGGAGGGAGAAAAGGGAGAGAGATGAAGAGGAGAGATAGAAAGAAGGGGAGGGAGGGTGACTTAGAGAGAGAGAGGGAAAGGAAAGATAGAGAGAAGTAGAGAGGGAAGGAGAGAGGGAGAGTTAGGGAGGGAGATAGAGGTGTGTGTGAGAGAGAGTGAGATAGAGAATTGTGAGCTAGAGAGGAGAGAGTGAGAGAGAAAGAGGTGGAAGAGAGGGAGAGAGAGGTAGAGGAGAGATAGAGAGTAGAGATGGAAAGAGGTAGGGAGGGAGACATAGGTGAGATATAGAGTGATGGAGGGAGAGGTAGGTAAAGAGAGGGAGACATGAGATAAAGATAAGTAGAGAGGGAAGGAGATGTAGAGAGAGGAGAGATACATAGAAGTGGAGAGGGGAGGGAGGGAGAGTTAAGGAGGAGATAGAGGTGAGCATGTATGTGAGAGAGAGAGAGGAGAGAAAAGGATGGGAGAGAGGGAGGAGAGAGAGAGTAGAGAGGGGAGGAGAGAGTGTGTGTGTGTGTGTGTGTGTGTGAGAGAGAGAGAGAGAGAGAGAGAGAGAGAGGGGTAGAAATAGATAGGCGAGATAGAGAGAGGGAAGGAGGAAAAGTAGGAGAGAGAGAGTGGTGAGATAGAGGAGAAAATGAGAGGTAGGGACAAAGAGAATGGTGAGATAGAGGGGATAGAGTGAGAGAGATATAGGGGAGAGGGAGAGATGGAGAGAGAGAGAGAGGTAGGTATAGGAAGGGAGAGGAGAGATAGAGAGTAGAGAGGGAAAGAGGTAGGGAAGGAGGCATAGGTGAGACAGAGAGGGATGGACAGAGAGTGATGGAGGGAGAGGCAGGTATAAATAGGGAAAGGGGAGATAAAGACAAGTAGAGAGAAAAGGAGAGATAGAAGAGATATAGAGAGTAGAGAGGGGAGGGAGGGATGGAGAGTTAGAGAGGGAGATAGATGTGTGTATGTGTGTGAGAGAGAGATAGAGAGAGTGGTGAGATATAGAGGAGAGAGTGAGAGAAAAAGGGGAAGAGAGGGAGAGAGAGTGAGAGAGGTAGGTAGACGGAGGGAGAGGAGAGATAAAGAGTAGAGAGGGAAAGAGGTAGGGAGGGAGAGGTACATAAAGAGAGGGAGAGAGGAGATACAAATAATTAGAGAGGGAACGATATGTAGAAAGAGAAGATATAGAGGGGAAGGATGGATGTAGAGGTAGGGAGGAGATAGAGGGGCATGAGAGAGAGAGAGGGGAGAGAGAGGGAGGGAGATGAGAGATAAGAGTAGAGAGGGAAGGAGATAGTGAGAGAGAAAGATGATACAACTTGTTGATCATTGAAATTTGACCTCCTGATTACTAAAATTTGACATGATGATTACTGAAATTTGATTAAGTCTAAAAAAATTATAAAATCTTAAAACTAGAATTTGCATTATAACTCCAAGAGATCTAAAATCACTCTCAAACATCCTGAAACTATATGCATGAAATATAACTTAAAGTATAAGAAAGTAAATTTTCATATGTAAATATCAACTTAAAATTTTTATTTCATGTATATAGTCTCATTGGCAGAGAAAGAGAAAAAGAAAGAGTTCACAAAAATGTATTGCAAAAGTTCATGCTTCAAATTTGGCGAGCGCCAAATGAAGAGTTCCAAAATTATTTGAATTTTAAAATACTGAGCCTTAGGCTCAGTCATCCAAGCCATTTGGCGAGCACCAAATTTGGTTCTCGCCAAACGATCATTTCAGGTAGAAAAAAAATGGAACCCTTTTTGTGTCACAAATTGGTGCACACACAAATGGTCATTTCGAGTAGAAAAACAAAAGTGGCAACTTTTTTATGTCACAGATTGGTGCACATAATAATAAATTATGCTAGATTAAATAATAATATATGGAACTAATAATTTAATAATTTACAATAATTAGTTTAGAAAATTAGATGTGGTAATGGATGTTGTTTTTCTCTATGATGGAATAATGATTACTTTTGGAGGAGATTCTAAAATATTTTGTCTCTAACCCAAAATTTTGATCTCAATATCAAATGAATGTCTTGAATTCTATACTACTCTTTTATTATTTTGAGGGTTGAATTGAGTTTCTTGGGTCAAATATATAATTATTGACTCATCCTTTGCTTTTGGATTTCACCCTGCATACTGTATAGAATTATTTTATAACTTGACAAATTGGTCTTCATTTTCTTATCTATTTTTATTTATTTGGGGTCTAGTAGTATTTAAAAATACCTTGGAAGGGTTATTATTTCATAACAAGAAAACTAATTATCTTAGATCAATGCCTAAAAATGTGTACAAAAGTTTGGTCATTGTAAGCAAGGGCCTTAAAATGAATGTAAGAAAATTCAATAGTCTTTTTATAGCACAAGGATAAGGTGGGATCTTAATATATTAAAAAAATTCAATAGTCTTTTTATAGTAATAAAAAATATATATTAAAATCTAATTTTATTATAGTGAAAATAAAAGCATTCTATTATGATATTAATAGTTTAAAATTTATTTGGAACCAAATTTATAATAGTTTAAAATAACCATTTTATATATTTAAAATTAAATTTTATCATAGTAAAAATTATCAATATTCTAATATGATGAATAATCATTTATGAAATAGTTTTTTTTAATAAAAAGAGGGTAAAAACTTTATTGAATCAAGAAAATAGTACAAAGACATAACTTAGAAACCACCCACCAAGGGCCAAAAGAAAAACCATCAAGAAAAACCCAAAAAAAATCTCATATCCTCCGCAACCAAGTCCTCAAGCTCCTTAGAAAGACCATCTGAAAGAACACTCCAATCATCCACTTTCCAGTTCCCCATTTGCTTAGAATCCCATTTAGCCAGACCATTAGCCATCTTATTCCACTCCCTAGGGATATGGCGAAAGGTGATAGAGTCCAAGGACTCCCCTAGGGAGATGATCTATCTAACCACTCAAGCCAGCTACCAGCTAACATCCTCCAATTGTCGCTTGTCCAAAAAATAAACCACAATCTGAGAACCTGACTCACAAATTATCCTTCTCCAACCAAGGGCACAAGCCCTTTTCAATTCGAAGAAAATAGCCAAGGTCTCCATGAAATTGTTATAATACAGGCCACAATACTCAAATAAGAAGAACACAACCACTCCAGAGCAGTCCCTACCAATGCCCCCAACCCCAACATGGCTAGGATTACCTCTAGAGGACCCATTTGTGTTTATCTTTAACACCTCCAAAGGTAGAGTCATCCAGTGGCCATCTCTTTGAACCTTCTCTCTAACACTTCGACCAAGACCCTAACTTGTTCCATTCTTAGCACAAACAAAAAGCCCCAAACTTTGAACAATTCTCATATCTCTAGGGTCCACAGGGGTCAAGAGATCACACCTAGCCGTCAAAGTCTCCTACATAACTCCCAATATCCTCATCCAAACTTGCATCACCTAAAGCTTCTTACCCAAAAAAATCCTCTAGTTATGCTCCAGCCAGATTTTCTAGATGAT
The DNA here is from genome assembly GCA_007258455.2 of Sequoia sempervirens. Classification (NCBI taxonomy): domain Eukaryota; kingdom Viridiplantae; phylum Streptophyta; class Pinopsida; order Cupressales; family Cupressaceae; genus Sequoia; species Sequoia sempervirens. The sequence goes on from VDFB02193867.1 coordinate 416,915,481, forward strand.
GAGGCTAGGACCAATTAACCAAGTAGTATGAAGAAATGAAGTCTTAGTTGTAGAAATCCCCAGCCCTACAGAAGTCCTCTAGAGATGAAGCATACCAACACGGTTGACTCTAGAGATCCCACCAAAAGTGCCAAAGAACCCTAACAAAAGGGAAATGGAAGAAGAGATGGGAAGTATCTTCATCATTGTTAGAGCATAAAACACACATAGAGGGGCCCTGAAAGCCCTGCTTCCAAAGATTCTCCTAGGTCAGACATCTATTATAAATCAACAACTAGGAAAAGAAGGTACACTTGGGCCAAGAGAATTTGTTCCAGATCTGCTTCCACTAGGGGACCCCTATGTAGCTAAACATTTGTTCATCAAGAACCCTATACCCAAAGGCCATGGTGAATTTTCCTTTTTGGTATCCTCCCCAAGAAAGAACTTTCCTCTCTAATGGGGAGCTACAAACCCTACTGGCCAAGATGCAAGAAAGCTCCTTAAAATCCTCTGTCATACCTCCAGGTGACCACTCATGTGGGTCCTTCCACTGATACACCAAAGCTCAGTCCAGAATCTAAGGAGATTTGAAATCTACCACATGATTCCAACCTGCATCCAAAAAGTGTCTACACAGGTCCTTAAAAGGAGGATGAGTAGACATAATAGGAGGATAACCATCCCCGGAATCAAACTAGAAGAGATCCTATGAATCCCTATTGCTAATCCAAAATAGGCCCTGCTTAATCAACTTGGCTTCCTTCTTGAGGGAACTCCAAACCATAGAAACTTTACCCTATAGACTATATCTAGGAACATCCTCTCCATATACAACCCCAAGGTATTTTGAGGTGAGGATCCTAGCCCAAGTTTGCTGATGCTGAGAACACCATATCCAATAAAGTTTAGCTCCACTATTATTACTCCACCGCCAACCTTGAATCAAGCCAAGCTCCACCCAAGATTTCAATAATCTCCCAAGCCCTTTCACCATCAAAATGAATAAGTATGGAGATAAAGGATCTCCTTGTTAGAGGCCCCTAGAAGCCCTAAAAATCTCAGAGGGCTCACCATTGACAAGTAAAGAGAAGTAGTCGTGACACAACTCAAAATTCAATCAATCCAATTTGACAGAATCATAAGCCTTGGCCATATCAGGCTTAATGATCATAGCCTTCTCCTTGGAGAAGGCCATAAAATTCACTATCTCTACAGCAATAACCACACCATCTAGAATCTACCTACCAGCCATAAACACACCTTGTTCCTCAAAGATCAACCTGTCTAACCACGACTTGAAGTGCTCAACAATCAACTTGGTAATGATTTTATATACCACATTAAAAAGGTCAATAGGCCTAAAGAGGTCCAAAGAATCAACTCCCTCATGCTTAGGGATGAGGGCCAAGAAGGTTTCATTAAGAGCTCTTAGAATTTTCTTATTATTTTGAGAGTTGTGAACAAATTCAAGCAGGTCAAGCTTGATAACCTCCCAAAAATCCTGAAAGAACTCAACCAAGAACCCATTAGGACCAGGAGCTTTACCTTTCCTCATTTGAAACACTATATTTTCTAATTCCAACAAAGAGATCAAATTGAGAAGATACCCATTTATTTCCTCAATCACCAAGGGATGAATGCAATCCAGGACTACATCATCCCCAATGGCAGGAGTAGAATCATCATAGAAAAGAGTAGAGAAGAACCAAATAGAATCTTTAGAAATTTCAATAGAGGAAAGAAGAGGGTCCCCATCTAGGGATTTAAGAGAAGTTATAATGTTTCCCTACCTTCTATCTTTAACCGAATTGTGAAAAAGGATGTATTCCTATCCCCCTCTTACAACCAATGAATGCAAGACTTTTCTTCCAAAAAATTTCCTCACGTAACTCCAATTCTTCCATATCCTTAACAACCACAACCTCCAGCCTAATCAACTCTTTAGTAAGCCCCTAATCCTAGATCTGCTAAGTTGGAGTCCAAGTGCTCTTTGGAAACACTTTTATCCTGGAAAACATTACCAAATTGGAATTGTTCCAACATTTCAACATATATTTGATATACTGAAGCCTCTTTGCAAAAGAGTACATAGCAGTACCAAAAACCAACTTTTCATCCCTCAACCACCCATGGATTAGGTCATGGAGAGATGCATCCTGAAGCCACATAAGTTGGAATTTAAAGCACTCTCTTTTAGGAAACCTAGCCAAATAGGAAGAGATTTTGATTGGCCAATGATCTGATCTCCACCAGTCCAAGATCTTAGAACTAGTCAACCATCTATTACCAACCCAAAAACTAGACACCAAGAACATGTATAACCTTTCAAAAATAGAAGCATCCCCAATCCTCTTGTTATTCCAAGTAAACACCCCATTTGAAGGTTTGATATCCACCAAATTCATATAGGCCATATTGTCCCTCATGAGGTCCAAGGAGGTATCTAGATAGAAAAACCAACCCCTTTCATAATCCAAAGACATGATCACATTAAAATCACCTGCAATAATCCAAGGGAGAAAGGGATCCAAGGAATGAAAGAATCTAATTTGAGACCACAAGTGAATCTTTCTAGGAAGATCTGAAGGAGCATAAACATTAGAAAGAAGAATTCTCTCACCTGGCTCTAAACTAGAAGCAACAAGGGAAATAGATCATCTGTCATAAAGACACTATAGGGGAATAACTTTGCATGGGTCCCATAAGCAAGCAACACCCCCTAAGCTACCCAGTTCCCCAACACATTGAAAGAGACCTCTACCATAGATCTTAGAATCCAGATTCAACATACTATCAACAAACAACTTAGTCTCTTGGAGGAAAACCAAATCAGGAGAGTGAACACGAATCAACTCACAAATAGCCTTTTTTCTACAGATGATATTCATACCCCTTAAATTCCAAGATAACACAGTCATATTTGTGGTTGGGAGAATTGAGAGTCAATAGTCCTCACTGAGCTAGAATCAACCAATGTCTCCCCAATCAACTTGACCTTTTCTAGGAGGCTTCTCCAGAGCCCCCTTTTTTAGGGATTTTTGTTGAAGAACCAAAGCAGGAGAAAGGTCTTGCCTTTACCAGACTCCTCAACAGCCTTTTCCATGATGATCCCATAACTAGAAGAAATAGATACCATATTTTCATCTGATGACATACCAATTCTCCCACACCGAGAGAATGAGGTAGGGAGTTCAACATCCATTTGATCCATTTGACCCCCTACTAGGGTCACATTGGAAATAAAATTTGGCTGATCCACCAAGCACTTCTCATCAAAAGAACTATCTAAAATTTGCATGTCAAAGGGGGACCCTTCTTCTTGAATCAAACCCTCAAAGCTTCAAACCTGTTGAGATATTCCTCTTCCTTCCTATCCTTGATGTTCCACTTTTGACCTCTATTCCTATTATGAGGTTTAATAGGAACAAAACCATCCTTATCTATCTCCCCCCCTTGCATGGGGGATTTACCCTTATCCAAATGCAAGTCAAACTCATGAGAAGCATTAGCCAAACCAACATAATTAGAAGCTTTGGGACACATTTGCTGCAGGTAGCCACACTCATGGCATAATCAACATCAAAAAGGTAATGCCTCATAGTCCAATTGTTGGATCCAAGAAGTCTCCCCAATGCTCATGGCCACCAAATCATGCAATGGATTATTCAAATCAATTTCAATGCAAACACATGCACAAGAAAGAACCCTTTTATTCAAAGTTTTTTGAGAGGGCCCAATAGGCTTATTGAGTAACAGAGTAATCATTTGTAAAATATCGCTTCACTAGCACTCTAGAGGCAAATGAGGGAGACACCCAAACTGGAATGCGGGAAGGGATCTCCTCAACTAAGTTGAAACCCATGTGCCATGGTTTAATGAATAAACCAACCTAATTATAAAAATATATTCCACCCTCAAAAGCTTGATTTCTATCAGCAATACAAGAAAAATCCACCATGAAGAAATTATTGGTAGCCAGCAGGATATCAAAATCACCTTCAAGGTTCCAAGTTTTGTGAATCCAAGAATCAAGAAAGGGAAGAAAAGTATACATCCTCATGAACTTTCAAATCAAGACATGATTGTTGTAGTACTCTAAATCCTTTGCTATAGAGGCAAGTTTAATCACAAGCATCAACCTTTCCTTCGATCTCTCCAAACACCCATTAAATTTTTTTAATTGAAATCCACCATTCCTTGTCAAACCCTCACTAGAGTTACCCATATTCATGAAAATTTGACTCCCTCCAGGAAGGGAAGAACCATGATTGGCCTTTCAAATTGATGCATGCACCTCCATGAAGACAACTAGTCCCTTGACTATATAAACAACCACCAGAGGCAATAGAATTCCCAACACACACACAACAATGAAGAAAAGCAGTGAACAAATAAAAGAAAGAAGAAAAGGCCCCGACCCCTAAATGTACATAGAAACCCCCCAATAGAAAAACATCACACAAGAAGTGGCTCCGCCCACATGCACACGCAAAGAACAAGCATAGAGGGGAAGCCACGACCTATTACAGGCTATGGGCTTCCAAACCTGCACTCACCTAGACAAATGACATCCCTCTCCTTTATGAAATAATTAATCACTACATAATGTTGTGCCTCTTAGGATGTTCGATAATTATTGCTTGGGATTGTTTGATTTAAATTTGTTTTATTAATGTTGTTTGATTAATTGAGGTATTAATTAAATTATTAAATTAAAAAGTAACTTGACAATTAAATGCAGAAGATATAAAGGTATTTATTAATAATGTTGGTGTGTGGTGTAATAAAAAAAATAAAAATAAAGATTTAAAGTTGGGAATTTCCAATTAATTTAATTGGTTACCGGAGAGAAAGAACGAGAACATGCATTGGAGGTTTTTGTAATTGACGATGGTGGAAAAAGGAGAATTAAGGATCCCATTATGAGCACGGGAGTGGGGGCATCAACATAGGATAACTCCCATCTTGCATGTTTTCCAATGAAGACAAAGGTAAGATTGGAAGTGGAGAACATCAGAAGTGGCTGCACAATGCAAACCGAATTCCCAATCCGTTCATAGAGCAGCAAGAAGATGTGATTTTTTATTTATAGGAAAGAGGTCGAACCATGAGTTGGTGATGGGGCGATGGAGCAGTAAGTGAAGTCATTTTCAAAAGCAACTGGTGTAAAGTAACAACACAGACAGTGTAGAGAAGTAGAACACAAAGAGATCTAGACAATGAGAGAGAGAGAGAGGGAACCAAGCGTGGAAGAACATAGTCTGTGGTTGATATCAAATGGGTTCCTCTCTTGTTATGTTAGTTTTATGAATAGTTCCAATTTGTATATCTTATATTCAATGCTTGGTATATGTTACAGTTGATCCTCTACATATGAATTGATGCTTTGCATCAATTTAGAGTCGTTACTTTGTATCTATTATAGATAAGACTCTGTGTTTGTTTTGGTTGATATTCTATGTATTTTAAGGTTGTAATTTTGTTAGAATATAAGGATGATACTATTTAGTTATAAGGCCAAACACTATTGTGTTTTATGGCGGATGTAAGTGTGTTGCCAAAAAGTGTATACTTTGCTTGATATGGGAATAATTGATGATAAATTGGACTTAATGAGGCCTTGATTTGGTGTTGTAATCTATCTACACATCCACACTAGGTCTTGGGCCCTTGCAAATTGAATAAAATGTATTTATTGATGTCTCATAAAGGTGTTGTGAGGTGTTGTAACACATCTTCACACTTTTCTAGGACCATAATGTTATAACTCACCTAAATAACCTTACCAATACCTATTTCAAAGTGTTGTAAAGTCTTGTAACAAATTTTCACTCTTTCCTAGACTTTTCATCAATATTTACACCTTTCTTATGCTTTAGATGGCCCCTTTATACACTTACAGGCCTTAATTAAGTGTCTTGTTGAAGAGTAACTCAATAAACAACATTTAATACATCTTAATCTCTAACATGCACTGAAAATTACCTAGGTGGACTAAGTTGCCACCTTGGGTGACTTAGTCCCATTTGGCTCAAAAATCAAAATAAATTCAAATTTCTTTTGGGTTTTTATTCTTTAAGACCTAAGGTTGGCCTGTGATGAGGTATTTTCAGGAATTTAGGAATAATTGTGCATAAATAAGGGTTTTTCCCCTCATTTTTTAGGCTCCTAACTCATCTTAAGTCATAACTCTATCATTCATCACTCATCATGTTCTCAAGCCAAGTAAGCTAGAGTTTTATCATTGCAAGACATCAAGATAACTTCCTAAGACATTCAAGGGCAGATTCTTCAACTATTGCTGCAAAAATTCAAGATCTATCACCATGGCAAGGCACTAACTCCATTGTTGCATGCTTCATTATATTATTTCTTCATTTGGTTTAATTACCTAAAAAGGGGTTTGACCAAGGAAAACTCCCATGCCCTAACATTCAACATTCCTTCTTCTCTTCTTGTGTGTTTGCGGATTTAGCCACTTTGAGGGATTGAAGATCATTGAAGATTTGTTTGAAGACTTGTTGAAGACATCTCTTTGTTGACCTAGCCAAAATATCAACAAAAATTCACCTTCAGGTCTGAAAATCAGAGTTTCAGAAGCAAACACTTGTGGGAAACCAAAGTGCAGACCTAGGGCATCCATTTCCACATCTCAATTTTAAGAAATTCAAAAGTGGATAAGTTGCCACTAGTGGCGACTTATTCCCACTAAACTTGTTTTTCAGAATTTTTTGTAGATTTGGATACCCATTTGGCTGAAATGGGCTCCGACACAGTTTCCCTGATCTGGGACTAAGTCACCCAACTTGGCGTAAGTTTCCTAGTTGGCTCAAAAGTTAGATTTTTCAGAATTTCAGAGGTCTCTGCAATCCCATTTTGCTCTTCATCAGTTTCCAAGTGCACACATTCTATTTCATAGTTTTCTATTTGGCTTTATTTTCATTTCTAGGTCATTTATAACATGTTGTCATACAACATTGTGTTTTCCAACACTTCACATTCGTAGATTTAACATCAATAAGTCATCTTTCTTTTAGCTTATTACATTTAGACATCACATTTAAATACATTGTGTAAGTGTGAAATAAGTAATGAGTAAAGTAACTAAAAACACTTCTTAAAAAGACATTTTATCAAAGATTCAAAAGCAATTAAACTAATTTAAAGCAAGAATCTACTGAAAGCATCATATTGTTCTCTATCTCTAAAGATTTATTAAGTCGCAGGGCTCTCAGATTTGGTAAGTATTATGAATATTAAAATTACAATTTAGAGAATGAGATATTGCTAAATGCAATAATCTAATCCTGTATGGTGATTTGTAAATGATATAATGAAGCTACTGTAATCTATGTTGACATGAATATGATAAAAAAGAAGCTACAGTGATCTATGATGCAACTATGATATTGATTCAATACTATGATTTTTATTTATAAATGATAATGCTATTGCTAAATGATATTGCTATTGCTAAGATGCTTGATTGCTTGATTGGTATTCCTGTAGAGTAAGTTTGTACAAAGTTGAGATCCATTTCTTGTAGAAAAGAGTTGTATTTATAGATTCATGGCAGCACATTTGTGAAGGGGCAGCACGACAAAGTTATGGATTTGATCTAGAGGATTGAATGGTAAGAGATGAAGAAGCCTGAGTTGATCATGGGGATTGTTCCTCCCCACAAAAACATCTTGCCAGAGGATAGGAAGAATAAGAGGAAGGATATTGAAGAGGATTGCTTGTAAGTTTGTCCCCAATTTGTCTCCACAACTTTTTTGTGAATGCCAGTTGAATTAAATTAGATGTTTTATATCTAATTTTATTGGTGAGTGAATAGAGGAAAATTTTCTTTTATTTGAATATTTTGATTTATTCAAATTTAACAAAAAGAAGATATTTAATTAAATGAAACAAATATTTGGCATTTGCTTATTTAATAAAAAGGGATATGATAATTAAATAAAACTTTATGATATTTTATTTAATTAAGAGGAAACATGATTTAGATAATTAAATAATACAAACTATTGAAGTTTCTTATTTAATTAAGATAGAATAATTTAAAATTGAAGAATTTAGAAAAATGAACTATATAAATAAATATTTCTATTTATTTAATAGTAGATGAATTTAAGGGTAATTAATCAAATAAATTGTATTTAATTAATTTAGATTATGCAGACCATTTTTAGGTGTATACACATTGCATCCCTTTTACATTAATCTTGAGTGTAGACATTAGCATTTTGGCCCACATCTCTCTCCTTTTAGGTAAAAAACCCTAGAAGTGTAAGAGAGCATTTGGTTTGCTAAAATCATTGTTTAATATAAGTAAAGTTCTCCTATGAATAATGAATATTATTCCTTGTATAAGGTCAATAGGTATAAGGCCATTATCTATTGTATTATTGTGTAAGGTTAAGGCCAATATTTTATCTTAACTCGATGCAAATTCAATGTCGTTTATCTTATTTTATCTATGTGTATTTCAAGGCCGATATCTTGTGGAAACCTATGTATCTCAAGGCCGATAACTTGTTGAAACCTGTGTATTTCAAGGTTGATAGCTTGTTAAAGCTTATGTAAACTTAAAGTTGATTAGTTATGGCTATCCTTACAGAGATAGACAAACAACTACCTATGCTTTCTATTTGGTATAATAAGAGTAAGTTAACTATGTTATCCTGTTGAAAATGGTTTTGTCTCACCATTTCACCCACAATAGAGAATTCAGAGAATTATTTTTGCACTCACTATGTATACTTATAACTAGATTGCAAAGATGTACACATATAACAAGTCTGAGAAGATATAACAAGGCAAAAGAAATGTGTACTTATACCCGACCGAGGAGATGTATGCCAGTAGTAGACCAAGTTTCTATTACTATCTTGCCTTTTATTATAACTGAGATGTTTATATTTGTCTATATTCCAACTATTCCACCCAGGGAACTCTAATGTGATATAGGAGATAATATCAATGATTAGGATAGTGATGAATCCTATTTATCTTGTTGTTACATTTAATATTGTTTAGTTTTAATCCTAAGACTTAGTATAAGGTTTCTTTTATTCTAAGGAAACTAGAATGATATTAAATATCCTTGGAACACCAAGGCATGACCATAGTCTTATATATTGTATTCATGTTTACTTAGTATAGAATTTAAAAATCAAAATTAATAGCATGCAATTCATGTGGTCTTGTTAAATATTTAGTGATTTAGCTTAGTAGGTAATTATATATATATAAACATATATATATAATTACCTTCTAAGTTGAATCACTAAACATTTAACAAGACTGCATGAATTGCATTATATATATATATATATATATATATGTAATTTCATATTCAAATAATGTTGCTATTTATATTTTGGAATATTGTATTTGAATCTGCATTTTATTATATATATAGATATCATGATTATAATAAGATATGTCTAGGTGCTAAGGTGATAGATAAGAGCAATTGCTATTTTGTGACTATTTGATTTAGACAAGTAGATTGGAAAATTAAATAAGTTAAGAGATTTATTTAATTGTATTAGGGAGTTAGAGGATTTATCCAAACGAATTAGATAACATTGTCAATGTTGAATTCTTTTAACCCATTTAACGGATGAATGATATTTTATGTTAATTTCATAGTTTAGGTTATTGTGTTCTTGTTTAAACATGAGATTGTTTTACGGATTAAGATGGATTTAAACTTAGACATATAATTGAGGGATTTTTTTATACGAGAAAATTAGACTATCTGATGTTTTGTTGAATTCTTGATACTATTAGTGGTTGAAAAGTAAATTTATTATGTACTTTATGACTTGCATTATTGGATATGTCTCTTCGTATGAAACACTATGGATTAAAGTACATTGGAGTAATTATGTTTGTTGTTTAAAGTGGGAGTCCATTTTTGTGTTTATTGGTTTGGAAGTCTTCCAGAGGCTAGGGGAATTGCCTTCTTGATGGAATTCTTTGGTATCCTTTGAGATGGTTGTTTTATGTGGAATGAGTATATGATGATCATTAGCTTTGCATAGTGTATTCACCAGTGTGGTTGGAACTTGTGTGCGGAAAGTCTTTTTCCTTGCCTTGTTGTTTATGTTATTAATATTTTGTGATTGTGCAAGTTGGCTTTGCTCCTTTGATTTTATTAGGGCTCCTAGTTGTTAGTAGGGGGAGTGGCTCTCAATGGGGGTCCAATGCACAAAGTGGCAGGTCTAGGGTAACTCATTGAGAGTTTAATCAAGTGATAACTTAAAATAAATTAGGGGATTGGGTAGTTCACATTAATCAAGATAACGCCCCACTCATGGCTCAAATGCTTGTTTAGGCTTGAGATTAGTGGGAAGGCCTCTAATGTCAAGATCAACTACTTGGTTGGGGGTTCGACGATTGATAGAGGTGGCCAGGGTAACCTAGGATAGGGGTCTAGTAGCTTAGGAAGGTTACGACAGGGTAACCCATAACAAACTATGTGATTACACTCCTCTTAAGGCAACCTAGTATTCCCTTGTCTCTTATTTTCCTCGATGTTGTGTGCCTTTGGAAATGGTGTTACTATCATGTGTTGTTGTACTATACTTGTACATTAGAGTGATGTTAGTCATTATGTCATCTTTTGTCTCTTGGTTGTTTGTGTTGGGACCTTAATGCTATCTCCTAGCACGGGGGGTGGACCTTAGGGTACCACATGGTTGGGTGGAACATGTTATGCACTCCATTGGGTTCCATCACTCTATTTGTGTTCGTGGTGACTACTCCTATTTATGAAGAATTTTACATGTGTTCCAGTTCATGTGGAGTATCTTCATGTATTTGTATTGTACTATAATTCAATTGTATCATGTATCATACCTTTGATGTACTCTCCTCACATGTATATGAGGAGACATTGTTGTTCTAGATGTAAAGATGTAATGATGTAATGATGTAATTAATTGTTGAACTCTCTCTCTCTCTTGTAAGGATAAATGTAATTGATGTTATTGTTAATGATCTTTGATTTTTTTGTATTGTTGACATGAAATGGTTATTTCGTATTACTAAATGATTTTTGTCTAATGTGATTATTATAGTAATATTTAGTTCTTGTTATTTCAGTTCATGGGGATCTAGTAACATAGCTTTAGAACTTTAGAGTGTTGTGCCCTCAGCACACACGCCCCGTTTCAAAATGGGGACCCTCTTTTCTTTCGCCTTGTCGGGTCATTTTTATTGCCACCTCATTTTGCGTGCCCTTTTTTTTGGTGTCGAAGATGGTCAATGTTGCTTCAAAGTATCACCATAAGTTGACCGTTCCTTCCCCTTTTAATTTTGTCATGTTCTAGTGCCTTGCGGAGTCTCTCTGGCAGTTTGCCCCTACCAACGGCCTCAGGCCCTTCCGGGCCTGGCCGTTCGGGTTTCCCTTGCCGAGTTTCCCCGTTGCACCCGTCGTTCTTAACAACACTCGGCTCGCGTCCTCCTGGACCCTGGTGTCCAGACCCTCGTCTGCCATCTGCTAAAATTAGTGAGATCTTGACGGCTGTCCGACCTTCCGGGCCCGGGACTTCGAAGTTCCAATCCCGGGGTTCCGTGAGTGTTTCGCCGTTCCTCACAGTGAACCTCTGGCGGAGTTCCGCCTTCAGGGCCCCAACCTCCCCTTTGCCACTGGTGAATCTCCAAGAGGAACTTATCAAACGGCCACCGTCTTGCGCCCTCCCGACCACCGGACCCCAGGTCTCCCACCGCCGTTGCTAAATTCAAATCCATCAACCTTTGTTCCGCCGTACCTACATTTAATGAGGCTATTAATGGCAATTGGGGTATAAATAGAAGGTTCATTCCTGTCATTTTCACTTGACAATGTTACAGAGAGTGATCAGAGAACTTGTTGGGGGAGCCCACTGTCTTTGAGACCTTCACACTCATCGCCCTCACCATCACCTCATCAATTGTGAGTGGATCCCACACCTCCCTGCATCGAGTGTTCGAGGTAGGTCCTCTGTTCACCCTGCCGAGCATTATTTTCATGATTTCTAGGGGTTAAAATGAATAATAAACACCAAAACAACATGCAATGGATAAAATACAGCATCACGAATAAAACCCATATCCTCGAAAATCGAGTAAACTAACACAACATCCCCATGACCAACTCGGAGCTTTATCTCCGTGAGGCCATTCTTCACAGGGGCATTCGTGACCCTCGGGCCCAGACGCTCCCTTTTCCAGAAAAGACTTAGCAAAACAAGATGTCGAAACGGCTTCTGGCTCTCTCGGGCCCGGGTGCCTGGGATTCCGCCCCCCGTTCTCCGTCGGCGAGACCTCCCCAATTCGGCAAGACCTTTCACCGAGCATATCCTACTCTTGTCGAGTGATTTGTTGGGGAGACATTCATCTATCGCCAAGACCTAATCACAAGCTCCCTTTGTCTTGGTGATGCCTTTGCGTTCGGCGAGACCCCCTAGCTGTCGCTAAGACCTTTCCCCAACCCGAAAACTTACGCTGAAGACTCCTTTGTCGGCAGGACTCTCAGTGTTCGCCAAGACCTCACGACGATACCACTTTTCACTTGGCGAATACACAGCGTACCTCTGACCTCCAGGCTTCACCATCCAGGAGTCCTTCCCTCATCCGCCGTTCTGAAAGGGGCAAATCTCGCTCGCCCCTCCAAGCTCCGGGCTTCGCCCTTCCGACCGCCGCTGGGCTGAAAATGAAATCGAATGATGGACGCTCGTCCTAGGTCCGGTCTTGTTTGTGGCTGTTGGAAAGACTTCAGGATCTTGCCACGACATCTTCCTACCACACAAACCTCCTGCCGTTTTTCCTATTGGGCAAGACTTGCAGAAGTCGGTGGGACCTCTCACCGAGGGCACAAACCTCCCGCCGATGAACTTTCTTCCTGACAATCACTGGGGCCTTTGCCTTTCAGCATGACTTCTTGGTGAGAGCACTTTGTTCTCCCAAGCTCTTCCGTCGTCATGACTTCACCCAATTGGTGAGACCTCCCCCTGACTTAGAATCTTACGTCGAGGACTCCCTCTGCGCTGCCTTGGACCCATCATCTTCGGCAAGAAATGACACCTTCGCCAGGACATCACGACGATATCAATTTCTTTTGGCAAGTTCCTGACATCCTTCCGCTGCCCGAGTCCTGAGCTTCCTTTCGCCGTTTGGAAAATTCTATTGAACCTTGAACAACCTTGACTGTGCCGAGCTCTGCCCTCCGGAACTTTGTCCCACGACCGCTGTTTCAAAAAGAAAATCCTCCCCAACCTTCCAACCATCAGGCTCTAGCTTTCCCATTGCTGCAAACACGTGATGAGAAAATCCAATGGCCGACGCTCGCTCCAGACCCGGTCCGCATCTTGGTAGTCGGCGAGACATTCGGATCTCGCCAGGACATCTTCTCGCCGCACAAATCTCCTGCCGACGTGCTTAGTCGGCGAGACATAGGGTTTTCGCCAAAACCTCTCCCCGAGAGAGACTTTCACTCCAACTGAAACCCCCCCCCCCCGCCGGTCGACGAGACATTGATAGGTTGCCCAGACCTCTTGACAAAAATAGAAACCTCTCACTGTTGAGCATCAAAATATTTCGTCTGACCATAACACCAAGTCCAGTCCACCGGGCCGCCCTTTCCGGACTTCCGCCCAATGATAGTCGTTCCAAACGGTGAAGGATGAACGGCCTCTCGTCGGCTAAGACCCGAGCACTCAAGCTGAAAATTGTAATCTCCCGACTGCCCTACAGCCTGCCGGACCCCGAACCCCGGAGTTCTGTCTCTGGAATTCTGTTTCTGATCTGCCGTTCCAAACGGCCATCTCCTGACGGCTTTCCGACCTGGTACCTTCGAGTGTGCCTAAACTAATCCAAATGAGCCCAATTCAAAATCTGATCTCTACCCACATGCTTAATCTTGGTCTTCTTCATTGCGAACCTTTTAAATTATCAAATTCAATCAGGGAGAATCAACGGGGGCCCTCTGCCCTATTTTCCTTTCAAAAATGACATTCCTGCTAGGGAAGTCTGACCCTCCGGGCTCGGATTGTCCAAAAGACCAATGACATCGGGAGATAAAGTATCATGTTGTGCTTGATAGATTATTCAAATGGATTTCATCTTTAGGATTTCGGCTAACATGAATGTTTCTGTGATCAATTGCACTCACTACACTTTTGCTTGCAGAATATATGGAATTAGGTGCGGGACCTTCGAGGGTAGCCGTCGAAAAGGACAAAGGAAAGAAGTCAGGAAAAACTCCTCGAGGTAAAGAAGACAAGGACCAGATGAAATACCAATTCCAAGGTGAGCCTCTCCACTCAAAGGTTACCATAGATTGGAAGGAGATCACCGATACTAACATCGGCCACGTCAATATTGACGAATTCACACAAAGGGTTAGGGTCAATCCAATGCCCAAGAATGGAAGACTGATAAGGAAAAGTGGGATCACAAAAGCTGCAGGATTCCCTCCATCCCTCGTGGCCCCCGAATTAGTCATGGCTTGTCGGGAGGCATATCAGCCCGACACAAGGACAATTATTGACAAAGAGGGCAACATTCTCGCCGACATGTCACCTGAAGGAATCACAAAGACTTTCCATATCCCCACTTTTAAAGAGATGGAAGTCTCCACCATAGAAGAATGCCAGGCCGCGTGGGATGATAATCCTATAGGATGTAAAAGGTTAATAAATCAGCATTGGCTCAAAGAAAAGTGGGGTAGCGTTGTGAAGGTTCCTCATGAACTCTTCCGCAGTGATTTCCACGAAGATTACCACGACTTGGTCACGATGCTAAGCAGGGTGATGGGTCTTCCTACATCGGCCTTCTTCCAAGAATGGATGGTGTACTTCATTGAGAAAATTCTTCATGGGAATGAGGACATGACCACAAAGACTTCATTTTACTAGGGAGGAATAATAAGCAACTGCTTCCATGAGCAGTTCATCAATATGAAGAAAAGCTCCAAATTTTATATGACTTCCTACCTCGTCTATTCCTTGGCAGATCAGAGACAGTACAACGGGTTGTTTGTGGCACCCGATTAGGAGTAGGGGCGAAGAATCAAGGCCTATGATAGGTACCCACAGCTCCAGTACCAAAACTTCAAAAGGGAATATTGCAGAGTAAACGACGTCTTCATCGGCCATATTATCAAAATGATTGCCAGAGACTTTGAGAGGAGGGTCTCCCATAGTGCCAGGGCATTTTTGAAGCAGTATTCCTTTCTCTTCATCCAATACCTGAAGTTCATGTACATCTGTGCCCAAGGCTTCACCGAGAGGCCAAACAAGTTGCCTCGATACCCCAATGACCGGATCATCCTTTTGGAGCTTTCTCAGCAGCTCCAACACATACAGGCAATCTTCAATAGCAAACACATAGCAGGGATCTCCTATCCCACGACTCTCGGCTAGGGCGTGTACCGACTACAAACTTCCCAGTGTGCTGGTAACTCTAAGAAGGAACTAAAAGATTACCATTTTCACCTACACACTACTCACTCACGGACAGACCCATATGGCTACATAAGAAAGGCGCTAGGGTCGGGGTTCGCTCATCTCCACCACATTGAGGACTTCTGGGTGGACTGCCAAGATGATAAGGAGGTACAGGCAAGACATTATATGCGCATGACTGCGTATTTCATAAGAAAGGTGCAGCCTTTCCCCATACCGGACTAGGTCGAGGAAAATGAGAGCACCATAATGCACCCTAGGTACCCTACGGTTGCCAATCTGCCAGTACCAAAAATTGACTAGGATGAGCAAGAGGTCGATGACCTCAACATTATAACTAAGCCAATCTTGGCCCGCACCAAAGAATGGGTCGATGGGAAAGTAGCTCAATTAAAGCGGTAAGGAGTAATTTTGACTTATGAAGGGCTCAAAAGTGAGCCAAGTGCCACAGAGGATGCCGCTACCGCCACTTTGACCGGCGGGACCTCCAAGTCTCCTCCGGTCACTAGATCCAAGAAGAGAAAGGAGACAAACAGAACAGTCTCCTGACCCCAAGGTCTATGCAAGGAAAGAAACGAGAGGCTCACCCTCCAAAAGGCTCAAACGAACAGGGAGCGCCGCGGAACAGCCCTCAACCCAAGAGGAGAAAGTGAGGGGTATGGATCAATTGGAGCCTCTCTTGGCTCTCCCTACCCCTGCCGTTGCACCACCTACCTCCCTAGCTATGATCGCCACATCCCCGCCAGCAGTGGACATTTCTGTCCATCTTGCCCCTTCGCCTCCGGCCGAGTCTGTAATAATTGTCGACTCTTCTTCTGCCATAACTACTCCCCCTTCCTCTGCTACCATGTCACCAACCACATTGCTCCCTCTGGAAATAGTAATAGCACCTATTCCCACTTCCATCATGCCTGAGGCTCTCTCGAGACATATGCAGAATCTTCCCCCTGAGCTCTCCCAGATCCTAATGGATCCCACTCTTCAAGCAGCCCTTGCACAAGTCCTCGCTACTGCTTAGCCTTCACAACCACCGACAGGGCCACTAGCTATGGAAGCCACCATGCTAATCTCTAAGGAGTGGGAGGAACGAGAGCTAGAATCCTCGAAGCCCTTTGAGGAGGAAGCTGATGAATACCACGAGCACCCGAAGTACGAACACTGAACCATTGACAGGGTGGCTTATGAGGAGTGAACGGGCTCTTCCAAGAGTGGGGACGAGGAAGATAGCACCGGTGCTAAGGTAATCATGCAAACCTTTGATGATGATCTTGAGGAAGAGCTGGCCCGGCAGTTGAAGGACACCAAGGCGGGAGTAGAAAGGTCACCCCGTGACGAAGAAGGATAGCCACCAGAAGATAGTCCAAGAGAAGATTTACCTGAGGGTGGAACCCAAGTTGTCGAGAGCCTCGAAGTTGAGCAATCCAAGGAACCTATGCACGAAGTTGAGCACACTGAGGAAAAGAAAGGAGAAGAGACAACAGAGAAAGAAAGTCCCATGCAACAACTGTCTGTCGGGCTTCCTATCAAACACCTCGTGTTCGTCCAAGATTCCGATGAAGAAGAGGGAGATGCGACCAAGAAAGAAGGAAGAACCCCGGAGGGTAAGGAAGCAGAGGCCTTAACCGAGGGGGGCGAGGGTGATCATGGATCACCTAGGGGCAGGTTCGTCGTGCCAGAGTGGTTAGAGAAACAACTTGAAAGAAAAAACCCTATACTAAAAGACCCAAGGGCGAAGCTAGAAGCCATCTTAGCTTGAGCTCAAATCACGACAAAGAAGGAGAAGAAGCCCAAAATCTGATCTAAGGTAACGATGGATGCTTCTGGGTCTCAAACTATGCAAGTGGCCACGCCTGTGGTAGGTCAGGAAGGGATAACTTACAGCACCTCTGCCATCGACTTGGGGACCACCACCAGAGAATAGAAAGTCGGGCATCTTGAAGAATCGGTGGCTACGGTGGTACATTTGATAAAGCAGGATAAGATTTCGAAGGATGAGCTCAAGACGCAAGTGGCAGCCTTAACGGATTACATACAACAATGGTCTTCAGTGGACAACCTACCTACCACATCCACAGCCACACCCCAGCTGCTATCCAAAGAGAAAATTGATAAGATGGAAAGGAGAAAGAACTTGGAAAAGACGACGGAGAGTTGGTTCCGATAGGTCTTGTGTATCGGGGACATGGGGATTAACCAGGCTGTTCAGACAGCCAACAAGTTCTTGGACCTGTAGCAATCCTTGGAGGGCACAAAGAGGCTATGCACTGACTTCCCCGCGGCATATGACTCCACCTTCCCAAAGATTGAAGCTATCCTTCAATTTCCAGAAACCACATGGGAAAAGGAGCTTGCATTTAAAAGGGACGATCATTGGTTAATGGATGTGTGGCAGTGGGACTTTGGCAATAGGAAGGAAAGGTTGGAGTAGATAATGAGCAAGGTGGATCCGGATATAGAATGGATAAAGGAAATCAGGGCAGAATGCGCTTGTTATCTCAAGATGATGACATAATATGATATGCCTGTAGTACAAATAGATCCAGAAAAGGTGAAGCCCTACTTCCAAAAGAAAATGGAGGACGGGATGTCTAACGAAATAACAATGGAATTTATGAGTTTTTTTGCCTGTGCATTTGATCAATCAGAGCTATTCAGAGATCAAGGTATAAAATATGATGAGGATTGGAAAAGGCTAGAGGATAACGCGAAGGAGTGGAGCTACCAAGTGCTAAGGTATGAGATTATTGAAGTGGACAAGCTCCAGGTGGTCATCCTCAAGTTCATAGAATATGCAGCATCCAAGAAGCGGGAGGACAACCCTGTTGATGAAAAAGAGCTCCCTAAAGAGTAGCTACAGTAAAACAACAATCAGCTAAAAGACAAATTGCTACAGTGTCATCACTAGAGGACAAAATAGGGAAAATGACAAAATGTAATTTTAAATTATGATATATTGGGGGTAGGTGAAACCCTATTTTGTAATGAATCTTGGCCACACAATGAGAATTAATCTTGGCCATTCATTTGACTTTTGGACCACTATAAATAGGGCTCTCCTCTCATTTGCAAAGGGAGTTGAGTTGTTGTAAAGACATGCTGCAAAAATTTATAAGGAAAAGACATTAACTTGGTGCATTTTTTGAGTTTCTCACATGTTACTTGATTCAATCTCCATTGTTAGATGTTTAACTTAGGTTTTATTTATGTTCTAGTTAACTATTTTCTTGCTTTGGTAGATTTTAGGAATGTTGTCCTATGATCGTGAAAATTCCTGCTATGTAGATGACTTCTTAGTCCATACTTTTTGCTGTTTGCTGATGGTAGATAGTTGTGTAAAGTTAGTCTAGGCTTGAACTCAAAGCTGCTCCAAAACTTTTATCTTTGTTCATGCATGCACATGGTGGATGAAAGACGAAACATTTGCTGACCTTAGAAGATAGCACAAATTCCATGAGATTGTGAGATCTCTGGTTAAGTGGAATATTGTTTCCAAGAAGTTGTCCATTGCAGGAACTCCATCATCACTGTTCACAATTAGTTGCAAATCCAGGAACCTCCTCTCTTCCCTGCCCTTTTTCATTTTATTTAATAAGTAACCTATGCTAAGATTCATTGCACATTGTAAAGCTAAATCCAATGATAAAAAGGGAGTTCGAGACTGCTATTTGAACCTACAGCAAATGCACAATAACTTCCCCATCTTAGGAACCCCATTTCAAGATCCAACTTCCCATGCTTTGTAATCCATCTGTAAGTCCGCCTTGTGATTCCAGCAAATCACATCAAACAACTGAGATATTCCAAGCACTGTCAAGACCTGACATTAGAGACCTTGGGATAGTGTTCTGCAATCTGATTGTGGAAGATTGTCTTTCAAGAGAGGTAGTGCACCTACGCACTGCGTGTGTTGAGAAGTGCATAAAAAATACATCAACATAGAGGACTTAGATTATAAAATAGGCTATTGTTCTATTGCAATTTTTGTATACATTGTACTTTCAAAAAAAAAAATGTTCTATGTTTAGTGTTGTTTGAGTTGTCCTCTAGGGTTTCATGGCGGAGTGTTACACAATATAAATAATTGTTCTTTCATCTTAAATAATTTTACTATTGAATTGTGATGTTTTATTCTTTAATTGTTATAATTGATATTTATCCATCCAATTGTCATGATTTATTGTTTCTTTGTTGGAAGTCATAACTACATCATTCAATTAATGTAGACAAATGCTTAAAAAGTAGATATGTTTTTTTAATTTAAATACAATGAATAAGATGCATGAACATTCAAAGATGCACTAGAATCATACAACAAGTTAACAATACATTTTTATTATTTTAAAGGTTGTCTATTGAAAAGAAGTGGAAATTTTACTTTTGTCATTGGACATTTTGGTCAACCAATTCCATAATAACTATCACTTCCATGTCATATTTAAAGGTTACATTGTTAAATTATATTATTGCTAATATTTATTCCACTTTATGAAATATAATGTAACATTCGTGTACCATATCACTTCTTTGTCTCTTTTGTCTATTATTCTATTATATCACTTCTTATTTATACATTACTATAATTGTAAAAACATCATCATTTATTAAATCATTTTTAAATAAAATTCACTTAATATTCTTCTACCATATCACTACCATATCATTTACCACTTTATAATTATTTAAGAATTTTATTATTATTAACTCTTTCATTTATATTAATAGTATTGTGTAACTCATGAGGAGCTTTTTTAAATTACATTAAAATTATATATTTTTCCAAGAAATTTTATGTAGATGAGCAAGAATTAAATAAGAAATGCAGAATTTTCATTTTAGCGGTATGAGATTTCAATATTCAAAATTATATAGATGTTTAAAGGATTTTTTTTTTAAAGTTAAAATTTGGTTAAATTTATTAAAATGTATATACATGATTAATTTAGATAAATTAATATATATTTATATTTATTGAGATTGATTATTTGTAATAATTATTAAATATAAAAAAAAAATAGAAATACTGATATTTAATTTTTTTTATCAAAAAGTAAATTTTTATATAGATATTTTAGAATTTAAGAAATATTAGGATTTACAGTAGTAGGTGATTCTATTTAGAGTAGTATTCATCTTAAAATTAAAATATTATATTTTTTGTGTAAAGATGATTCCAAAGGTCAAGGATAATTATATGATCATGAATTTTTCATGCAACTACAAAATTATTTCATGCATTTAAGAGTATTATTGAGAATAAAAAAAATAAGTTAAAAAGTTTTGAGTTAATAAAATTATATAGTATGTATGATTATTTATTTATATTTAATATATTATTAAGAAGAGGATCAAAAAATTGCTTATTAATGCTTCTATTCTCATTGGCGTGTGAAAAAAAAAAACTAGATAAGCATAGTCTAGACGTAACTCTCATTGTCTACCCTACCAACTTTGTTGGTTCTTAATGTTTGAGTCTAACCTCATTAATATCTTTTTTTTGTTTCATCTTGTTGTTTGGACTTGGCCTTAATTAGAATTTGACTATGTTCCTTCTATAACCCACCCTTTTTTTTAATAGTATATTATTCTTTACTTAATTTATAAAAAGTAATATAACCATTATTCATCCCAAATAAATTATTGTCAAATTTTATTGTTCTTTTATCTTAAATCATTTTTCTATTAAATTGTGATGTTTTAGTTTTTATTTGTTATAATTCATATTAATCCATTCAATTGTCATGATTTACTGTTTCTTTGTCGGAAGTCATAACTACATATTCAATTAATGTAGACAAATGTTAAAAAAGTAGATATATTTTTAATTTTAATACAATGACTAAGATGCATGAACATTCAAAGATGAACTAGAATCATACATCTTAACAATACTTTTTATTATTTTAAACGATGCCTTTTGAAAAGAAGTGAAAATTTCACTTTTCTCAAATTTTACTTCTGTTGTTGGACATTTTGTTCAACCAAATCCATAATAAGTATCACTTTTATGTCATGTTTAAAGGTTATATTGTTAAATTATATCATAGCTAATATTTGTTCTACTTTATGAAATATATCAACATTCTTCTACCATATCACTTCTTGTCTCTTTTGTCTATTATTCTATGACATCACTTCTTATTTATACATTACTATAATTGTAAAAACTACCATCATTTATTAAACCATGTTTAAATAAAATTCACTTAATAGTCTTCTACCATATCATTTTCCACTTTATAATTATTTAAGAAATTTAATATTATTAACTCTTTCATTTATACTAATAGTATTGAGTAACTCATTTGTAGTTTTTTTCAAATTTCATTAAAAATATATATTTTTCCAAGAAATTTTATATAGACAAGCAAGAATTAAATAAGAAATGAAGAATTTTCATTTTAGTGATGTGAGATTTCAACATTCGATATTGTATAGATGTCTAAAGAATTTTTTAAAAAATTAAGTTATAATTTGGTTAAATTTATTAAAATGTGTATATATGATTAATTTAGATTAATTAATGTATTAATTGAGATTGATTATTTGTAATAATTATTAAATATAGAAAATAGAAATAATGATATTTATTTTTTTATAAAAATTGTGGTAACGGAAAAAGTATCCCTTCTGCCTTTCCCTTGCTTGTTTGGGCCCTCCTTGTGAACTAGGCTTAATATTGTCTTGATTTAGTGTGGTAATGTGTTTAACACATTCACATTAGGTCTTGAACCCTTTTCAACTAATGAATATAAATGGTACCTTTCTAAAGTATTGTGAAGTGTTGTAACACACTTTCACACTTTTCTAAGATTTTATTAATTAACTAAACCTAATAAACCTCTTTTAAACCTTAATCTTGCCTTATTTAAAGTGTTGTGAAGTGTTATAACACACTTTCACACTTTTCTAGGATTGAAATTAATAATTGGACTTTCTTATGCTTTAATTGGCCCTATTTTGCATCCATGAGCCTCATTTAATGCATCTTTTTGAGGATAATCTTGACACCAATCATTATCCAATTATAATTCAAGTGTTTCATGCTTGAATGGACTAGATTTAATGATTTGAGACTCATTCACCACTTTGGGTGAATGAGTCCCACCTAGATCCTTTGGTCCCAAACCTGGTTTCACACATTTCTAGGCATTTTTAAATTTGGTCCCAAAAATTAGGTCTGGTGGGACTCATTCGCCACCTTGGGTGAATGAGTCACATGTGGCCCAAAATCAAAATTAATTTAATTTTTTGTAGGATTTTATTCTCCTAGATCTTATGTTGGCTTGTAGTGTTATAATTTCGAGAATTCTTGCATAATTGAGTATAAATACAAGGTTCTTTCACTCATTTTCACCTAACAAGCAATCAAGTGATCCTTATAGCAATTTTTTAGTTAACAAGAGAATTCAAGAGCATCCAAGGGCAGATTGTCAAGCATTTTAGAGCAGCATTCAAGCATCAATCATCATGCCAAGGAATTCATGCATCATGTTTGTTTTGGAGCTAACAATTGTGGTGTAGGATTTCATGATTCAAGCAAGCATTTCGTTCAAGATCTACATCCATTGGAGCCATCTCACACATGTTTGCAACACTTCATTGATAGGATTTGGTGAGTTGCAACATCATATTTTTTTCATTCATCACTCTCCATTACTATTTCATTCTATTTCAAGGTTTAATTACCAACAAAGGGGTTTGAACAAGGAAAACCCCTATTCACTAGCCCAACAACATTTTCCCCTCTCCTTTGTGTGTGATTTGTAGGTCTAAGTTGCATATTTCATAAGGAGCGAGATTGGAGAAAAGTTGTCAAATCATTCAAGGTTGTCAAAGTTGTCATCAAGCCTTGAAGAACATTGGAGAAAACCTATAGGTTGCAAATCAGGGTTTCAGATCCGAAAATCAATCAAGAAGGAAAAATTAGACAACGAAGAGAAGGATTAGCCTTTGAAGCTTCAAACAACCGTAATTAGATTGATTCACCACTTATGGCGAATGATTCCCAATTCTAGTCAACATTCAGAATTTTGCAGATTCAGATACCCATTTGGAAGATTCTTGTTCCCACACAGAAACCCAATTTTTAGACTTATTCACCCAACTTGGCGAATGATTCCCAGTCAACAATAAAAGCATGATTTCTAGTGTTTTAGACCTCCTTCCAACCATCTCTAGGTTTACAAGTGCACACATTCCTTTCTCTAGCTTTATGTGTTGTTTCATTTACTTTTCCAGGTCATTTTGTAGTGTATTACATTCAATTAGGGTTTAGTGTTGCATCTTACATTTCATTTGTCTTTCCAAGTCTAAACTTGTTGTTGAACCCCTTATTAGTTTGCATTCAACCCCTAGGGCAACCCTATTACAAGATTGCTTTCTCTTTTGCATTGAGATCTTTAGGGTTACCTTTTAATGTTGTAGGTGGAAAGTTGGTACGCTCTATGTCCTAAGTCATATGATAGAATCCATCCCACATTTCATATACCACATTTTGGTGAACCCGCATTTAGAACATTAAAATTCTGATTTGGAGTGCATTATCATTCTAGACATTACTTGCATTAACATTGCATTGGATAATTTCCATTCTAGGGTTTTCAATTTTTGCATTAGTGAAAGACCATATAGCTTGCATTTGTGCATCTCATTTCATTGAAATTCACATAAAATCTACATTTGCATTCAACATAAAAATCATAAAATTCAATTTAAATTTTCTAAAAATTTTGAAAAAAAATTCTCATTCGCCACCTTGGGCGAATTAGTCCTAGTGCAGATTCTGCCTTACATTTTCTGGCATTCAAAATACTATTTCTAAACTCCTGTTTGATGTTGTTGCCTTTCTGTTTCAATTTACATATTTTTTGTTTCATCCAATTCATTGCATCTAGTTAAAATTAGTTCATCTTGTGCATTCCTTAAATTCAAAATTGCATCTAGAACATTTCATTTCACATTGTTGCATAGTTTAGAATTTGAAAATTGCATCATAGATATGTGCTTTAGTAAGCTTTGGATGTCCTTAAAATCCTTAGTGGATATTTCAAGTTGTGATTTTGGAAATGACCCCAATGAAATTGAACTAACTCATGCTCCTTCAACTCCTAATGCATGTCCTCGTGATGTTGACATCATTGGAGAAGATGACAACGTGAATAAGTTCCTAAATTATTTTCTTAACAACCTTGAAGCTAATGAATCCTTTTACCCATCAATGGAGCAACCAACATCCCCTACCATTCCATCACTTGAGATGTTTGGTACCTTTACATCCTGAAACTGAGACAAAAGTTGAACCTAAGTTCCCTACAATAGGTGAACCTAGTTCCTCTAAACAAGCCAACACTCAACCATTTTATGGTAACAAAGTAACAAACACTCCCATCAATCTAGAAGAGACATATGGAAAAGGATTCACAATCTTGAGTAAACAAGGATGTGATATAACAATTGAACATGAAATTCATCAACTCTTAGAACAAATACTAATTGAAGAAACCAAAGGGTTAGGATATCAAGATCCTCCTCTCAACATAAGTGCTCCTTAAAAATACCTAAGACTTCGTAGTGATGGCATGGTTATCTTAGATCCTTCTCTCGATATGGATGTCCTTCTTCCTAAAGAACAACCAATGACTCATAAAAATGAAAAGGATGATAGGATCACCTTGGGTCCTACTCCTCAACCTTCAACTCAAGAAATTGGTGAATCTAGCAAGCACAAGAGACCCTACAAGTTACAAAAACTAAAGTTCCCTTGTCCACTACCTGAAAGTGAAAGGAAACTACAATTGCTTCTAGACAAGAACTAATAACATTACCAACAATGAAAGACAGAGTAATACTATATCCTAAAGCTGCAAGTTTCACATTGTCGATACCACAAAACTCTTGGACATAATACTGATGAGTATTGTGCATTCAAATTAGTATTGAACAAATTTCACTTTGATGGCAACAATTTCCATCGAGTGATTGCATCACATCCACTTTTCACCCCTTGTCATGTAATAGTTGTAGAACATTATATTCTCACTATTACATGATCTTTCCCATCACCTACCTCAGCTCATTCTTATCTTGCATTCATTGGGGGCAAGAAGTAGATAGCCTCATCCTAGTAATACATTTTTCATTGTCCCTTAGGTTTATTGTCTTCCTTTCATTTATACAGATTGAGATTGGGAGGCGGATGACCTTCTTTAGGTTGACTCGCCTATGCCTTACTAGTCTTTTGCATTATTTATTTTTCATTTTATTTTGTGT
The DNA here is from genome assembly GCA_007258455.2 of Sequoia sempervirens. Taxonomy (NCBI): domain Eukaryota; kingdom Viridiplantae; phylum Streptophyta; class Pinopsida; order Cupressales; family Cupressaceae; genus Sequoia; species Sequoia sempervirens. The sequence continues at coordinate 416,941,190 of VDFB02193867.1, forward strand.
GATTGCAGGTGCATGATGTGATCCCCTGTGACATTATATTTTATGTTCTCTATCTCTTTGTGGCATTCCTCTATTTGTACATTCATTCTTCTTTGTGTTGTAAATATTTTACTTTTCACCTTTTATCTTTTTCATTTTTTCTTGTGTTTTCCTTTTGGGTGTTAGAATTGTGAAACAAGCACAAAACCACGAGCCGTAGGATCAAACAACAAGCAAGTACACCTTAAATGCAAGAGATCTACAAACAAATATGTGAAATATTCATCAACAAGGAAAAGTTACAAAAGAAGCTTTCAAGAAGATATAAAAGCTTCAAATATTCTCCATGAATTTACAATGAGGGTTGAATGCTTATAAGAGCAAAGCCCTAAATGAGAAATGGATTAGATCATGACAAGTTTCAATATCACATGAGATGTGACATAATGATCTAATATTAACTCAACTAATAAAGAATTTCTAAGTTTAGCTAAAGTGTGTGAGAATAAATTAGACTACTAATAAATTAAAGATTAATTAATTATTAGCTAATGCATGATAACTCCAACACCCCCCCTTAAGATGAACTTAGGGAGTAGCTAAAAACCTTAAAAAGAATGCATGATGGGTCCCAAAAAACAAGGCCAAATAAGGTACCCATGTACAAAGAGAAGATCTCTACAATGTGGAGAAATAGAGAAAACCTCATGGGAAAAACTCTACTCAAAAAAGAGATGAAAGCCAAGTGAAGGACTGAAGAAGCCTGCAAACAAGGCAAGGTTGTCTCAAAAGATAAGAACAAAGAGAACACCACATAAGCATGAAGAAGCTGCAAACACTGTTGAAGAATGACTATTTTAATGTCGAAAGAATAACCTCTGCTGAAACATCTAATGATCAAGATCAAGAAGACAAGAATCTGTATGAGTGCCCCCAATGACACTACTTGAATTTGATGGAAAACCAAGGAAAAACATATGAAACTCAAAGATACAGATGGCACAAGTACCAATAGTTTGAAGAACTGATTATGTGAAAATGGAAGGTCACCTCCAGAAATAGGAATGCAAGAGTGTCCATATGGTAAGTGCTCCATCTCACTGAAATGTATGGGTAACCATTCATTGCATCCGCCTAGTACATAGGAACAAATACTATATACATAGCTCACTCCAATGCGAAACCAAAAAATAAGTAGCACCAATAGTAGAAACCCCCAATAATGCTAAAAAGGGAGAGGTGTGATAGGTACACTAAAACTAAATTCTTAAAAGTAGTGCATGAAGAGGAACCAAGAACATCTAAAGGTGTAGTCATGAAAGTACAAGCAGATATAAAGGATGTGAAAACAAAAGTCACATACGCATAAGAAATGTATGAAGGAAAAAAAAAGGCAAACATCAACCTCCATGCCACTTTATATCATAGTGTGAGTACAACAAAGAATAAAGTGATGTGCAAGAATAAAGTGAGGGCCGCCACTTGGGCGGTACCCTCAGATCCCTTCCCCACATGGGGGTGGGGCCCGAGGCCTCCCACCTTTTCCGTGACAAGGGACGACAGGTACCTCGGGTACCTTCCCTCCACTTAATTTTTTTTAATATTTTTTTTTATAACTTTAATATAAAAAAATCCTAGTGCCTTTCAAAAGAATTTTTTAATGATTTTTTTTAATGGGAAAGGAAAAAATTAATAATAATTTTGTTTTGAAAAAATGTACCTTGATCCACATGCTAGGAAGGCCGTACGACCTTCCTGGCAAAAAAAATTGCCTCAGAAGACAACTTCACCAAATTTGATGATTTGACAAGCGATCTTAGGGTTTTTGGGCCTTCTAAGTGTGATGGTGATGTTCGTTTTGCACCAAAATACACTGAAATTGTAGCTACCCTCCGGATCTGGAAACAAAGCAACCACTTCAAACCTTCATAGATTTGGCATCAGGAATCAAAATTAGGTGAAACAAAAGCCAAATTCGACTTTCTCGACAGCTCTAGATCCAACGGTGAGGTCCTTTTCATGCCAAAATGCACCAAAAATTAGCCCACCTCCAAAATTTGCAAAAAAGAGCAAAGGGGATTCAAATCTGAAATTTGTAACCCTTGTTGAAGAAAGAAAATCTCATAAATTGAGAAGGGGTTTGCGAAATCCACACTTTGATACCATGTTAGAATTGTGAAACAAGCACAAAACCAAAAGCCGCAAGATCAAACAAAAAAAATAGACACCTTCCACACAAGAGATTTGCAAACAAGAATTGCTATATTCATCAACAAGGAAAAGTTACAAAAGAAGCTTTCAAGAAGATATGGAAGCTTCAAATATTCTCTATGAAATAATTACAAAGAGGGTTGAATGCTTATAAGAGAAAATCCCTAAATGAGAAATGGATTAGATCATGACAAGTGTCAACATCACATGAGATGTGACATAATGATCTAATATTAACTCAACTAATAAAGCATCCTAAGTTTAGCTAAAGTGTGTCAGAATAAATTAGACTAATAATCAATTAAAGATTAATTAATTTTTAGCTAATGCATGATAACTCTAACATTGGGGATGACGAAAGAATGGAGGAAAATCAAACATGGTGACATAACTAGATATTTGGGTATCCCCTTTGGTTTGGGAGTTTCTCTTTCTATGATGTGGACTTGGTTCTTGAATAGAATTAAGTGTAAGTTCTTCAATTTTGGCAATAATTTTTTGTCTTTGGCTGGAAAGATTCAAGTGGCTAATAAGATTCACATTGCTTCCCATGTGTACTACTCTTTTTGTTGGATGTCATCCAAACAAGGTTATGAAGAGCCCAATAGAATAATTCATAGATTTTTGTGGTTCATATGGGATGGTAATGGTGGTTTTATTGCTTCTTCATGGTCTCATTACATTAAGCCAAAGCAAAAAGGAGGCTTGGGGCTTATTGACCCCCAAACCCAAGGGATTTTCCTTGCTACAAAATGGATTATTAGAGCTACTAGTTGAGATAAACCATGGAAGATTTTAGTCTTTCAATGAACTATGGAGGCTTCTATAAAGAGAAAATGGTAAGATGTTTGTTGGCTTGATAATTTAATGTTTTTTCCTTCTTTCTTTGAAATAAAAGCTTCTTTTTCCCTCCAGCCTATTTGGAAAGCATGGAAAAACGTTAGAATTTTTTTGAATTGGAATGGATCTTCCTTGCAAATGGGGTTTAGTTTTTCTTCAATGTCAATTTTGTGGAACAAACTAATTTCTTATCATGATCATCCATTAGCATTATGTTTCTCAAGACAAGCTCTCTATTTGTTTAAAAAGGGAGTTATGCAATTTAAAGATCTTTGGGATTTTGATATATTTGACTAGGTTCCTTGAACAGAATTAAGGAATAATATGGGTTGAGTTCTAATTATAAATAGTTCATCATTTTTATTAAATATATTGTTTTAGTGGATTTGATTATGAAGTTATGTACTTCAAGGGACTGCTATTTCTTTAGAGATTGGAAATGGTTATCTAACAGTTATTTCAATCATTTTTGTTAAAAAGTATATAGATGAAGTTGCTTCCTAGTTGGAATATTGCTAATCATTTGAATCAAAAGTGGATATGCAGACTTAGCTCTAAATTTTGGTTTAAATTAAGTGCTCAAACATGGCATTCTGAAGCTGATTTTGATTCACAGGTGTTGGTTTGAAAGATATTGCATTGCAAGCTACATGTGGGGGATAGATTGAAGTGTATTATGGTCCAACCAGTGAAATGTCCTTTTTGTAAGGGTGTGGAAAGTTTGAAGCACATTTTTTGGGACTATGTATATGTTAAAAGGAAATGATTTATTATTTTTAGAGATTTCTCAGCTATTTTTAACCATGATTTGACTTGGAAAGACGTTTTTTTTGGTTTCGGTATACAAAAGGATGTGATTGTTGATTTTATTCAGCATGTTATTTTGAAAAATATATGGGAAAATAGATGTGTTGTGATGTTTTCTAATAACTATTATAAGGTAGTTGGTACTCTAAGGCTTTAATTTGACATATGTCTTCAGGTGGTTGTTCTTTTTTCACAAATCCAAGTTATATGTAAGAAGAATGAAAGTGCCAAATAATAGTTACAACAGATTAAAGATCAGATTGTGAAGTTTCAGCTAGACACTAAAGTTGATCACTATAAAAATGTTATACAGCTCTTGTAATTATGTTTATATGTTGTTGTACAACCTATGCAAATTATATTTTATGGATGATATGTTGTACAACTTTTGTAAATGATACTCAACTCTTGTAGATCTATTTTTTGTTGATGAACAACTCTTGTATTTGTATAGTTTGACTGGATTTTTGGCTAGCCATGTTCTCCAGCTACTTTTGTAGCTCTATTCTTGTAAATGATATTTCTTTGTTCAATACATTTTTTTTATCATAGATCAACCCCTAAAATATGTACAAAAAATTGACAATGGTAGGCAAGAGACTCAAAATGAATGTACTAAAATTTATTACTACCTTTAATGCACCAAATATAATTTTTTTAATATTATTAATTATTCTTTTAATTCTCTAAGATGAGAGGATGATTTTGAGATGATAAATTTCTTATATCTTTAGAAAAAATGCATTGAATTTCTTTAAATACTAGCACAAAGTATCAAATTTTACAAAACACATGTTTAGTCAACTTAAGAGAAAAAAAGGGAGTAAAAAAACATATTTATTTTTTTACTTTGAGAAAGGAGAGGATTGTGTTCGACTACAACCACCTGGTCAACCTTATGAGTGTGAAAATGACCTTGGTGATAAATAGTCAAATTCAAGTGACTAAAAGACTATATATAAATGGGTGGACAAATAAGTGTCATAAAAGATAAGATGGAAACTTAATATATAGGAATGTGTATATGTGGATGGGTAAATGTTAATGGAAGGATCCTAACTTCAAACAATATTGTATCATTTATCAATATAAATATATATTAAGATATTTTATTAAAATAAGAAAAAAATTAAATGAAAAATAGCATAAATATACAAATTTCACAATTAAAATTTTTATATATTAAAAAAAAAATAGATGATAATGTAAGGTATTTTTTCTCCTAATATTTTCATAAAATTTAATGTTTCTCATATAATTATATGGAATATCAATGTCACAAGCTTGCTAGAGAACTTTATTATCATGAAAATATAGAAAAAATATTTTTAAAGTGCATATGGTTTCCTTTTCTACAAGCATAGTCTTAGTCTTTGTATTAGAAAATGTCAACATGGTACTCAAGTTGTTCCATAAATGATGTTTATGATATTATAGTTTTCTAGAACCTAACACATTAAAAAATACATATTTAAATATTTTTTTTATGAAATAAAATTTACATTGTTAATGGCTACAGGCTATTAATGGCTTGATACATGGTAAATAATCATGTTCTATGGTAGTGGAAAAGATAAACATTTTATGTTAATTGTTTAGAATCCAATTTTATTGTAGTGAAAAAGATAAACATTCTAATATGATATTAATAGTTTGAAATTTATGGAAATTAGGATGGCGCACGTGTCTGCAACTCCAGGACTCGAGCTAGGGCATCCGAGCCCTAGCTCGTGATAGACTATCTTTTGTTCCTGCGTGGCTGGGGTGGGCTTTGTTGGCCGCTTCAAGGGGGGGCTATTCCTTTTCTGGTGTGTGTGTGTGTGTGCAGGGTGTTCGTGGCTAGATCTCTAGCTTGGTCAGTGTTTTTGTGCACCTGGGGAGCCCTTGGCACGCTGTGCTGTGGTGTGTGTCTACTCTTGGGGCTTCGGCGGTGGTGCATGCCCATGCATGCTTGGATAAGGCTATTGGGGATTGACATTTTAGTGGTGTGTGGAGGGAAAGGGGTCACTGCTACCTCCGATTCTGAGTGGTAGTGTGGTGTGGGGTGCGTGTGGTGAGAGGTGGTGTGTTTGGTGGAAGGGTTGGTGTTCGGCCTTCCATGGTCGTCTTTGGCTCTGCTGCCTCAATGTCTCTGGGGGAGACTTCACTGGGCTCTTCAGGCATGGACTTTCGTTCCGCTATTGGCTCAAAGTCGTCGTTGCATGCAACAAAAGTTATTGACAATAGCCTTTTCCTTCAGGATTCGGTTGATGGCAATGTTCGTATGTCTGGGGGATCTCATATCACCAAAGTTAATGGATGTCTTGAGCGGTGCAAAGAGAGACCCAAGCTGGTCATTTCGCCTAAGATGATAGCTGAAGATATTGAATATTATTCCAGGCATTCTTTATATTGCAAATTTTTGGGGATGAGGGTTTCTCCTCAATTTTTAGTGTTCTGGGCCCGACGGACTTGGTCGCCTGAGGGTGAAATGTACATTATGTTGTTGGCTAAAAATTACTTCATGGTCACTTTTGATTGCATGGCTGATCGAAATAGGGTCTTTGAGGGTGGTCCCTATTTTTATAACCAAGTAGGGTTGTTTATCAAGCCCTGGCATGCGGGTTTCAATCCTTCGAAGGAGCTGTTGAATCGTGTTCCAGTTTGGGTCCGGCTTCCTCGACTTCCTATGGAATGTTTTCGGGATGATGTTCTACAGTTGATAGCATCTTTTCTTGGAAAACCATTCGGCTCCTCGCAACAAACTCTGGATAGAAAGGTAATGACTTATGTCCGTATCTGTGTTGAAATTGATTTGAGCAAACCCTTGCTAGATTCTATAGATATGTGTGCGGGTTCTTACTCTTGGGTGTAGCATTTGGATTATGAGACTCTCCCTTTTCGATGTCATCTTTGTCATGAATATGGTCACTTGTTGCGACATTTTCCAAAGGCTAGGCCTGTGGAGCCCCCTTCTTCTCAGCCTCCACACAACCCGCCTATGGCTGATAGGGGGAAGGATCCTATTCCTGGAGATGGGGCTGATGCAGATGGTTACATCCCTGTCAGGGATCGTAACAGGAATAGGGGTCAGAAGAGGACCTTGAAGGAGAGACAAGATGAGGATACTTTTAACAGATTTGAGGTGTTAGATGAACTTAGCCAGTAGGAAGTGAATTCGGGTTTGGTAAACCTTAATCAGGGATCTCTGAGTACAGGCCAGCTAGGTCTCCCTTCAGAGGCTACTCAGGATGCAAAAGATGTTGGAGTTTCTCAGATGGTCACAGATCTTCACATGGGTGTTCTAGAGGAGTCAGTTCCTATAGCTGAGTTGAAGAAGGATGGTGGGGATGGGTCTACTCTAGTTTCGAATGCTGGTATTGATATTGGGAGGAGTGTCAAGTCTCCCTCTCTTTTGGGTCTTCATCAAAAGGACTTAAAAAAAGGGGTGGGAGAGAAATCTTCCAAGCTTGTTCATAAGAAGGATTTGGAAAATATTAAGTTAACAAGGGAAAATTTGGTGGAGTCAGGGTCGGTCAAGACTCTGGATTCTCATTTCTTGAATCCCCTAAAATGATTGTTTTATCATCGAATGTGAGGGGCTTGAACAATGGCCCTCGATAAAAAGTTGTTCGTGATTTGATTAGAAGCAATGCTCCTAATGTTCTTTTTTTGCAGGAGACTAAGTTATCGATTGAGGGATGATAGGTATGATGCCCAAGTTATGGGTGAGTGGTGAGTGCCAGTGCATTAGTGCCACTAGTTCGACTGGGGGTGTGGCCTGTTTGTGGAACCCTCAGAAGGTTCGCCCTCTTTGATGGATATCCTTTAAGTCTTCCATTTCTATGATGGCCTTTTGGTTTGAAATGAGAGAGTATGTCCTTTTCTCTAATATTTATGCTCCTGTGGATCTTCTTGGCAAGCAGTTGCTATGGTCTCATATTAGGTATGTGTGTAGCATGGTTCCTCTTCATCCATGGATTATGGCTAGCGACTTCAATGCCATTGCTGAGTTGACTGAGAAGTGGGGAGGTAATGCAAGGTTGGATCCCTCGGCGTTACTTCTTCAAGACAACATCTCTGCTTTGAATTTGGTTGACATCAAGCCCAATAATGGTCGGTTTACTTGGAATAATCAGAGGACGGGGGATAATTGCATTACAAAAAGGCTGGATCGCTTCCTGGTTTCCTGCTATTGGATTGGTGGATTGTGGTCCTCTAGTTCTGAAATCTTGGATTGAGGGGCTCAGATCATTGGCCCATCAAGCTTGCCATTTCTTCTGCTCATGTGCCTCACTCTCCTTCCTTCAAGTTTCAGCTCATGTGGTTGTGGGACCCATCTTTACATGTCCATGTGGCTGATTGGTGGAAGCTCGGCAGACCGGCATTTGGTACGGCGATGTATACTTTTGCTAAATTGCTTCAATTTACCAAATATCAGCTCAAACGTTGGAATAGATAGTGCTTTGGAAACATTTTCCAGGATAAGGCTCGTGCTCAAGCTGAATTGGATGGTATCACTAGGGTGATCAGGGAAGAGGGAGTGACGGTTGACTTACTCCAGGATGAGGCTAGGGCTCTAAAGATGTTGGAGGAGTGTGAGTTGAGAGAGGAAGTCTTTTGGAAACAGAAGGCCAGAATTGAGTGGCTTCAGGAAGGAGATAAAAATACTGCTTTCTTCTTTAACTCGGTGAAAGCCAGGAGGCAGGGGAATTCTATTTCAGTTCTGGTTAATGAAAGAGGGGAGCAGCTCTCCTCTTCTCAGGAAATCTCGAATGAAGCTGTTCAGTATTTTGAATCTTTATTTAGGGAGGATGGACATGGTGGTTATGTTGAGGAGGTACAAGTTCTTTCCTGTATTCCTTCTTTGGTCACAAGGGAAATGAATGAGCATCTCATGGGGGACATTTCTTTGGAAGAATTGGAGGAGATTGTGTTTTCAGATGAAGAAGGAAGACTCCTGGACACGATGGTTTCTGATTGAATTCTTTCAAGTCTGGGATATTAATAAGTTGGATTTATTGGTGTGGTTCAGGAATCTCGAAGAACAAGCAGATGCCGGGCTTTGAATGCTACCTTTCTTGCTCTCATACCTAAATGTGATGGGGCAGATAGGTTAAGTCAATTTAGGCCTATTTCCCTGTGCAATGTGATCTACAAAATTATTACCAAGTTGATTGCTGAGAGATTAAAAAAGTGGTTGAGAATGTTGATCTCGGAGGAACAGAGTGGCTTTGTGGAAGGTAGGAAAATTTTGGATGGGGTTGTTATAGCTTCAGAAACCTCTCACTCGATGGCCAGTTCCAAAGATAAGGCGATGTTCATCAAGTTAGATATGGCTAAGGCTTATGATCATGTTCGGTGGTATTTCCTCCAGCGGATGCTTGGTGCTTTTGGTTTTGGAAATGATTGGATTCAGTGGGTTATGAGTTGTGTTACCTCAGTTTCCTTCTTTGTGTTAACTAATGGTGAGCATTCTGAACTGTTCGGAGCTTCTCGGGGTTTACGATAGGGAGATCCCCTTTCTTCGTATTTGTTTATTCTTCTTGTGGAAGGTTTGGGGCGTCTACTGAGAAGGAATGCTGATCTGGGTATTATTCAAGGGTGGCGGTGGGGAGGTGATCTGCCCCTGCAGTCTCATTTATAGTTTGTGGATGACACAGCTTTGTTGGGCATGGTTACTGTTAGGGAAGCTTCCATTTTGTGCAAGGTGTTGGATGTGTATCTTGCTGCCTCGGGTCAACGGATTAATGAAGACAAGTCCTCCATTTTCTTCTTTAACACCCCAGTGCCCATTCAACGGTGGATTGCCCATATTGTGAGATTTCAAATTGGGGATCTTCCTTTGATCTATCTTGGTATGCCTATCTCTGTTGGTAGGTTGCCTAAGGCTTCTTGGTAGAATATTTTGGATAAATTTCAGGTGAAAGTGAATCACTGGACTCATAGGTGGTTGTCCTTTGCTGGCCAGGTCCAATTGCTCAAGTCGGTGGTGCAGGCTCTCCCCACCTACAGATGCATGCTTCAGGTGGCCCCGATGGGATTTGTTAAGGATTTAGACTCTTTAGCTAGGTAGTTTCTTTGGGCTGGTAGTTTGTTGTCTTCGAGGTGGAGCCTTGTTAACTGGGATATTGTTTGTAGTCCGCGTCAGTTCGGTGGCCTTGGGTTAAGGCAGTCGTCCTTGACTAGGGAGGCGCTGGCGGCTAAACTGTATTGGAGATGGTGTGTGGAGCAGGATCAGATTTGGGCTAGGATTTTATCTCATAAATACTTCCCTGGTGTGGCTTGGCAGGATATTCCCCGACTTCCCCTGGAGGGGAGAGGTTCAATGATTTGGAATACGCTTAAGAAAGGTGTGATGCTTGTTAAGGAGGGCCTTTTCTGGATTTGCAGAGGGGGGTCGAAGGCTCATTTTTGGTCTGATTCTTGGGATGGATTTCCTCTTATTACTTCTTAGTACCCTAATCTGCTGACTCTATGCCAAAGGTTTCTTGCGGCTAGTTGGTCTAGGGTGAGTGATTTTATGGCCTTCTCTTTTAATGACCAGCTAGTGCGGGCGAGATGGAAGCATCCTGATGAATGGCCTGATGTTGGTTTGAATGAAGAGTGTGCAGAGTTTCACAATCTCCTCTCTAGTCAGTGCTGCAGTTCCCTCCTGGATGGGGATGTCCTCTCTTGGTCTCCTAATCCTAAGGGGGTTTTTTCTGTTGCTTCGGGGTATCAGGTGTTGTTATCTCATAAGCTGGAGGGGATGGAGGTTCCCTGGTGGAGGAGAGTTTGGAACAAGTTTTCTTGGCCAAAGTGCAACTGTTTTGTTTGGACCTTGGCCCGGAATAGATGTTTGACTTGGGACAACATTCAGAAGTGGGGTTTTCAGGGTCCCTCTGTTTGTGTTCTTTGTGGGGGAGGGGAGGAGGAGTCCGCTCATTTGTTCTTCCGTTGTTCCTTTGCTTCGTAGCTATGGCATTTCTGGTGGGGAGTGTGGAACTGTTCCTATGTTCATGCCTCCTCCTTGATTGACTTTTGGAGCAGTTTGGGTAGGCCGCCTTTGGTTGCCTCTTTTCTACAGGATGTGTGGTATGTGGGACCTACTTTCATCCTGTGGCAGATTTGGTTGGAGAGGAATCGTAGGATTTTCTGTGGTGAGAAGATGGTTGTGCAACAAGTCTGGAAAATAATTATCGGTATGATTCAAGAAACGGTGGCTGCTAAATGTGATGTTGGGTTTCCCTTGGGGAAAGGGGATGTTGGGGTGGTGGATAGATTGGGGATTCATAGATCATCTTTGACAGCTGCTAGCCTCAGGAATGGTCGTCACCTACGACAGAGGGTTCTTAGGATTGGTAGATGGATGCCCCCCCTGGATGGCATTTTGAAGATCAACATGGATGGATCTTCTTGGGGTAATCCTGGGCTTGTTGGGGTTGGGGGGATTGGCAGAGACTCTTTGGGATCAATGGTTTTCTTCTTTTCTATTCATGAGGGGGTGCAACCCATTAATCTTATGGAAGGTTTGGCAATCTTATACGCTTTTGAGTAGGCATTTGCTTTGGGCTGGCGTAAGGTTGTCTGTTAATCTGATTCACAAGTCATGATAAATTTGCTGAAGGATCGGAAGGTGTCTGATGTTCACTGGCAGTTGACTAGGTTGGTTTAGCAGATTTTGCAGATTAGCTCTTTGATGGAGATGGTGTCCTTCATTCACATTCTGAGGGAGTGGAACAAAGCAGCTAATTGTCTGGCTCGTTGGGCTTCTGAGCACATAGAGGGTTGGAATGTTGCTGAGTTGGGATAGGTTTCTCCGGAGCTCCGTCGCGACTTGGAGGGGATTCTTACTGTAGATGGAGATGTTAGTACTGTTGAATGATGTGGTCTCTTATTCCTTGTTTGGTTCTGGCGGTTCTTGGGCGTTGGCCTGTTGATGCTTTGTAATATTGTTCTCTGATTATTAATAAAGTTTTTACCCTTTTATTTTAAAAAAAAAAAATAGTTTGAAATTTATTTGGATCCAAAATTATAATAGTAAAATATAACCATTTTAAATATTTAAATTAATTTTTATTATAGTAAAAATTATCAATATTCTAATATGATGAATAATCATTTGAAAAATAATTAATCACTACATAATATAAATAATTAAAATTTAAAATTAGAGTAATAAAAAATGTATATTTAAATCCATTTTTATTGTAGTGAGAAAGACAAACATTCTACTATGATATTAATAGTTTGAAATTTATTTACACCTAAAATTATAATATAAAAAATAACTGTTTTATATATTTAAAATTAAATTTTATGATAGTAAAAACTATCAATATTCAAAATGATGATAATCGTTTGAAAAATGATTAATCACTACATAATATAAATAATTAAAATTTAAAATTATAGTAATAAAAAAAATATATTAAAGACTATATTTAATATACAATTGAATCAATGCCTATATAAACTTGTTGGTTTAATATTTGTTTAGGATCTAAAATCATAATAATGAAAAAGATAAAAAAAGTAATAATTTAAGAGTTTAAATTAATTCAAATTCATTACAGCAAAAAAATTGAATATTTTATTAAGAGTATTATTGAGAATAAAAAAAATAAGTTGAAAATTTTGAGTTAATAAAATTATATAATATGTATGTTTATTTATTTATATTTAATATATTACTAAGAGGATAAAAACTTTCTTATTAATGCTTTTATTCTCATTGATGTGTGAAAAAAATTAGATGAGTATAGTCTAGGCGCAACTCTCATTGTCCACCATACCAACTTTGTTGGTTCTTAATGTTTGAGTCCAACCTCATTAATATCTATTTTTGTTTCTTCTTATTGTTTGGACTTGGCCATAATTAGAATTTGAATATGTTCCTTCTAGAACCTGTCATTTTTTAATAGTATATTATTCTCTTATTAATTTATAAAAATTAATATAGCCATTATTCATCCCAAATACAATATCATCAATTTTCTATTGCATTGTGATGTTTTGTTCTTTAGTTGTTATAATTCATACTCATCCGTTCAATTGTCATGATTTATTGTTCTTTTGTTGTAAGTCATAACTACACATTCAATTAATGTAGACAAATGTTAAAAAAGTAGATATGTTTTTTAATTTAAATACAATGACTAAGATGCATGAACATTCAAAAATGAACTAGAATCATACAACATGTTAACAATACTTTTTATTATTTTAAAGGATGTCTTTCAAAAAGAAGCAATTTTTTTACTTTTCTCAAATTTGACTTTTGTTGTTGGACATTTTGTTCAACCAAATCCATAATAACTATCACTTTTATGTCATGGTTAAAGGTTACATTGTTAAATTATATCATAGCTAATATTTGTTCTACTTTATGAAATATAACAACATTCTTCTACCATATCACTTCTTGTCTCTTTTGTCTACTATTATACTACATCACTTTTTATTTACACATTACTATAATTGTAAAAACTACCATCATTTATTAAATCATTTTAAAATAAAATACACTTAATATTCTTTCTACCATATCATTTACCACTTTATAATTATCTAAGCAATTTATTATTATTAACACTATGATTTATGAATTAAGTCTACTAATAATATCGTGTAACTTATGTGGAGTTTTTTGTCACTTTGCATCCAAAAGAAATTCTAAGAAACTTTAAATTACATTAAAAATATATATTTTCAAGAAATATTATATAGAAGAGCAAGAACTAAATAAGAAATGAAGAATTTTCATTTTAGAATTTAAGAAATATTAGGATTTACAATAGTAGGTGATTCTATTTATAGTAGTATTCATATTAAAATCAAAATATTATATTTTTGTGTAAGGATGATTCTAAATGTAAAGGATAATTCTATGTTCATGAATTTTTCATGTAACTACATAATTATATCATAATATTTATAGTTTTCATTTTCACATTGTCTTGTTTTTCTTAACTTCTTATGTGATTCCTAATATTTGGGACCTAACAATACTTTTAAATACCTTAGTCAATCTATCATTATGTCACAAGGGGTCATGTTCTCAAGATGATGTAGATATGATCTCTTCATCTGAATAGGAAGAATGTTATAGCCTTGGATAGAAGATTCTTTCTAGAAATGGATATAATGCAAACATGGAAAAAAATAATAGGAATAAAGTGAAGACCCAACTATACTTTTCTAAACAGGGTCTAGGTTCCAAACTTTGTCCCCATCAACACTTTTACAACTAGCTAGCACAATAATATACCTTGTAGAATTGATAAGAATAATGCATGTATAGAGATATCAAACAATACACCAGATGCAAGCATAGAGAAGAGGTAAAATGAATGATTTTTATTGACACAAAGGCATGGAAGGAAATTTTACAGTCATAGAATACTAGAGTAGCATAAACTTGTTAGATAAAATCTAGGGAAGAGCCCCTTGAAAATGTACAAGTGTTTCCTTTATAGTTCAAGCTTAACTAAGTTGACTCTCGCTAAAATTTAACCCTGCCTAGGGTTAGCAACTAGCAGAAATTCATCCAAATGAGAGCTGAGGCAACTAGATCATGAAAACCATGTTGAAGGATGAGCCTAGGATGCACCAAGACTTGGATGACATGCCTTTGCAATAAATGTTGTCCAAAATCCCTCCAAAATGTCCCTACAGAATCAACGATCTAGATATGGGGCAAGAGAAGGAATATAATCAGCCATAAATGAGCATTGGGTATCCATGAGATCAACTGTAACAAACAAGAAGTTCAATAAAATCCATCCTCGAGCCTCAAAAATTCAAACAAGTAGGTGAGAAGGTCGCTTAGGTATTAATGGAACCACTATGAAAAGCACGTCAAAATAGGGAAGGTCAGGGCATCAAGCCCAAAAGAAAACCCCTTCCAAACTATCGCTATTGGGAGTCGGGCATTAGAGGTACCTCGTACCACTTGCTAAAGAAAAGAAGGATAGAGCATAAAATTGCAAACATTGGAACTTATCGGGGGTTGGGCTTCAGACCTACCTCATACCATAGAATGGTAAGAGGTAAGGTGAAAGCCTAACTTCCAAAACTCAAAGATATTGATACTTAGCTAGAATTTGATAGAAGGAGTTAAGGAGAAAAGGGGGAGGCGAGAGGATCACGAGAAGGTGGAAGGATAAAATAAAGAGGAAACCCAATCCTCGATCTTTGAAACGTCATAAGAGATTGAAGCTCAAGGGGTTAGCTTACCACTTACCACAAAGTGGTAAGAAGTAAGACGGAAGAGCGAAGTTCGAAAGTCTAAAATATAAGGACTTCGTCAAATTTTGAAAGAATTGATCAAGATGCTAGAGAAGAAAAGGAAAAGAACTTGGAAGAAAAGCGAAGGGGAAAAATATTTAGACTAGTGTCCCCAAGATAAGATCAACAATTCCATCACACTTCACACCAAGGGAGTTGGCGGATGTTAGATAAAATGTGATGCAAAGAAGGTATGTGATGGAATAGGAAAACACTGCGTGGTGCAAGCGGAGCAGGAGAACTTAAGTGATGGTTTTTGCATGTGTGCATTAAGTTGTTCTAAAAGGGGGGCCACACCTAGGTAATTGAATTGGTTGATAGGAAAAAGAAAAGTTTTAATAGCCTTTTTGACGACTGACAATGGTTTTGAAACCAATGTGAAATACCTAAAACCCTTTATCTTAATCGCTTTTATCATCATCAAGTGGAGAAAGAGAAATTTTAGACAACTTTTTCAAAGACTGACACAAGTTTCCCAACTTGAGAAAAACTTTGAAATGGCTCAACTTTACTTAGACAAGGCTACTCAAAATTTAGAAAAACAATTATAGACACTGAAACACTTTAGAACTTCACAAAGATGAACCCTATGTGATACGTCAAGAGTAGGAAAGGTTATGAAAACCTAGGTGGTGACCGAAAAAGTTATGAAAACCTAGGCAATGACCAACAAAGTTTTGAGAACTGACCAAACGACTGATGACCTCAAGACTTAGCCAAATTGAGGACTTTTTAAAGGGAGACTCATACAAGATGGCCCATGTAGGATCTTTTAGATCATTTTTCAATGACGGGTCATCAAGATGGCATGAAATGACAACAATATGCTAATCTAATAAGATGCATAAATATAAGAATAAATTATGCTAAATGAATTAATAATATATGGAACTAATATTTTGATAATTTACAATAATTACTTTAGAAAATTAAATATGATAATAGATGTTGATTTTCTCTATGATGGAAGAATGATTACTTTTGGAGGAGATTCTAAAATATTTTGTCTCTAACCCAAAATTTTGATCTCAATATCAAATGAATGCCTTGAATTCTACACTACTCTTCCACTTTTTTTAGGGTTGAACTAAATTTATTTGGTCAAATATATAATTATAGACTTGTCCTTTGCTTTTGAATTTCACTCTGCATAATGTATAAGATTATTTTATAACTCCACAAATTGGTGTTCATTTTATTTTATATTTTTATTGATTTGGGGTCTAGTATTATTAAAATATACCTTGGAAGGGTTATTGTTTAATAACAAGAAAACTAATTATCCTAGATCAACCCCTAAAAATGTGTACAAAAGTTTGATGATGATAGGAAAGGGCCTTAAAATGAATGCAAGAGAAAATTCATTACTCTTTTAATGCACCAAATACAATTTTTAATATTATTGATTATTCCTTTAATTCTCTAAGATGAGAGGATGATTTTGAGATGATAAATTTATTATATATTTAGAATAAATGCAAATTGAATTTCTTTAAATACTAGCACAAAGTATCAAATTTCACAAAATATGTGTTTAGTCAATGTAAGACAAAAAAAAAGGGAGACAAAAACCATATTTAATGTTTGAATTTGAAAAAGGAGAGGGTTGTGTTTGACTACAACCACATGGTCAACCTTGTGAGTGTGGAAATGACCTTGGTGATAAATAGTCATATTCAAGTGACTAAAAAAGTATATATAAATGGGTGGACAAATAAGTGTGATAACTACAAGGATAAGGTGGGAAATTAATATATAGGATTTGTGCATGTGTGGATGGGTAAATGCCAATGGAAGGAGCACAAATTCACACAATATTGTACCATTTATCAATATAACTAGTACTTGCACCAATGAGGTGCAATGCTTACGCCGATAGGTTGATATACTTGGTATTTTTTATTAGCGACAAAATCCATGGAGGGTAAATGTGTGCAACTGTTGTTTTGGGGAATGTGTTGATTCAGTGAACATGCCAAGAAAAGCAAGAAAGGAAAATGTTGATATCAGATTGGAGGAGATCCCAATAGGGTTCCCCCACATAATAACCTATCAACTAAATATGTATTAATGTATTTTCTTAGAACAAGAACAAAATTAAATGAAAAATAAAATAAATATTCAAATTTCAGAATTAAAATTTTTATTCATTAAAAATAAAAATTTACATGACAATGTAGGGTATTTTTCCTCCTAATATTTTCGTCAAATTTAATGTTTCTAATATATAAATGTCTCAAGCTTGCTAGTGAACTTTATCATCATGAAAATGTAGGAAAAAATTATTTAAAAAGTGTATACTTTTTCCTTTTCTACAAGCACAGTCTTTGTATTAGAAAATGCCAACATGGTACTCAAGTTGTTCCATAAATGATGCTTATGATTTGATACTTTTTTAGAATGTAATTTCATATTAAAAAACCATACATATTTAAATATTTTTTATAAGATAAAATTTACCTTGTTAAAGGCTACATGATATTAATGGCTTGATACATGGTAAATAATCATGTTATATGGTAGTGAAAAAGATAAACATTTTATTTAGGTATTCAAAATCCATTTTTATTGTAGTGAGAAAGACAAACATTCTAATATGATATTAATAGTTTGAAATTTATTTAGATTCGAAGTTATAATAGTTAAAAAATAATCATTTTATATATTTAAAATTAAATTTTATCATAGTAAAAATGATGAATTCTAATATGATTATAATCATTTGAAAAATAATTAATCACTACATAATATAAATAATTAAAATTAAAATTTATAGTAATGAAAAATATTTATTAAAATTCAATTTTATTGTACTGAAAAGACAAGCATTCTACTATGATATTAATAGTTTAAAATTATTTCGACCCAAATTTATAATAGTTAAAAATAACCATTTTATATATTTAAAATTAAATTTTATGATAGTAAAAGCTATCTAATATAATGATAATCATTTAAAAAATGATTAATCATGCATAATATAAATAATTAAAATTTAAAGTTATAGTAATAAAAAATATATATTAAAAACTATATTTAGTTATACAATTGAATGTAGACAAAAGGTCACGAGGTCTAGTCTCCCCCAAAGTCGTGGTACCAGATGGTGTGCCAGCGTCACCATGTGAAAAGGTTTACAAACACACAACAACTTATAGGGGGCTACTCAATTTCTGTAGTCTAAGAAAAAGTTATACAATTGAATGTATGCAATCAAGGACTATATATTGTAATAAGATCTAAAATCATAAGAATAAAAAAGATAAAAAAAATAATAATTTAAGAGCTTGAATTAATTCAAATTCATAGTAGCAAATAAATTGAATAGTTTATTATGTATTTAAGAGTATTATTGAGAATAAAAAAATTAAGTTGCAAATTTTGAGTTAATAAATTATATAATATGTATGTTTATTATTTTATATTTAATATATTTTTAATAAGAGGGTCAAGAATTGCTTATTAATGCTTCTATTTTTATTGATGTGTGAAAAATTAGACAACATAATCTAGGTGTAACTCCCATCGCCTACCAATTTTGTTGGTTCTTAATGTTTGTCTTTAACCTTGTTAATTTTTTTTTTGTTTAATCTTGTTGTTTGGACTTGTCCTTAATTAGAATTTGAGTATGTTCCTTCTAGAACCGACCCTTTCTTTAATAGTATATTGTTTCTTTTTAATTTATAAAAAGTAATATAACCATTATTCATTCTAAATAAAATATCATCAAATTTAATTGTTCTTTTATATCAAACAATTTTTCTATTGAATTGTGAAAATTTATTCTTTAGTTTTTATAATTCATATTCATCAATTCAATTGTCATGATTTATTGTTCTTTTGTTGTAAGTCATAACTATATATTCAATTAATGTAGATAAATGTTAAAAAAGTAGATATATATTTTAATTTGAATACAATGACTAAGATGCATGAACATTCAAAAATGAACTAGAATCTTACATGTTAACAATACCTTTTTATTATTTTAAAGGATGTATTTCAAAAAGAAGCGGAAATTTTACTTTTGTTGTTGGACATTTTGTTCAACCAAATCCATAATAACTATCACTCTCATGTCATGTTTAAAGGTTACATTGTTGAATTATATCATAGCTCATATTTGTTCTACAGTTTTATGAAATATAACAACATTCTTCTAACATATCACTTCTTGCCTCTTTTCTCTATTATTATACTACATCACTTCTTATTTATACATTACTATAATTCTAAAAACTACCATCATTTATTAAACTATTTTAAAATAAAATACACTTAATATTATTTCTACCATATCATTTACCACTTTATAATTATCTAAGAAATTTATTATTATTAACTCTATCATTTATGAATTAAGTTTACTAATAGTATTGTGTAACTCATGTGGATATTTTTTCACTTTCCATCTAAAAGAAATTCTCAGAAAATTTAAATTACATTAAAAATATATATTTTTCCATGAAATATTATATAGATGAGCAAGAATTAAATGAGATATGAAGAACTTTTATTTTAGAATTTAAGAAATATTTGGATTTACTATAGTAGGTGATTCCATTTATAGTAGTATTCATCTTAAAATTAAAATTTTATATTTTTGTGTAAGGATGATTCCAAAGGTCAAGGATAATTCTACGATCATGAATATTTCATGTAACTACAAAATCATATCATAAGATTTATAGTTTTCATTTTCACATTGTCTTGTTTTTCTTAACTTCTTCTTATGTGATTCATAATATTTGGGACCTTTTTTAAATACCTTAGTCAATCTATCATTATGTCACAAGGGGTCATGTTCTTAGGATCATGTAGATATGATATCTTCATATGAGTCAGAAAAATTTATGGCCTTGGATACAAGATTCTTTCTAAAAATAGATATAATGCAAACATGGAAAAAATGATAGAAATCAAGTGAACTCCCATCTATACTTTTCTAATTAGGGTCTAGGTTCCAACCTTTGTCCCCATCTTCATCTAATGCTTTATCATCTACTGTATGAATAACATCTTGTGGTAAGCAAGAAATATTTTCTTCACAAGAGAAATAAATGTCTTCTACTGAGAAAGAGCATATTTTGTTGAGGCCTCTCAAAGCCCACTTGATTACTCTTCCTCCAAAAACAAAAAATAAATATTATAATTCATTTTGTGCATATCATTGAGTGCATGGTCATTCTACCAATGAATGTTAGGCCTTGAGTATAAAACACAATTTAAGGATTATGATGCTCTTCCATGTGTTGATGCACCTAATTCCTCTAAACAATAATAATCTTCATATGATGGTGTTGCTCCTCACTATGTGGTATTTTTGGTTTTATGTGTTTTCTCATTGTCATTCATGGTGGTACAATGTTAAGTGCAACCATATGCTATATGACAACAACATGATAGTCTTTTATGTGGTTGTCCTTATCTATACACTTGGGGGAAAGGATAACTAGTTTTGGGAGGTGTGCATTCTCCTTAAGGATCTCATCTTCCCCTCTTCTTCCTTAAAATACCAACATAGAAAGTGTGTTGACATTTTAAGGGGGGGAATATATTACCCCTACCTATTTCATACATGTCTTATGATATTTGACTTATTGACATACTGCCTTGGTGGTGGTGTTCATAACCCCCCCTGAGGTGTCGTTATCAATTTGTCCCCTTGGATGTTTAAATGCTTTGTTTGTACCCTTGGATGTTTTTTCATTCATCTCGTTGGATTTTTTGCATTCATCCCCTTGGATGTTAAAAATTTTATTCACCTTCTTAGGTGAGTTTTTTCCATCCACTTGGATATTTTTTGCACCTTCTTATGTGATTTTTCCTTCCATCCTCTTGGATGTTATAATTTATGCACTTCTTAAAAGTGAGCTATTTATAACTCATAAGTGATTTTACATCCTTGTGAGAGTATTATTTTGTTAGATAGCACATTCAATGGATGAAATTTGGTACTTGAGACAAATTTAATACTGAGGTCTCTTTTCTTTATAGACTCAAATCTTTTCAATACTAACCTTGTGTTTTTTTGTGTGTATCTTGTGTTTCTTCTTCATGTTTGCATTGTGTTTGCATCATGTTTCTTTTTTTGTCATTTTTATGTTATATCATGCCATGTGTCTTCATCATGTATGCTTCATATTTCATGTTGTCTTTCTACATTGCATACATGTGTGTTTCATTGTGCTTATGTTGGTTTTCCATGGGATCTTGAATCTTGGGGTCTTGCACACTCCCCCTAGATTCATTTGCATCCTATCTCTTCAATATTTGGACAATCAGACCCCTCTTGGAATATATTTTCTACTTTAGTGTGAGTTTGAGTGTAAGTTCATACTCTCACTAAAGTGGGGGCTAAATTTAGCATCATAAATTGTCACCCTTGACAATTTAACACTATGTTTTTCTCCTCCTTAAGTAATGCGACCTAATTGTACACCTAATTTCCTAAATTGTATTTTGTGGCCCATTTAAACATTTACCAACAAATTGCAAGTAGAAAACCAATACATTTATTTAATATGTTCCCCTAACACCTTAAGTCCCACAAAATAGGGTTGGGACACTGATTTCTAGGGCACCTATGTCCCCCTCTTTTACCTCCAAAATTGAATATGTCAAAAGTGGTATTTTATTATTTAAATTTCAAATATCCAATGTCGACTATCAGGACCTAATTTGTAGGAAATATAAATTATTACATATAAATACCTAAGAGAGTTTTTTTTCTAGATTCAACTATGTGCTATTTTTTACATCATAATAGCACATAGTTGAATCCATTAAAAAAACTCTCTTATCATGATGGACTGTGGATATCTAATGTCTCTTATAAATACCTAGTCATTGCATCATTTGAAAACTAAGTGGAAATTATTGGCAAATTTAGTGATCTAGCAATTATTAAGCAAATCAAGAGCAAGCCAAGAGTAGAATTTTAGAAATTTATTGTAGCAATTCAATATCAAAGTATCATGTCATATTGTATGTGATTTTTTTTTGTTTATGCTATCATTGTGTTTGTAAGATCTAACCCTTGTAGGTCTTCAAGAAAATCAAGTAAGAAACAATCAATCCTTGAGGATATGCATATGAATTCAGTCCTTTAAGGAAGCCATTTTGAGTGATGTGTTGTAGTCCATTGGTGATTCATCATTCTTTTATCATTTATCCTTATCCCTCAAAAGGAGAAGCTCCCTATCATTGGCATTGCCATTGTGAAAGTGGAAACACTAACATGAGGTTTTGACTAAGGCAAGCCCCTAAATGGAACAACCCTTCCTCTCTCTTTGAATGTGCGGGTTTTAGGTTTGAAGAATATTGGCATAATTTTGAAGATCAATTTTCATTGTTGAAATCAAACCCTACAACTTGAAAACATACAAAAACTCACTTATCTTGATAACCAACAAGATCTAACAATACAAAATGGAGGAAATGAAAGCTTTTATCTAGCTCCAGAGGACTATGAAAATATATCTAAATTTGTTTAACAAGGACATTGGCACCCTTGACTACATTGCCCCCCAAAATCAAGCTCAAATTTGAACCACAAGTGTATAATAGTCTACTCAATCCAATTTTGAAGCCTGAATTTTCCCATGACTTTCCAGATCTATTGTTCTTGCACCAAAATAATCATTTTCATCATTAGGCTATTCAAATCATTGCATTTCATCCTTAAGTTCATTTTAAATTTGGTCAAGGGTAGGTTGACACACCTTTTAGGTTATAATTCAATCCTACATCTTGTCCAATTTCATCAAACCCCCACTACCTCAAATCCTTAAATGAAATGTTGTGGAAAAGCACCCATTAAAATCCTAGGGTGGAGTTCTAGGGTTTCAATTTTCCCACATTTTATAATGAATATGTGTGTAACAAATTTTAGACTGGATACTATTTTACTCCACCATTTTATCTTGGCCTTCCATTCCTTAGCATGCCAAAATAGTATATTATGAAGGTTGTGTGCTATTTTCATGACATGCCTTTTATTACATAGTTTATGGTTTATGATTTTCCACCAATATAGGGTTATACAGGTATAACAACTTCAAATAATTTTTTATATCCTTGAAAAAAAATATCATAATAGATATATCAAAATATTAATATGTTGATTTATTTTTGGCTCATGACTAGAATGAAATAGAGTTATATTGCTATAAAATGGAACGTGAATGGCTCTCATCACTTGGATTTTTATTTTGAAATTTGTATTAAATGTAGCATGGACCACCCAAATGTAAACCAACCTATTCTAAACTTCCCTAGCTAGGATGAACTAGGTATTTGATTAGGATAGAATCTTAGTCTTTCATTTGTATTTAAAAATCTATAAAAGGATATGCCTTTTTTATCGTAAAAGAGAGAACTTGTAATTGTTGTAGAAATACTACCAAAATTAATATAGAAATTTATCTTCATGAATTATTTGTGTTCAATTTTGAATGTTAGCATGGTTGCATGTATCTGTTCATAAATTATCTTTTAAAATCATTTAAGTTAATCTGAGGATTTATTGGAGTCAATATTTGATGGAATTTCAAGTTCATACCATTTGACTCTTGTTGATTGTAAGTTTTAGTGCATGGTTAGTCTAAACCATTTCATGTTTAAGTTCAATTATAAATTATTGACTAAATTGCATTGATTTAATGGGTTTTATGGGCGATTCATGATCTAAAAATTATAATATTTTCATCAAATATTGCACCTATTTTGTGTAGTTGTGTTAAATTAATGAAGAAAAATTAGGTTTATTGGAGCTCATCTATTAATTCTAGTTGGTTTTCATCTTTAGATTAAATTATGTTCTTTATCCTTTATCTTTTGAATTTTATTTAAAATCTAGGTTAAGTTTAGGAAGAAAAGCATCACAAAATTTACACATTGAATGATAAAAGTCATTTTCAAATTTTAATTCTAAAACCATCACTAGGGTTTCCTTTTATTTTCAAATTTTACAAACCCTTTTCTTTAGAGTTCCAGCTAAAATAGTAAGGCCCCTTATTAAAACATAAAAAAATTAACCACTAACTTGTTTTTTGTAAAGTCAAAACCTGAAAATTGAAGCCTTGGGGTTATCTTTCTGAAGTTTATGAAGTTGATTTTCTTTCAATACATAGGGTACTTTGTTACTTTGTTTGTGTTATGAATGTATATAAACACTCGTCAATAGTAACGATTTTGTTATTCGATATAAAATTTGTACATGCTAGGACTCTGACATCATCTAACAATTTTTTATCAATTTCAAATTTTATTAGCATCCTTCCATTGGATTTTCTTTCAATCACAACTTTGGCAAGCGGATTCATTACTTGTACCATATCATAATCTTTTGAAAATTCATCAAGGTCAATGGGGTAGTCCACAAAATATTATATGGTGAGACCTTCTTGTTGTAGAGGTGTAATCCTCTTAAGGATTGATTGTTCAATTATTTGAGAGGGAGGACCAAGTTTATCCATTTGGGATACTTTTAAAGGAACATTAGCTGGTAAATTGGTCACATTGTCTAGCATTTTCATAATTCTAAGGATTGGATCTTGAATATTTGTATATGCACCTTTATAGGAGGGATCCACTCCTTTTCTCCTTGCTTTTTCTATTTTTATTTTCACCCATTGCTTCCTCCTTTTGGAAACCTGTGATTCTAAGGATAATTTTTTTATTAGATCCTTAATTAGATCATATTCTTGAAAGAATGCAACAAGCTTATATTTGGTCCTAACATCATGAATGAAATGATCATGATCACATTTTGTTACCTTGTCTATCCTCATCTTATAGGCTGGTAGATTACTTAGAAGCAATTCCAATCCCTCTCTAATTGTGACTTGAAAATATGATAATATTAATGTGGAGGGTAGAATTTTTGCAAGAATGAAGATGTTGAAGAAAGTATGAAGGTGTTGTCATTGATGTCAACTGGTTAATTTATTTTCAACTAGTTGCTGCTGTCATGGATGAAGGTTATTGGTTGTATATGTCGAGGATATTGAGAAAATTGTAAAGGAAAAAGGTTGTAGGTGTTTAGTGGTTGCTCCGGTTTTTCTCCAGGATTTGGTCCTATGTTTGTGTGTTTCAAATATGTTGATCATGCTTGCTAGAAGCTATTGTATGTAGACTTTGGGCTTCTGAATAATTGGATGGTGTGAGTTATGTTCACCAGTTGTGAATTGTGGTTTTCTGTGTATCTAGTTGAGGTCCAAGAGTAATGTATTTGCTTCGGATTTCTTCTGGTTTGAGTCTTATGACTTGCAGTTCTGGAGTTAATATGATATGATCTTCTTGAAGTTAATTTTGTTATCTGGAAGGATTGGATTGTGTTAAGGGCATGTGCTTAATTGATTATGTGTTTTACACTGGTTTGGCTGACCTTGTGTTAAATGCTACTTTCGAAGCTTATGGAAGCATCTTGAAGTGTGTTGGAAATAATTTGGGTCCTCTCTTAGCATGTGTTTGGGTCACCCTTATTCTAATTCCACCCTAGAATGTTTTATCACTGACCTAATTTGAATTTGTAAATACAAATGATGTATGGCTGACTTTGGATATGTTTCAAAGTTGAAGAAGGTATAAATACAAGATGAGATAGTGGTGAAGATGAACTAAAAAGAAATAGAGAGAGATAGATGTGAGATAAATGTGAATCAGTGTGTATGTGATGTGAGTTTGGTAGATTAGTGAGAAATCTAATTGTTGAGTTTTCGGATGTAGTGAGCTAAAGGTGTACTCTATCATTCATGCATGTTTGAAACTAGTTGAGTGAATTGTGGTGGAAATATTTGTTGCATTGAGATTATTTTTCTCTATGTAACAAATCCCTGCTATCTTCTTTGTAATTCTATGGCAGTGAGCCCTCCAGGTGGTTAACCCTTATTGGACAATGAGTCCTGATCTAGAAAGTGAGTCATATTTTGGCAGTGAGCCTTTGTAATCAATATTGGTATTCTCTATATTGTGAGCTAATCCTCACCGTGGTTTTTCCCTTATTGGGTTTTCCACGTAAAGCTGGTGTTATTTTTTTTGTGTGATGCTTTTCAGTTTATGCTTTTGCTCTCAATGATTAATCATATTAGTAGAGTAAAGAATTTGTGATTGGTTTAGATTTTGATGAAAGTTTTAAAGATTTTTTTTTTTACAACTGATTTAACCCCCTCTCAGTTGTCATGTTTAACAATTAGTATCAGATCCTGGTTCCTTGGAGAGAAGCTTAACCACTTAAGGAAGGTCTAGGATGGCGAGCAAGATCACTTTTGAATGCCCTAGGTTCAATGGAACAAATTATGCTATTTGGAAGATATAGATTGAAGCATATCTGGAGTATTATGGATATGATGTTGAAAAATATTAAAATACTACTTACACTCCTCTAGCTAATGGTCTGAGTACATATGATGAAATCAAGGTGCATGAATCAAACAATAAGGTGAAGTTTATTCTGAAGAACAATCTTGCACATTCTGAGTTGATTAAAGTTCAAAATTTGAAGACTACTAAAGAACTATGGGATACTTTAGAAAAGATGCAAGAAGGAGATGAAAAGGTCAAAGAAGCAAAGTTGCAAAATTTGGAGGCACAATTTGAGATCCTACATATGTTTGATGATGAGAACATTAAATCCTATGTGAAGAGAGTGGATGAGCTGGTAGGTAGTATGTGAGGACTTGGCACTATAGTAGATGAATCCAATATTTTGAAGAAGATTCTTAGAACTCTCCCTAATGCATACAGTGAAAAGGTATCTACTATTGAAGAGTATGTGGACTACAAGACTTATGTAAAGATCAATAATTGGGAACTCTAACATCTTATGAGATGAGAAAGCCAAATTTGAGAAATGTATCCAAATCAAAAACAGCTTTTAAAGCTACAAGAACTGAAGATCTGGATGAAGAGAAGCTTGATGAAGTAGAAGCTAACTTTGTGAGAAGGATGAAGAAAGGATATGACAAATATGAATCTAAGATACCCTTTAAATTCTTTAGTTGTGGAGGAATAGGTCATTATGCTTTGAGATGTTTGGAAAGAGCTAAGAAGAACAAATAGAGATTTAACAAAGAAAATAAATGAAAGAAGAACAGGGCATATTATGTGAATGAGGATGCTAGTATTTCTGATGAAGAATCTGATAATGGAGATTTTGATGGAAATGAATGCTTGTTTTTGGCTATAAAAGATGAACCTACTTCTGCTAAATCTAAAAAATAGGTGAAGGAATGCCCTCTAGAGAATGAGAAAGATGAAGATACTATAATCTCTACCCTACATGTTGAACAAGAAAAGAAATACTAGGTTGTTGACAGTGGCTACTCGCATCACATGACCGGTGGTAAGAGTAAGTTTGCTAAACTTGAAAAATATGATGGAGGCTTAGTTATGTTTGGAGATGATACTAGTGCTAAACTTTGTGGGATAGGTTTAGTAAGTTTTGATGGCAAGCATAATACTGATGATGTCTAATATGTTAAGGGTTTAAGGCATAATCTCTTGAGTGTTGGAAATATTTGTATTAAATGGTATAACCTTGTATTTTAGGATGAACGATGTGAAATTAGGAAAGGATCCAAAATAGTGATTGTTGGAGGAAAGAAATCTAAAGGAAATATATATTAGCTTAAGGGTGTTGATGGATGTTGCTTTAGGACTTAGATTAATGACAATTGGTTGTGGCATTGGAGAATTTTTCATATGAATTTTGATAACTTGGAGAGGATTAGTGCAATACAATCCATAAGAGATCTATTGAGGATTACAAAGCCTGTTAATGCTATTTGCAGGAATTTTCAATTTGGAAAGCAAGCAAGAAACAACTTCAAATCAAAGGAACAATCTACTACTAGACTACTGGATTTAATTCATATAGATCTTTGTAGTCCTACAAGAGTGAGAAGTCTACAAGGTGAAAGGTACTTCAGTCTTTTGATTGATGATTACTCTAGCTATACACGGGTTACTTTTCTTAGAGAGAAATCTGATGTGTTAGGTAGATTCAAAAAATTCAAAGCTATGGTAGAGAATGAAGTGAATTTGAGAATAAAATTCTTGAGGTCTAATAGAGGTGGTGAATTCACCTCCCATGAGTTTAATATGTTTTGTGAAGTTCATGGAATAAAAAGAAAGTTATCTACTCCTAGAACTCCTCAACAAAATAGAGTTGTTGAAAGAAAGAATGGAACAATTCAAGAAGCAACTAAATCAATGATTACTTAACCTGGTCTATTGGAAGTTTACTAGAGAGAAGCTATTCACACTATTGTCTATGTGTTCAATCAAGTTCGGGAAAGAGAAAACAGTACTAAGACCCCCTATGAGCTATGGTGTGGAAGAGTTCCTACTTTTAAGTATTTTAAGGTATTTGGAAGCAAATGTTATATCATAAGAGATGAATAAAATTTAGGAAATTTTGATGCTAGAAGTGATGAATTTATTTTCCTTGGATATTCTACTAAAAGAAAAGCTTACAGATGTTTCAATAAGAGATTGAGAAAGATAGTGGAAAGCACAAATGTCAAGGTTGATGAAGCAATGAAAAATTCAAATGAAGTTGATGGATATGTATCTGATGAACCTGATTGTGTAAGAATTGAAGAAGTTGTGGAAGAATAGGAGAAGTAGAATGAAGAATAGGAAGAAGCTTTAGTGGTGTCCCCTAAGACACCTAAATATGTACAAAAAAATCATTCAGAAAATCAAATCATTGGAGACAAAAGGAAAGGAGTATTGACAAGAATCAGAGTTGTTGCTAGTGGTGAGATAAATCTATGTTTACTTTCTGAGATTGAACCAAAGACTGTAATTGAAGCATGTAAATATGATCATTGGATGGAAGCTATGAAAGAAGAACTTATGCAAATTGAGAAAAAAAAACTTGGGAATTAGTCCCTAGACCAACAGATAAAAACATAATTGGATCAAAGTGGGTATTCAGAAACAAGTTGAATGAGAATGGAGAAGTAGTTAGAAACAAAGCATGGCTTGTGTGTAAGGGTTACTTACAAATAGAAGGAATAGATTTTCAGGAGACTTTTGCTCCGATGGAAAAAATGGAAGCTATTAGAATGTTTTTAGCATCTTTTGCTCATAAAGATTTCAAGGTCTATCATATGGATGTTAAATTAGCATTATTGAATGGAGAGTTATAGGAAGAGGTCTACATGGAACAACTGAAAGGATTTCAATTATCAAAAGAACTGAATATGGTTTGCAGATTGAAGAAGGATTTATACGGATTGAAGAAAGCTCCTAGAGCTTGGTATGCCAGGTTAGACAAATATTTGATTCAACAAGGTTTCAACAAAGGTACGGTAGATAGTAATCTATATTTTAAAATTGAAAATGGCAAGATCTTGATAGTGGTTGTATATGTTGATGACATTGTTTTTGGAGGAAATGAAACTATGTGCAAAATGTTTGTTGAAGAAATGCAAAAAGAATTTGAGATGTCTATGTTTAGTGAGATGAATTTCTTTCTTGGGCTGCAAATTAATCAAATAGAGAAAGGGATTTTTATTTCACAGTCAAAGTATGTAAGATAAATGCTAAAGAAGTTTGGGATGGATGGTTCCAAACCGGTATACACTCCTATGGTGACTAGTTAAAAATTGAGTAAAGATGATGATTCACCTAAGGTTGATCAAAGAAAATATAGATCTATGATTGGAGGTTTGTTGTATTTAACTACTACTAGACCGGATATCATGCATGTAGTTTGTCTTGTGGCTAGATTACAAGAATATCCTAAAGAAACATATGTTGTTGT
This sequence comes from Sequoia sempervirens, assembly GCA_007258455.2. NCBI lineage: Eukaryota > Viridiplantae > Streptophyta > Pinopsida > Cupressales > Cupressaceae > Sequoia > Sequoia sempervirens. Next base: position 416,971,053 of record VDFB02193867.1, read on the forward strand.
TAAGAGAATATTCAAATATTTGAATGGTACTCCAAATTATAGCTTGTGGTATTATAGAGATACTGATTTTACACCGAGTTCTTACACAGATGCGGATTGACCTGGTTGTGTAGATGATAGGAAAAGTACAAGTGGTGGTGCATTCTTTTTGGGTTGCAGATTGGTGGCTTGGTTGAGTAAAAAATGAGATTCAGTTTCCTTATCTACTGTTGAAGTTGAGTATGTTTTTGTTGCATCTTGTTGTACACAAGTTTTGTGGATGAAACAAACATTGAAAGATATCAGAGTATTATATGATGATCATATTTCTGTCTTCTGTGATAATACAAATGCAATTAAAATTTCAAAGAATACAATGATGCACTTAAGGAAAAAGCATATATCTATTAGGTACCACTTTTTGATAGAGGAGGTTGTGTAGAATGGAGTAAAGCTTGAGTATGTACCTATGAAGGATAATGTGACTAACATATTTATGAAGGTTCTTCCTAAAGATAATTTTGTGTATCTCTTAGAGAAGTTAGGGGTTATTTCCCCTCCTTTCTTGAACTAGATGCATATGGAGATGCATCATTCTGTTGGATCTATGGATCTATCTTTCTTCTCGACTAATTTTTTGGTGGCTACCTCTCAAGGGGAGTAGTAGTGTCATGTGTTATCATTGAAAGAGTATTTTGTTCTTTATGACAAAGGGGAAATCAATGTAATATCTTTTTCCTTTGTCATTGATGTAAAATGGGGAGAGAAAGATGTAAAAAAATATGTGGAGAGAGAGAGAAGCGTCATGTGAAAAATATTATTTACTAAGGGGGAGAAACAAAAAATAAAATCATGAAGAAATATGTTTAGATTTGTTGTGTTGTCTTTGATGGTTTTTCACATCTTGTGTTGCCATCAATGACAAAGGGGGAGATTTTTGCAAGAATGAAGATTTTGAAGCAAGTATGAAGGTTTTTTCATTGATTTCAGCTGGTCAACTAGTTTTTAACAGGTTGTTGTTGTCATGGATGAAGGTTATTGGTTGTATATGTCGAGGATATTGAGAAAATTGTAAAGGAAAAAGGTTATAGGTGTTCAATGGTTGCTCCAGTTTTTCTCTGGGATTTTCTCCTATGTTTGTGTGTCTTAGATATGTTGATCATGGTTATTGGAAGCTACTATATCTAGATTTTGGGCTTCTATTTCGTTGTACAGTGCGAGTTATGTTCACTAGTTGTGAACTGTGGTTTTCTATGTATCTGGCTAAGGTCTGGGAGTAATGTAGTTACTCTAGATTTCTTCATGTTCAAGTCTTATGACTTGTGGTTTTATTAAGCTGGTATGATTGTGTATAAGTTAATTTTGTTATCTGGAAGGATTGGATCATGTTAAGGTTGTGTGTGCTTAATTGATTATGTTTTTTACACTGGTTTGGTTGACCTTGTGTTAAACACTGATTTCAAAGCTTATGGAAGCATTTTTAAGTGTGTTGGAATTTATTTGGGTCCTCTCTTAGTGTGTGTTTGGTTCACCCTCATTCTAATTCCACCCTAGAATGTTTTGGTGCTGATGTAACTTGAATTTGTAAATACAAATGATGTATGGTTGACTTTGGATATGTTTCAAAGTTGAAGAAGGTATAAATATAGGATGAGATAGTGTTGAAGATGAAGTACAAAGAAATAGAGACAGATAAATGTGAATCAGTGTGTATGTGATATGATTTCGGTAGATCAGTGAAAATCTAATTGTTGAGTTTCCAAATGCAGTGAGCTAAAGGTGTACTCTATCATTCATGCATGTCTACAAGTGGTTGAACGAATTGTGGTGGAAATCTCTATTGCATTGAGATTTTTTTTCTCTATGTAATAAATCCTTTCTATCTTCTTTGTAATTTTGTGGCAGTGAGTCCTATTTTGGTAGTGAGCCTTCTCTGGTAGTGAGCCTTTGTAATCAATTTTGATATTCTCTATATTGTGAGCTAATCCTCATCATCGTTGTTTCCAATATACTTTTTAGTTTCTACTTTAGCTCTCGATGATTAATCATATTAGTAGAGTAAAGAATTTTTTATTGGTTTAGATTCCGGTGAAAGTTTTAAAGATTAAAGTTTGCTACAACTAATTCACCCCCCCTCTCAATTGTTTTGTTCAATAAGAATTGCATGCATTTCTCTAAATTTTAAAATTATTTCTATCTTACTCATTTAGTTTCTAGATAATTTATAAGTATGCAATTCTATCAAGAAACGACTTAGGTAGGATATGGGGTGCCACTAGGGAGTCATAAACCCTAATTATTGTAGCATATGAGTATAAAAACTAATCTCCAAAATTATGATCACATCCTAATTTAGGTTGGTCTCCTTTGGCCTCAGAAACCTTTTGACATCATCTAACAATCCCCAATAGAGCCTCTGGCCCAAATTTCAAAGAATATCTCTGATAAAATATTCCTCAAAAATCTTATAATTTGAGGTGTCATAATTGATGTCCCATATGTATGTCCATTCTTGCATTGGGAGCATCCTCCTCTAAGCATTAAAATCTTTGATTTGCAAGCGATAGGATCATATCTTCCTTCCATTGTATATCAAAATATGGCACAACAAGGAGTACCATTTGAAGTGGACAATACTTTCATTTTCTTGTATGGCACATAGGGTCTTATGCATCACATTTGATACAAAAATTGCATAGTAATAGGGTTTATTGGCATCCCTACTCAAGATATTAATTACTAATACCATCATGTTGACTAGTATTTTGGTTTTACAATCCATAACCAAGATTTGGCACAAAGAAAAATCTGTCTTCACAAAATCATCTTCAAAGACGTCATAATTGAATTGCTCTGACTCACTAGTGGAAAACCTCTTCAATTTCCTGTGTTTCCCTCTTGGCCTAAAACTAGGTAGCCATTTTACTTTTTAACTATCCCTTAGCCTTTGGTATTCCATAGTTAATGCCCCTAAATAAATGGGAAATTGAGCATTTTTCTAGGTTAAAAATGTCACATATGCAATTTTCATCAAGGGTTATCAAAGGACCACCCTTCCTACTGATAATAGTTCTAGTGTTTGGGTTATATGTCCTAGCCACAACTCTAATTAGTTCAAAATTTATGAAAACATTAGGGAAAACCAATCTCCCTACCCCCAACCTCCAAATATAAAAAAATGGTTGGTTTGCTAGACATTTATTAAAATAATACTTGAAAAGTACATATCCATGAATAGGGATGATTGCATCTTTGCAATAATCATTCTTGTTCATCACCCTATCTACCAAAATTCCTTAACCTTGACCAAATCTAGGTCTTTTTGTAAACCCTAGCAATTGAACCATTATTTCATCATCCAAACCCCTCTTAGCTCCTCTTGAAGTTTCAACCATTTCTTATAGGTTTAAGGTTTTATAAATGTAAAACTAGGGCCTAGGATTTTTGTGTAATTCTTTAAAATTAAAACTCATGAAAACTCTTAGAGATTTATTGCTCCTTAGACTTCAAAATTCAACCCTTTTAAAACAAAAAAGACCCTTTGACACCAAAATACAAGGAAAGTTCAAAATAACTTACATCTTTAAACTTGTTGTAAACCTTAGAAATCTCATGGAAAAAACTTGTTCACGTAAAAATTCACAAAAAAAATTGCTTTTCCCTTTACTTTTTCCTTTGAATGATTTCATATGCATGTAATTATTTCCAATAGAAATAAAAAATTGGTAGATATAGATCAAATTTTCTATTAACATCTTTGCATGCTTGAGGTGTTGCAAGTATGAAGGTGTCATTGATGTCAAATAGTTGTTGTAATTGATGTCAATTGTGTATGGAAGTTGGTTATTGATTGTATATGTCGAGGATATTGAGAAAATTGTAATACTATAGTTGATAAGTTGAAGGAATGCTATTAGTACATGGAGTTATCCTTATGTTGCTAAGTCTAGAGGTGTTTTAGAGTGAAGTAATGTGCTACAATGATGTCTCTAGTACTTGGGTTCCAAGTGATTTTGAGAAAACTTAATAAATAGGGAAAGAAATGTCATGCATGCATTCAGTGTATGCTCTGGGATGTGCTCCGTATTGCTACTATGATTGTATGAATTTGAGGTGGATTGTTGGTAGTTGTTATATCTAGAATTTGGGCTTTTGGGTCATTGTACAGTGTGAGATATTTTCACCAATATGTGAATTGTGCATTTTTGTGTGTTTGGCTGTGATCTGGGAGAAATGTAATTGCTCTAGATTTCTCTGAATTTTGGTTCATGACTTGTGGTTCTGAGAGTAAGTTGATAAAGTCATTTTCAATTGATTTTTTTTGTTCAAGAAGATTGGACTGAGTTAAGGATGTGTGTTCTTAATTGTTTTATGTGTTTTGCACGGGTGTTGTCCAACCTTGTGTTAAACACTACTAGTAAAAATTATGGAAGCATGTTGAGGCATGTCAGGATTTATTTAGGTCCTCATTAAGGATATGTATAGGTCTCCCTCATTCTAATTCCACCATAGAATGTTTTGGTGCTGACCTAATTCAAATTTGTAAATGTAAATTATATATGGTTGACCTTGGAAGAGTTTCAAGGTTGAAGACAATATAAGTAAAAGTTGAGATGTTGATGAAAGATAAGATAGGATAAGATAGATGCAAAATAGTGGAGTGTGATGCGAGTTTGAGAAAATCAATGTGATTTTCAAGTGTCGATTTCCTGAAGGCAGTGAGCTAATGATGTACTCTATCTTTCAAGCATATATGCAAGAGTGTGAGAAAATTATAGTGGATTTCTAGTTGCATTGAGATAGTTTTCACTCTGTAACAATCATATTCTATCTTCTTTGTAATTCTATGGCAGTGAGCCCTTTGGGAAGTGATCCCTCATTGGACAAGTAAGTCATGTCTTGGTAGTGAGTCTTTGTATTTGGTTTTGGAATTATTTATATTGTGAGCTATTCCTCATCGTGGTTTTTCCCTTATTGGGTTTTCCACGTAAATATGGTGTTCTTATGTTTATGACTTTACTTCTTTTAGTTTTTGTTTCTACATTTAATGATTAAATACATTTTCAGTGTTAAGGGTTTTGTGAATGCTTATTGACCTAACTTCTATTGAGATATTTAAAGTGTTAAAGTTGTTATAACTGATTCGCCCCCCTCTTAGTTTTCTTGTTCAACAATTGGTATCATATCTTGGTTCCTTGGAAGAGATTAACTTCTTAAGGAAGGTTTGGGATGGCGAACAAGATAGTTATTGAGTGCCTTAGGTTCAATGGAACCAACTACACTTTCTGGAAGACAAAGATGGAAGGATATCTAGAATATTGTGGATATGATGTTGAGAAAGCTTATAAGACTCCATACACTAATCTTGCTAATGTTCCAAGTACTATTGATGAGATCAAGGTGCATGAAGAAAACAATAAGGAAAAATTTATTCTGAAGAACAACCTTTCACATTCCGAATTAGTTAAAGTTATGAATATGGAGACTACTAAAGAGGTTTGGGATACATTAGAAAAGATCCATGAAGGAGATGAAAAGGTTAAAGAAGCAAAGTTGTAAAACTTCGAGTCACAATTCTAGATCTTGCAAATAACTGAAGATGAGAACATTAAATCCTACATACATATATTGGATGAGATGGTACATGGAATGCAAGGACTTGGTGCTCAAGTGGATAAATCCAGGATAGTAAAGAAGATTCTCATAACTCTCCCTGACACATATATTGGAAAGGTATTTGCTATTGAGGAATTTGTAGATTATAAGACCTATACTAAAGATCAATTGTTGGGTACTCTAACCTCATTTGAAATGAGAAATCCTAGCTTGAGAAATGGATCAAAGATAGAAACTACTTTCAGGGCTACAAAAGTTGAAGATCTGAATGAAGAAAAAATCGACGAAGTGGAAGCTAACTTTGTAAGAAGAATGAAAAAGGGCTCTGGTAAGTATCAAGGTAAGTTACATTTCAAATGTTTTAGTTGTAGGGGAATAGGTCATTATGCTTCAATATGTCCTAAAAGAGCTTAGAGGAAAAAACATAGAGAAGGAAAAGAAAACAAAGGAATTATGATCAAGAGAGCATATTATGTAAATGAAGATGCTGGTATTTCTGATGATGAGTCTGATTATGGAGATTTTGATGATAATGAATGCTTGTTCTTGGCTATAAAAGATGAATCCACTTCTGCTAATACTGAAAGATATGTGAAGGAAAGCACTCCAAAGAAATTTAAAGGTACTGTGGTCTTTTCTCTTCATGCTAAACAAGAAAAGAACTACTAATTGTTGATAGTGGCTATTCACATCACATGACTAGTGACAAAAGTAAGTTTGTTAAACTTGAAAAATATAATGGAGGCTTAGTTAATTTTGGAGATGATATTGGTGCTAAGATTTGTGGGATAGGTTCAGTCAATTTTGATGGAAAGCATAATACTGATGATGTCTACTATGTTAAGGGTTTAAGGCATAATATTTTGAGTGTTGGACAGATGTGTAGTAAAGGATATAATTTTTTTTTCAAGGATGAGAAATATGAAACAAGGAAAGGAGACAAAACTATGATTGTTGCTGGAAAGAAGTTTGAAGGAAATATTTATCAACTTAAGGGTGCTGATGGACATCGCTTTATGTCTTAGGTTAATGATAGGTGGTTATGGCACCGAAGGATGTGTCATATGAATTTTGAAAATATGGTGAGAATCAATGTACTAAAAGTTGTGAGAGATTTACCAAAAATCACAAAACTTGTTAATGATATTTGCAAGGATTGTCAGTTTGTAAAGAAAGCTAGAAACAACTTTAGGTCAAAGGAACAATATACTACCAGACTACTGGATTTGATTCATACATATTTTTTTGGTCCTAAAAGGGTGAGAAGTCTATAAGGTGACATGTATTTTAGGCTTTTGATTGATGATTACTCTAGAATGACATGTGCTACTTTTCTTAGAGAGAAATCTGATGCATTAGAAAAATTCAAAGCATTCAAAGCTATGGTTGAAAATGAAATCAATATGAAAATAAAATTCTTAAGGTTTGACAAAGGTGGAGAATTCACCTCCAATGAGTTTAACATGTTTGTCTAAGTTCATGGAATAAAAAGACAATTGTATGGACCTAAAACTCCTCAGTAGAATGGAGTTGTTGAAAGAAAGAATAGAATGAATCAAGAAGTTGCTAGAATGATGATCATTGAGGTAGGTCTACTGGAAGCCTACTGGAGAGAAGCAATTCACACTATTTTTTATGTGTTCAACCAAGTTCAAGCAAAATCTAACAACACTAAGACTCCCTATGAATTGTGGTATGGAAAATTCCTATTATAAAGTACTTCAAAGTATTTGGAAGTAGATGTTATATCAAAGAGATGAAGAAAATTTAGAAAATTTTGATACAAGATGTGATGAGGGTATCTTCCTTGGATACTCCCTTAGAAGAAAATATTATAGATGATACAATAAAAGGTTGAGAAATATTGTAGAAATCACAAATGTGAAGGTTGATGGAGTGTTGAATAATTCAATTGAAGTTGATGGATATATTTTAGATGAACTAGAATGCAAAAAATAAGAACAAGAAATAAATGAAGAACAAGAAGCACATAATGAAGAAGAAGAAGCTTCAATGGTATCCCAAAAGACACCTAAATATGTGCAAAGGAATCATTTCGAAGAACAAATCATTGGAGACAAGAGAAAAGGAGTATTGACAAGAAGCAGAGTTGTTGTTGATGTTGAAATAAATTTGTGTTTAATTTCTAGAGTTGAATCTAAGATAGTAAGTGAAGCATGTAAATATGAGCATTGGTTGAGAGAAATGGAAGAACTTATGTAGATTGAGAAAAATCAAAATTGGGAATTGGTTCCTAGACTGGCAGATAAAAACATAATTGGATCAAAATGGGTATTCAAAAACAAGTTGAATGAGAATGGAGAAGTGGTCAGAAATAAAGCAAGGCTTGTGTGTAAGGTTTACTCAGAAGTAGAAGGTATAGATTTTCAGGAGAATTTTTCTTTGGTGGCTAGGATGGAAGCTATCAGAATGTTTTTGGAATTCAGTGCTCATAAGGATTTTAAAGTTTATCAGATGGATGCAAAGTCTAGATTTCTAAATGGTGAGCTAGAAGAAGAAGTCTACATGGAACAGCTAGAGGGATTTTAGTTGTTAGAACAACTAGTCATGGTCTGCAAATTAAATATGGATTTATATGGATTGAAGCAAGATCCTAGAGCTTGGTATGCAAGGTTGGACATATATTTGATTTAGCAAGGTTTCAATAAAGGTACTGTAGATATCAATCTTTATTTCAAAATTGAAAATGACAAAATATTGATAGTTATGTTGATAATATTATCTTTGGAGGAAATGAGACAATGTGCAAAATGTTTGTATGAATAAATGCAAAAAGAGTTTGATATGTTTATGTTTGGTGAGATGAATTTCTTTCTTGGGCTGAAAATCAATCAAACATAAAAAGGGATTTTTATTTCACAGTCAAAGTATGTAAAAGAAATATTGAAGAAGTTTGGGATGGAAGGTTCCAAATCGGTATGCACTCCTATGGTGACTGGCTGCAAATTGAGTAAAGATGTTGATTCACCTAAGGTTGATCAGAGCAAATACAAATCTACGATTGGAGGACCGTTGTATTTAATTGCTACCAGACTAGACATCATGCATGCAGTTTGTCTTGTGGCTAGATTTCAAGAGGATCCTAAAGAAACACATGTTGCAATTATCAAAAGGATATTCAAATATCCAAAAGGAAATCTGGATCATTTCTTATGGTATCCTAGGGATACTGATTTTACACTAAGTGCTTATATAGATGCAGATTGGGAAGGTTGTGTTGATGACAAAAAAAGTACAAGTGGTGGTGCATTCTTTCTTGGTTGCAGATTGGTGTCATGGTTAAGTAAAAATCAAGATTCAGTTTCCTTATCCACTACAGAGGTTGAGTATATTGCTATAACATCCTATTGCACACAAGTCTTGTGGATGAGACTGAAATTGAAGGATATCAAAATAATGTATGATGTTCCCATCTCTATTTTCTGTGATAACACAAGTGCAATTAACATTTCAAAGAATTGAGTGATTCACTCAAGGAAAAAGCATATATATATCAGGTATCACTTTCTAGGAGAGAAGGTTATGGAGAATGAAGTAAGACTTTAATATGTACCTACAAAGGATCATATTACTGGCATATTTACTAAGGCTCTTCCTAATGATAATTTTGAGTATCTCTAGGAGAAATTGGGGGTTATTGCCCCTCCTTTCTTGAACTAGATGCATATGGAGATGCATCAATCCATTATATCTATGGATCTATCTTCTTTCTGGACTGATTTTGGTGGCTACATCTTAGGGGGAGTAGGTAGTGTCTTATGTTGTCATTGTGTAGTTGGTTGGTTGTACTTGTTGGGAGTTGAGCTAGTCATTATTCTCAAAAGGTTGACCTGTTAGGAATCTGCTACTATCCCAGATCAAGGATCCACATGAGGCTATTAAACCATGTCGTGGATCAAGTGGTCAATGTTGACTGAGGGATTAAAGTGTTGAGCTTCTGACAATCCCCCCTGCATGACCACATGATTTAAACCTGCAACCCCCACTCTGATACCACTTGTTGGGAGTTTAGCTAGCTGTTATTTCCAAAAGGCCATCCTGTCAGGAATCTACTACTATCCTGATTAAGGATCCACGGGAATCTATTAAACCATGTTGTGAATCATGTGGTCAACACTAACCAAGGGGTGGAAGCGTTGAGCTTCCAACAGTACTCCTAAGGGGGAATATTCAGTATTGGTAATATTCTTGGTGACGAAGGGGGAGAACAATGTAAAATATCTTTTTTCCTTTTCCATTAATGTCAAAGGAGGAGAAACTATCATGTGAAAAGGTAAGGGGGGTCTGTACATTCTAGAAAAGTGGGAGATTGATGGTTCAGAGTTGTGTTGTCTTTGATGGTTTTTCACATTATGTGTTGTTGTCAATGATAAAGGGGGAGATTCTTGCAAGTATGAAGGTGTTGTCATTGATGTCAACTATGTGTATGGAAGTTGATTAAATTGGTTGTATATGTCGAGGATATTGAGAAAATTGTAATACTATAGTTGAGATGTTGAAGGAATCCTATGAGTACATGGAGTTATCCTTATGTTGCTAAGTCTAAAGGTGTGCTAGAGTGAGTTAATGTGTTACAATGATGTCTATGGTACTTGGGTTCCAAGTTCTTTTGAGAAAATTTGATAAATAGGGAAAATAGTGTTATGCAAGCATTTAGTGTATGCTCCAGAATGTGCTTTGTATTGCTCCTATGCTTGTACAAATCTGAGGTGTTCAGGATTTTTGGAAGTTGTTATATCCAGAATTTGGGCTTCTAGGTCATGGTATGGTGTGAAATATTTTCACCAATATGTGAACTGTGCATTTTTGTGTGTCTGGTTGTGATCTGGGAGAAATGTAATTTCTTTGGATTTCTCTGAATTTTTGTTGAACATGAATTGCAGTTCTAAGAGTAAGTTGATAAGGTTGTGTTCAAGTGAATTTTGTTGTTCGGAAAGATTGGATCGAGTTAAGGATTCATATGCCTAATTGTTTTATGTGTTTTGCATGGGTGTTGGTCAACCTTGTGTTAAACACTAGTAGCAAAAATTATGGAAGCATGTTGAGGCATGTTGGGATTTATTTAGGTCCTCATTAAGGATATGTATAGGTCACCCTCATTCTAATTCCACCATAGAATGTTTTGGCGCTAACCTAATTCAAATTTGTAAATGTAAATTGTATATGGCCGACCTTGGAAGAGTTTCAAGGTTGAAGATGGTATAAGTACAAGTTGAGATGATGAAATACAAGAAAGGATAAGATAGATGCGAGATAGTGGAGTGTGATGTGAGTTTGAGCAAATCAATGTGAATTTCAAGTTTTGAGTTCTTGAAAGCAGTGAGATGATGGTGTACTCTATCTTTCAAGAATGTTTGCAAGAGTATGAGAAAATTATGGTGGATTTTCTATTGCATTGAGATAGTTTTCTCTCTGTAACAATTCTATTCTATCTTATTTATAATTTTGTGACAGTGAGCCCTCCAAAAAGTGAGCCCTCATTGGACAAGTAAGTCATGTCTTGGAAGTGATCCTTTTTTGCAGTGAGCCTTTGTATTTGGTTTTGGAATTCTTTATATTGTGAGCTAATCCTCACCATGGTTTTTCCCTTATTGGGTTTTACATGTAAATTTAGTGTTCTTGTGTTTATGACTTTACTGCTTTCAGTTTCTATTTCTACATTTAATTATTAAACACATTTGCAGTGTTAAGGGTTTTGTGAATTCTTATTGACCTAACTTTTGGTGAGAGATTTAAAGTGTTAAAGTTGCTACAATTGATTCACCCCCCTCTCAGTTGGCTTGTTCAACATGAGGGAGAAATCCATAGTAAACATTTTCCAAGTTTGAATGTAGACCATTGATTATAAAAAGATCAACAATTATTGTGGACATTTGAATATGCTTGAACGAAATGAATGACCTTTATTTGTTACTACAACACTTGGACATGTGTCACCATTTCAAGGCTTCAGAGAGACAAAATAAAATGGCAAGTTAGTTTTGCAAAGAAGAAAGATCCTACAAAATTAAAAATATAACAAGAAGTAACATAGGATATGATTTTGGGAGTTTGAGGAAACAAAGACTTGACTTGATATTTCCTTGTGAAGATTTAAGCTAGTGTAAAAAGAAAGTAATTCTTGTGGTTAACATGATGTGTTGATAACTTAGCCTAAGACCATCTGAAAAATACTTTTATGGGATTCATGGGAAGGAAATATTGAGATCAAAATCTTCCCTCAATATTATATCTAGTGTGATTAAATTAAAGTTGACATTTGGCACTAACTAGGACTAATGTGGGACCATATGGTTGGTTCAATGCTTGATAACATAAGGTTTTAAAATTGCACGTGTAGTAACCAAAACAACTTAGGCTACTAGGAAAGGGGACTAGTAACCTATTATGTATTATATGAACAAGGAGAATGAAGAAATGGTTTATTGAAACTTCATGAGATTATATATTTATGTAAGCTCCTTATGAACTATAAGTGGTTTCTTAGATGTTTCCCAATAAGAATATGCAGTTGCCCCTAAAGGTTCCTACCCTTTTATAAGGCACTAGTAAAACCTCACATTGGTTTGTACAACCTAGGCATCGATATTGAGAGGCTATACACATTTACCCAAACTCATTAGGATACCTTAGTAGTTACTAGAATAAAAATAATATATCTAGAAATCAGCCCCGATCAACGAGTGAAAGTATAATCAATAAAAATCATAGTATTCAAGTGGGTATCATTGGTCACTTGTTATATTTGGTCTACACAATAATTTCCTTTATGTTTTGTCTTTCCAAACTCTTGTTGAGTGACAATTATCTTTGTAAATAAGTACCCTTAAATTAAAACTATGAGTCTCACCTACAGTTCCTCTTTGAACATAGCTCCAAGCTAGCCAGATCCTACTATTACTCATAAATGTCACTTAGTTTCAAATTTATTAACAAACAATGTGGCAGATAAGGTATTATGCATGAAAATATTTCTCACAACACTATCCATAAAGGAATTAGAGGAAAAAGGAAATAAGTGTAATTTTTCATGAGTATGTGACTCTAAGCCCAATAAAATATGGTTTTGGGATCTCAATATTTCAAGCAATATTTCCCCATAAATTGCTACCAAAATAGTGTTCTATACTCACATAGTCCCTTTGATTAATCCATACTTCCATAGATCAATTATTTTGGTTCCTTTTAGCTTGTGTATTGTTTTGATCCATGGATGTTTCTTATTATTTGTGTGTTTTACTCCTTCAAGTCCTAGATAATTATACTAATCCATGTAATTCCATGTTTAAGTCACATGTGTCATCATGTCATTGAAGCCCTTCTTTGACTCTTAATGCCCTTGTTTCATCCATGACCCCTTTTGGTGATTATAACTATCATTAGCACTCCCTTCAAGAAATTGTTTAGTGTCAAATTTAACAAGTCTAAAAGGATTTATGTTTTTTAACCTTTTATTTATGGTCCTTACACCTTCCACTCAATTGTCTTTTGTAACCTTTGACATCCTTTTGGTGACTTGATAGTAAGAAATTATCATGGGTCCTTTAACATCAAATATAACTACATAGATGATTTCCCTTGAATCATTATAGTCACAATAGGCTAATTTTTATTTTTTCTTCTCTTTTTAGATATTTTATGGTACAGGAGTATCCCTGGTTGTAAAGCAATCCCATATCGACCAAAATCATTTCTTTTTTTGCATTTCAATCTGTATAATTTCAACATTTCATTATGCATTTCTCTACATTATCATTTATCAACTCATGAAGAAGGATATAACATCTACATGAGGTCATCTACATCATATTTAGAATTTAGTTGATTTTCATTTGTTTACAAAAAGTCATCACTCTCAGAATTTCACTATAATTCATAGTCAGAGCATTTAGGGTTGACTTGGTCTAGAATTCATAGTGCAAACCTATTCTAGATCATTGAAAAGCTTAATGGGACATCATACAAGCATTTTGGGTCCAAGGGGGTCTTTCTTGGAGATCCACAATACATTGCATTTCGTGAAGGATTATCTTTCATGTTTTAAGGCTGACCTACACTCTTGATCATTTTTTGGTGTTTGTAAACCCTTGAGACCAATGTGGACCATTGTTGGAGGTAGAGAATCATATTTAAGATCATGTGTAATCATTTGAAAGCCACTCAATTCAGTTTTATTAGTTAATCAAGTAGATCATAAGAAATAGTTCACAATTCAATCTATCCTTTGAGGATGTGGAATATAATAAGGCCTTTGGGCAGTTGTAATGCCCTTGTGGCAAGTGTGTGAGCCCTAGTTATTTTGCATATGATGCATATAAGACTTCTAGTTATTGAATCAATGAAATTTTATGTTTTCTAATCAATATCTTGTGTTATTTTTGTTGTGTTGACTCTAAGCTACATGGTTGGACAGTCCTTTCTGGGCCCTCTATATGTGACTGCACCATTTTCTCAACCTTTACTGGACATTGGAATCCTTTGGGATGCTCCAACCATTGATATTTGAGGAATCCAATGATAGATATATTTTTCACACTACTAGTCCCAACTACATGGTCAATCCCACTCTATTTTATCTCTTCTTATGTTTAGAAATTTTTTAAGTTCTTTCCATAATAGCACACTCATGACTGAATGAATTATTTATGATGAAGATGATCCAATAGTTTGAATCTTCACAAGATGTTCTTTATTAAACAAATTTAAATCTCTTTTGAATATCTCACATGGTAAGTTCCCTCCCCTCTAGGTAATGTTAGTAAAATTATTTATTACAAATATTATTTGACCCTTCCAATCAAATGGTATCATCCAAGGTACCTCCTTCCACCTAATGTCGATCATGTCCCTCCATTAGTTTAATAGCCCATTGATTGTAGCTACTATTAAATATCCATTATGGATTATTGAGATCTCTTCTCTATTAGATTTCATACACTCTTCTCAATAGAATGTTACAAATGGCACAAACACTTGAAAAAATCCATCATGGTTCAAAGAAGTAGTGACTAAATTCTTAACTTCTTTCATGTGCTCCTTTCCAACTACAAATTTGGTATTATTATAAGATTTCAAGAAGAATATGTGGCCTTTCTAATATTTGTCCCTTATCCTCTTCTCATTCTTTACTCTTTTATAATCTATCTCAAGTTGCCTTAGTTACAATTATACAAGGATTTATCCCATGACTGTATAAATATGGGTTTGGTCATAATATAAATATATTTTAACTTTTGATGAATAGAAGTGTGTTTTTTTATTTTAATTTTTATAAAATATTTTAGAGAATGCCTCCTAATTTGATTTTATGAATTTTTTTTTTTTTTTTTGTATTTTAGTCATCAAAAGGATTCAAAAGCTTAAAAAAGCCAATTGAATGGAAGAGGAAGCTAGCCTTCTTTGTAGGACCCCACATAAATTTGTGGAAACTATAGATGCATAGGTTCCCATGTTGTTGGAGCTTCTCAAAAAATGAACAAAATTCATGAGTGTGCATTCTTTTGTTGGATCTTGTAAGTGGTCGTTCTGGACTCAAGGTTCACATGCCAAGAAAAATATGGAACCCATATTTATTTATGAGCATTCAAACCCCCAAACTAGAGCATTCTCCCGAACATTCACTATAGAAATTCAACTCCTCATAAGATTATTTTAACACGTCTTTATGTATATATATGTAAATATACTTGTATAATCTAATTAAATAATTTCAAAAAAATTATCTCAATTTATAATATTACATCGTCTAAATAAGACATGCATAATGCTTCTATATATGTTATAAATACTCCATTCCCTCCAATGGTAGCACTCATGATTATCTTGGAAATATTGTAAAATATCTTCTTAGCTCAAGGTCTTTAAATCTTCTTTTGTTGGAAGAATTTGGACAAGATTTCATTTCCTTATTTTCATGTTCTTCTCGTTTTTCCATGTCTTCCATGATCATGTTTAGTGATTCACCCATTAACATCGTTTGCAACAATATAATGATGTTCTTTTGGAAAATAGTGTATATTACTCTCATATTTCCACTCAACTTAATAATCAACTTAATCCAGATTTCATCATTGCGCACGAAGTGGTTAACAAAATATTTGTGCAAGTCAATGGTTTAATTGAAAGGAAATATTCTAAAACTCTCTCTAAGCATATGATTAGTCAATAATCGAAATGATATATTTGATTAACACCCGCATAGTTTATCCGCATATTGCATTTGAAAATAATTTGTCCGTACCAAGAATGGACAAATTATTATTATTCAATATAAAAAAAAAATGGATAAGTTAAATTATACTCTAGTTAACTCTAATGGCTTTCTCTTCTTGGGTGGGTTAGTTATGCTCACATTTTTCTCCCATGGTATATTACTCAAGGTTGGTGGTGATGTCTGAATGGTATACAAAATATATATTTTGGATTAGTTTAGATTATATATAGAGAGAGATAGAATAGATAATTTGTAATAATTTTTATTTTAAAAAGTAATTATATTAATAGATGATATAAATAACTCTATAATCAAAGAATGATTATTTTTAGAAAAGATTATGAAATGTTCTATATATTTAAAATTAAAGTGCAATCTCTCTATTAAATAAATGTTCTATATATTTAAAATTAAAGTGCGATCTCTCTATCAAATAAATGTCTTATATTATTTGGTTATCTTATTTTTTATTAGAGGTTGATTATAATTGTCTAGGTTAGATGTATGTTTGTAGGCTCGTCATTTACCTCTATATTTGACCCTACACAATGCACAACTATACTCTATAGCTTATTGGATTAAACGTTGTCTATTATATTATTCCTACTAATCTAAAGACTACCAATACTTAAAATTATCTTAGAATATTTGTTGTTTCATAACAACAAGACAAGTTCTCGTAGGTCAACCCTAAAATCGTGCACAAAAGTTTGAAGACAATAGACAAGGATCTTAGAATGAATATACATATTTTTTACTCATTTTACTGAAATGAAGCCTATTTAATGTGTCTTTAATGATCTAGGATGAGAGAGGATGTTTGAGAGATAAGAAATTCCTTTGATGTTTAGAATAAATACATTGAATGTACTTAAATACTAGCACATAGCATCAAATTTTATAAAACATTCATTTAATTATATTGGGAATGAAAATAAAGAGATATAGTTGACCAAATTTAAATTCAGAAATTTAGAAAGAAAAACATTGATTTCACAACAACAAATGTAGGGTTAACCCCATGAATGTGAAAATGACCCTAGGTGCAAAAATAGTCAAATCCAAGTAGCTAAATGGCTATATGGAGGTACATGAATAAATGAGTATCATAAATGCAAGATAGGATCACTGTATCAAAGAATGTGCATATTATGACAAGGTGATGGTTAAATGTATAATAATATGTGTATATATAAATGAGTAAATTCTAGGGGAATGATCCCCACTTTGTCATGTTTCATTTGTCATTATGTGCATGTATGAAGGCATCTCCTCAAAATGGATAGAAAAATAAATGAACAATTACATGAGTATAATTTTTTATCATTTTGGGGGCTTATAATACTAAAGACCTTTTATGGAGCATCATTCCCAAATGCTAAAGGAATACATACAAATATATAGCATACAAAATATTTGTACAATCTCACAAGTGGGTGAAAATCATAAAAGAAAAAAAAACATAAAACTAATACTACCATTCTAGAAAAATATAAAATGAATTAGACTAAAAAATATACCTAGAACTATACATCCACACCAAAAATCAACCAATATAATGACTAAAAATTAACCACAAAAAACTCTAGAGGATCAAAAATCCACCATAATAATTAAGCACTAAAGAAAGTTCAAAACCCTTAGTCAAGGAATACTTGCACTAGTTAAATTATCCTTCATCACTCTTTATCCATAATATCCACACCCTCCCCAAATATAATCACCACCTTTGTTATGACTAGTGAAGAAGAAGTAGAACCTAGACTAGATAAATACACTCCATAAATGGGCTATACCCTTCTCATAGATCTTGATACAATATCATTAGCACATGTAAGAAGAGAATACCCACTCATCGCTTCCAATGATGACATAAAGTAATCATGTGTTTTTATTGTAAAAATGCATATATTAATAATAAAAAAATTGTGCATATACAATAGAAGGAACTTTCAAGAAAAGAATCTTGAAAGAAGCCACAAAGGAAAGGTTTCAACAACAAAAAAAATCATGAAAATCAACCATGTGTTGATAACCTACACAAAATGTTGGATAAATTCCATCAAAATCCACGCATCCCTACTTAGGGTATCAAAATTTTCCACCTAATACTTTTTTAGCCACCATAAAAATAAAATAAAAAATAAAGGCACCTCTGGATCTAACTCCATTACCATGTACCCAACTACATTAAATAAAAAAAGTGCATGATATTATATTTCACTATTGAAAATTACTTACCACCTCAAATTTAGAATGGAAGTTAGCAATTATGATACCCTTTGTTTCAATGAATCGGCATCAGGAAAATTCACCGCCAACAATTCACCATTGGAAAATTCACCACCAACAATTCACCATGGGAAAATTCATCGCCATGACAAATTCACCTCAAGAAAAATTCACCACCAGCAATTCACCGTCGTGGAAAATTCATCACGTTGAAATTTTACAATTAATTTTCCATGGCGATGAATTGCTGGTGGTGAATTTTCCTATAGCCCAATGATTCATGTGTCCACTAGTCCATTTAGAAATAGCACCACTTTGAAAAGATTCAAAGTCAAATTATTTAAACAATAAAAGGGTAAAATTATAAAGTTGTCACACTTTTGGCCAACTTATCAACACAAGTAAATTTAAGTATTTCTAACTAAAAATCAATACTGGTCAAACATGATATCTACCTAGATTCATTTTAGCTAAGTGAGACATGTCCACAACGTTGTCAATTGTAAGTGTTGATTAAATACATATTTAGCACTACTTAAACGTCAATTTACCAAAAAATCAAAATTATTTAAAAATTTTGATATTTCAACAACTCTATGTAGCACCACTTAAATGCCAATTTACCAAAACATAAAAATTATTTGAAATTTTTGATATTTCAACAACTCTTACTCATGTAAATGCCTCTTTGTAGATCTATAAGTGTAGGGATTTTTTTTTAATATTTAATTATTATTTTTTTCTATTTTTTTTAATTAAAAGTAGGTTATCAACACCAAAATATAAGGTTGATTATCTTGTCAAGAAAAAATATTAAAAAATATGAAAAAAATATAATGCACTAGATAAAAGATTAAATGTCAAGATGAAATATTTTTTCTATTTTGGATAAATATTTAATACAAAAGGTGGTATCCCATGGGAATAGTTATGTTTCCAATATATGCACATTTTAATATTTAATTTAAAAAAAATATTTATCAAAATTAGAATAAAATAAATCCATACACTAAAGTTCCAAGTTATAAATATGCCAAAAAAATTGAAGAAAAAAAATTACTATATAAAGTGTGATGTCCCATTTAACTTTATGTTTTAGCATTTTATCAACAACTAAATTATAGTGACTGTAACATCATGAAAACAATGAAAGGTCAAATAGCACACAACAATTCAATTCAAGCTCTAATGCAATCTTAGCTAAACATCAGAGAACAAAGGAAAGCTAAAACATAAATAAACTAAACAATCTCACCCAATATCTACGTAGTTCCATGTATGACCTAGATTACCCTTCTCCAGTTTGCCGTTGTAGTATAATTGCCCTCAGATTTCTCTGTGCAAGTATAGCCTGTGATAGTGATTTAGCAAAACATCGAAGATTCAAATAATAGATATGCTTCCAAAAGTCATAAGATTTTGGGAGAGATTGAAATGATGAAAGACATATCAATTTATAAAAAATTGATCATTCGAATGAGAGGCCAAGATCAAAAGATAGACGAACGATTCAGATTAAAAGATTGGACATGCATTGAGATAACTATTAGTACTGACATGAGTGATAAAACCTAAGAATAGAGATAAAGATTAAATAATGATTTAATCTTCGAGTTTAGTATTCGAAAACAGAAGAATTATCTTTATATGACAAAGATAATGTTAGATTAAAAGTAACGTCTTGTTCGAACACACGAACAAGATTTAATCAATTAAATAAAGATATTTAATCAATCAGCATGTACATGCATATGAGTTAGAACTAGATAAATGATTGGTTGTGATAGAGAGTTTATTCATGAAAGAGACTTAAAGATTAAATAAGGAGATAACTAACCGATTTAAATAGATCTTGAGTCAAGTAAGAATGAATACTTAGATAACTTAAGCATCTATCCAAATATAGAAGAATGTGTTTGAAATAGACTTTTATGAATTAAATGATTTATTTAATTCAAGATTCGACATTTAAGGATAAATTAAATAAATAAGATTTATTTAATTAAGTGATGAAGAGGTTGAATGAATAATTAAAGTATTAAAGCATTTATTTAATTATAGTCAAAATATATGATAAAGGTGAATTAAATAAGAATTTATTTAATTTAAGAAGGGAAAAGTTAATTAGTGACGTAATTAAATAAAGAACATTTATTTATTTAATCAGGATTTGAATAAAGACAATATGAATTAATTAAATAATTAAGTTTATTTAATTAATAGAAGAATAAATTTTAAAATGAATTAATTAAATAATTAAGTTTATTTAATTAATAGAAGAATAAATTTTAAAATGAATTAATTAAATAATTAAAAATTATTTAATTAATAGATTTGAAAGGACTTTAGAGAATAATTAGGGTATGTGCAGGATCATGATGGGCCAAAAAGTGGCGATATGATGGGTATGTGTAGAGTATGTGGCTTATGACCTTTTTTTAAACCCAAAATTAATGAAATGAAAAGGGTTTTTAAAGGAGATTCTTAGCTTTCTGTCAATATAAATTATTTTTTACTTTGAATTTAATAAATAATTATTATTCATTTTCTATTTGAATTATGACTAATGTCCTGATTGATAGGTTGATTGAAAAACACCTATACATTTCAAACGGTATTACATTTTTTGAATCTGAAACATGTGTCACATTCTATGCTTCACATACTATAGGATTAAAAAAAAGGAATTGAATTTCATGAAGTTTTGACCAAGTTAAGGTGGTTAGATACATGATTTTTTATATTTTTTAAAAGTTGTAAGAAAAAATTCATAATTAATTATTTATTTGGAAAAAAATTACAAAAAAATATGCACCACATTGAGACATGAGTCCTCTACTTATATCTAAAATCTTATAAAAAAATATTATTATTTTATTGTGGTTAGGGTGATCAAATAGATACCTACTTCTTATTTTTTCCCTGAAATTTAAGTACTACTACATTGAAATTTCAAATTTTCACCAAATAGATTTAAAAAATAAAAAATAAACCTAGTAGTTTAGAAACTACTTTCAATTTGCTACAGATTCTATTCTTACATAATTTTGAAATAATATAGATAACTTATTCAAATTTTTACGTCAAGTTACCTGACTCTGATTTTTCTAAATTTTTTGCTACTTAAGGGTCTGTATTTTTATGATGATCTTGCACATACCCATTAAATAATTAACATTATTTAATCATGACCATGAAGATATGAATTATGAAGAAATTGAAGTCGCAAGCTTAGACCAAATTTTAGTGTCTACATTTTGTCCCTCTTTGATACAATGTCATTTCAACGTTGTGTCAAAGAAAATCAATCAAAAATATGCCCCAGTCATGCCCCAGTGTAAAACAAGTGAAGGTATGCCCCCTCGGGAAAATTGACAAATTTTTGAAAATTTTCAAAAAGATTGGAAATAGTCTCGATTAGTTATTTTGATAGCTAGAAATGCACTAGAGTTGACATAAATGAATTTGGTGTTAGGCACGTGTACGGGTCGATTGAAGTTGGAAGAATATGCGGCCAATAGACAAGGTCAGAAGAATTGCCACCCAAAACCCTAGGTATAAATTGAAAATGAGTGAAAATCCAATTCATTTTCACCCACATAGTTGAGAATTTGAGATTTTTCTTTGGGCTCCTAGCGACGATGTCTCTTGTTCCATACTCTCACCATCGCGCCTAACGCATCTAAATGTTTAGGCGACCTGCCGATGTGGGCCCCCAGTATGTAGCCCGATCTCGACTTTTGAATTTATGACTTTTGCACTTTTTTATGCATTTATTTTAAGTCTTTCTCATGCATCATTTTCTAAAATAACCACATATGCACGCGTAAATGATGATGTGTATGTAGAATTACGCATCTACAATTTGACGTCGTAGCGTTAGTGTGGTTTTGTAAAGTTGTATGCATCTGTATTTTATTTCTACGCATTTGTTAAACTGCATCACATTTGCATTTAATTTTAGCACATATTAGAAATTGTTACACATTTGTTATATGTCACGCATTTGCATTTTTTATAGGTTGTTGATAACGCGTAGATGCAGTTGTACACATATGCATAGTTAAGATGCATTTTCTTTGTAGTATGACTCATGTGACTTTTAGAGACACATTTGCAAAATGGAATGATGCATTTGAACTTTTGTAATGCATTTGCAAAAGAATGATGCATTTGAGTAGCATGTGATTTTGTCATTTTGAACTAGGCTAGGTTATTGATTCTGACATGAGGCATGTAGAATGCCACTGTAGGTTGTACTGGATCCTATCTATATGCGAGAGTCGAGACCGTTGACTTTCCGCTTCCATGATAGTTTGCAGAGTGTGGAGAAATGATTTCAGTGGAATTTGGGTTTATTGCATGTGATAGACATGCCCATTATTTGGGAAAATTGGGGATTGTTTTCTATGTTGTGTGAGCAGTGGCACTTAGAGACATCATCGTTTCACCTTCCTACTAGTGAGGGGATAGTGACTTTAGAGGATGTATATAGGATTTTGAGACTACCCATTAGAGGCACCAGGGTTATGTACGATACCCAGAGAGGATTCTATGAGATGTGTAGATATTATCCCCATGAGATGTGTAGATATTAGATAGTTAGGTATTGATCATTATGAGATTAGGTGGCATGTCTTAGCACATAGGTATAGGCACGTAGACTGTCTTTTGTGTACATTGATAGGTGGCATAGTTCTTCTTAACTATCGAGGTCATGGATTCCCAGTAGGATGGGGGGAGATGCTAGTCGAGATGTTAGAGAGGTGAGAGGTTTATGCTTGTGGCCCTTGTCTATTATCGATGTTTTATTTTCATTTGCACGATATAGCATACAGAGAGGCACAATCGATGAGTTGTGGGACCATGCTCCTGATGGTATGGGCATGGGAACACATAGCCATTTTTTGTCTGCCAGTTACAGTTGATGTGCAACATGGATCACCATATGCCTTTCACTATGCGAGGGCTAACACTTAGCATCATGTTGGGGATACAGGATACTATAGACATACCATCAAAACAATGGTTTAGTTAATTTGGAGGCCCTATATGGATTTTCTACAGTAGTCAGATGAGGACAAGCATTTGATATACTATCAACAGACACAGTACCTAATTGGGTGGACAGTCTCACACATGTACATCATTGAGAGGCAATTTCTAGATTTGGTTTTGAGACAGTTTGGAGAGGTTCAGGATGAGCCTTGAGGCCAAGCAGAGTATGCAAGGTCTTCTAGAGAGATTACACTTTGGGGTGTTGAGATTCTAGTGGCCACTGCAAAGGTCGACATTAACACATTATAGCTAGTGCAGTGGATTGGAGAGACAAGCTAGTAGATCCAGGCACTAGTGACGCATATGATCAGTGGTGGGTTGTTTACAAGACAATACCTCTTATAGATCTAGATCAGGATGCGCCAGTAGAGTGGCAAGGGACAGGGCCATGTGGTAGGTGTGGCATAGGTAGAGGTCAGAGGGGTGGAGGTGGTCGTGGTGATGATGAAAATGGTCATGGTGGTGGGTGGAGGGGTGGTCAGAGAGGATGAGGTCCACCTTTGTCACATGTCCATGAGGGGGAGAGAGAGGGAGAGGATGTTCATATGATTAATGTTGGAGGAGTTGGGGAGGAGGTGGATGTTGAGGAGGTAGAGATTGGTGGAGAGGAGCATGTAGAGGAGGATGTTCCAGAGGAGCATGCAGAGGAGGAGGCAGGAAGGGAGGAGGCCAAGATAGATGCCCTTGGTCTGCTTGGTGTGTATCCGGATGATGAGGAGGATGAGGAGGATGATCAGGAGCACAAACTTCATGACAAGATTTTAGAGGAGATGGAGGATTAGGATGATGGGATGGAGAGAGTTTAGCAGGATGATACAAAGGCCATTGATCCAGATACTGCAAATCTACATGCTCAGATTGCATCCTTGGAGGAGAGGATGATGGTTTTAATGTCAGAGCAGGATGTACTATGGATGGAGAGGGACAAATCCCATATGTACAGAGACCAAGCTATAGCTTGGAGATAGGAGGCTGAGCAACAGTTTATGGAGATCAGAGCCCTTTGTAGTGGACAAGCTGATGCCTTTGCTCGAGAGTTAGTCATATCTGGTGAGAGAGCTTCCTATTATAGATATTTACATGAGGTAGAGGTTCCTCTAGAGAGACGGTCTCCCAGTTTATCATAGGCACGTAGCGGCAGGTCTCTGACTAGGACACAGACCAAGACAGTGACTACAGAGGGGGTTGAGGAGCCTCGTAGATTTGGACCATATGACATTCCTCCCTCATGACACAGGTCATCAAGATCTCGACATCATTCGCCTTCACAGTTTGGTCATGGTAGCAATGGTAATTCTAGATAGGGACATTTATTGATATTTATTGATGGACATTGTACTTTGATCATGTAGCATGCGGGCTTCATATTTATTGATACATTATGACATTGTGATGTGACACTTTGTGAGCGATATATATATGATTTTGGTGGCAATTCTCATGATATGCAGTTCTATTTTAATTATGCTTTCTATTTTTGTGTGTCACAGGACTCCGTTATAATGCAAGAAATGAGAAATGTTAATCCAGAAAGAAGATGAATAATAAAAGAGATTGATGTTAGTATTAGCAATCTTCGATATTTTTCCGTATCACAAAAGGCTTTGCACTTTATCATCATTGGGTAGTAACTAATACAAATGGAGATAAACACCATGATATGGCATAGATTGAGGTGTGTAAGGTCATCCACTTGCTAAAAATAGATAGTCACAAACAAGGATTATCATAACTCATACTAAGGGGAAAGTTACCCTAGTCTTTTAGTCAAGACCAACCACATACAACAAAAAAAATAAAATACGGCTCATTAGATGTCATCGCTCCTCTAAATCCTTCATGGGACATCCTTGAGGAAACTAGTAACATGACTCAAAATTAAAGTTAAAAGATAGTCAATAGACAATAGTCAAAGAAAATAGAATTTTGAAACATCGTTGCTTCTCTAAATCCTTCATGGGACATCCTTGAGAAAGCTAGTAATAGGATTCCAATCATAAAATGGAAAGATAGTCAACAAACAACAATCAAAGAAAATAGAATTGTGATACATCGTTGCTTCTCTAAATATTTCATGGGACATCCTTGAGAAAGCTAGTAGCATAATTCCCATCATAAAGTCAAATGAAATGATAAGATAAATAAGCCATAAAGTCAAAAGTCAGTCAAATATTTTCCAAAACTTGATCTGTTTGATTTCTTTTAATTGATAAGATGATTGATTGATTGAGCTTGGTTTCAGGAGATACACATACTGGATAAGACTTTGAGTCTGGTTTTGATGTTATGACTATTTGTATAAGGCATGACAAAATCCTGGTTTCAAAAAGACATGTATTGTATAAGACATTGAGTCTGATGTCATTGATGTGATAACCTATGTAAGGCTATGTTGATTGTTTGACAGTGTCTATATTCATGAAGGACTCATCTTATACAAGACATAAGTTGATTGTTTTGATACTATCTATTTACAGGAAGGACACATCCTATAGCAGGTATAAGTTGATTTGTTTTGATTGTTGCTTTGGCAATTTGTTTGATTTGACTTAGAGACATTGCTAACTTGTTCACTAGATTGATGCATGACTTGATATGATGTGTTGACAATTGACTATGTGTGATGATGAACCCTAAAGGACTAACCTAGTGCAGCCTCAGGGGCTCATTGATTGATTTCCTTGCCTATGTTATACATGCAGAGACCCCATAGTTTGACGGGACCAATGACCTTGTCTTATAGACAAATGGATTGAATCATGATTTTATAGAGACAAACCTAAAAGGACTTACCTAATGCCTCAGGGGCACATCGACAAATGGCCTTGCCTACATCTAGTCACAGAGGCAACGTAGTTCGACAATGACACAAACTGACAAGTGCGACTAACTCTGACTCTATTTTTGTTTTTTTTACGTGTTTTGATTTGTTTGTATTTTTTAAGTTTTCTAATGTTTTTGGATTTTTCGATGGTTTTATGTATTCAAGATAGCCAATGTAAGAACCAATATGACACAAGTCAAGTATTTTCCCCCAGTCAAGTATAAGATCAATTGATTATGAATAGGATAAAATGGGGGATATGAAATGCACTCGATGTCAATCGTTCCAAGTTATGGCAAAGACTACCACTTATTATGAAGGGTATGTACAAGCGACGAACGAGAAATATAGGTGATATGTACAGGGATAAGCGATATGTACAAGGGAGTGGACTATGTACAGAGAAGTGGACTATGTATAGGGGAGTCAAATTGGAATAATAGTAGACAAAGGAGCAGAGTCAACTACACATGGTGTCTATTTTCCAAGTTTTCACCATGGTACTTATCCAAAGTGCCACTAAAATGGTTTTCACTATTGGATGACTTATTTATCTTTACTATTTCCTAGATTTTATGATTTTTTTGATGTTACCAAGATGCCTGTTTGCCAGGTTTTCACCTAGGTAACAATTTTTTTGATTTTTTGATTTTTTGTTTTTTTTTATATTTTTGATAATTAAGACAAGGCTCTCAGAAGCTATGCATAGAACTTCAAATTAAGACTATTTATGGGTGTTGAAAATGGTTCTCCTTCAGGAATAGAGATTTGATATGCTTATGTGACATTGTAGGGTCCTAACCAATTAGGTTCAAACTTTCCTGGTTTCTCTCTTTCAGCTTGATTCTTGGGGTTCTCCATTAAGACTAGGTCACCAATGTTGAAGTTTCTATTCAAGAATTTCCTATTATAGCTATGATGAAGATGATTTTGATATGCTTGGAGATGATCTAATGCCTTCTATCTTCATTCATCTAGGAATTATAGCTCATGTAGTCTTGAAACTCGGTACACTTCATCATCAATGTGCCCTTTCAAGGATACCCTCAGGAAAGGAATCTCGAACTCAATAGGAAAGATGGCTTTAGAACCAAATACCAAGGAATATGGAGTGGCACCAGTGGGAGTACAAATACTTTTGCGATAATCCCATAATGTGGTATTAAGTTGTAAATGCCAATCACGGCCAGCATTATTGACAATCTTTTTGAGAATTCTAATGATAGTTTTGTTAGATTCCTGTACTTGTTTGTTACCTTGTGGGTAATATGGGGTGGGAAAATGATGTTAGATATGGAACTCTTCACAAAGATGGAAAAATTCTTGGTTCTTGAATGGATGACCATTATCTATGATAATGGATTGAGGAACACCATACCGACAGATGATATAGTTTAGGATAAACTTAGAGATCTATGTGTTAGTGATGTATGTCATGGGAATAGCCTCAATCCACTTCGTAAAATACTTAGTGGTAGTAATGGTGAAATTATGGTTGTTGGATGATGTGGGATGTATCGTACCTATGAGGTTGAGTCCCCATTGGGCAAAGGGCCATGGTGACATTATGGGACGAAGCTCTTGCACAGGCGCATGTTTCAAGTCTCTGTGTACCTACCATTGATGACATTTCTTAACAAAGACATATGAGTCCTTTTCCATAGTAGGCCAATAGTAACCCAGTCTCAATCTTTTTAGCTAAAGTAGGACTGTTAGAATGGGATCCACATATACCCTCATGCACCCCACACAAGGTTGCTTGTCCTTCATCAGTATCGAGACATCTCAGTAGGGTATTATCTAAGGCATGTCTATATAGAGTGTCTCTAATGATGGTGTACTTGGATGACTTGCGAAGGAATGTCCTATGTTGGTTATTAGAAAGGCCAGGGGGTATATGTCAGCATGGAGGTAGTCATAGATATCTTTATACCATGGGGAATTAGGACCAACAATCTCACATACCATCTCAAAATCTAGGATATCGTAGGCAGGGACCAAAAGTTGTTCTACCAAAAACTCAAACTTAGGCACGTTGCTAGGTATGCCAAGGAGTGAAGCAATAGTAGCCATGCCATTTGCTGCCCTGTTTAGAACATGAGGTATTTGATGAAAGTCAATCTTGTCAAAGTACTCCTTGAAACTATCTACAATGCATTTGTAGAGAGTAGGATTTTCATCCTTAGTCTCATAATCATCATTTACCTATCAAATTACTAGTTGAGAATCACCGTAGTTTTTAGCTTCTTGATTTTCCATTTAACTACCATGCATAATCCTATCACTAAAGCTTCATACTCTACTATGTTTTTGGTACATGGAAAGGAAATCCTGAATGACTTAGGGACAGAATCACCCAGTGGTGTGATAAATAGGATACTAGCCCCTGAGCCATGATTCATATGGGAGCCATCAAAGTATAATTTCCATGTTGTGCTTGTGTCAATTGTGAATATAAACTCATCAGGAAATTTTGCAACTAATGGGTGATCTACTTGTATTGATGCATCGGTTAACTGATCAAAAATGACTTGTCCCTTAATAGCCTTTCTCTCTATGTACTGGATATCATACTCACTAAGTATCATAACCCATTTGGCCAGTCGCCCTGTTAATGCTACTTTTCTTAGAAGATATTTTAAGGGATCTATCTTGGTAATAAACATTGTCTGATGGTTTAGCATATAGTGCCTTAGATTTTGAGTAGCAAATACTACCATAAGACAAGCATGTTCAATGGTACTGTAGTTGAGCTCATAACCTACCAAAGTCTGACTAATGTAGTATACTACCCTTTCATGACCTTCATCATCATTTTGTGCAAGAAATGCTCCTAGTGATGAATGGTTTACTGAAATATAGAGAATCAATGGTCATCCCTCAATAAGTGGCATTAAGATTGGTGGAGTAAGTAGATATTCTTTGATCAGTTGAAAAGCATCTTGGCACCTAACTGTTCATGCAAAGGGTACCCCTTTCTTAAGTAAATGTTGAAAGGGATGTGTCTTATCTGCTAACTGCACTATAAATCTTCTGATGGATTACAGTCTCCTGTGTAATGTCCTTAGTTGATTGAGATTAGTTGGTGGAGGAATGTCTATGATTAGTCTCCCTTGTAATGTCAATGCCTCATCTAGAAATGATATACCCTAAAAGCTTTCCTAATTTCACACATTTCTTTGGATTTAGTCTCACTTTATACTTTTCTTGCCTTTGAAATATCTTGTCTAAAACCTGTAAATGATCTTCCCTTGTCCTTGATTTAGCAATAAGGTCATCGACATAATCCTCCAAAAGAGTGTGTACAAGGTCATGAAAAATAGTGGTCATGGCACATTGATAGGTTGCTCCAACATTTTTGAGTCTGAAGGGTATGACATTCCAATAGTACGTTCCCCAAGGACATGTGAAAGTTGTTTTATGTTGATCTTCAGTTGCAATTCTTATTTGATTATACCCTAAAAATCCATCCATAAGGGACAACATCTCATATCCTATTGTCATGTCTATTATCATGTCAATGTTGGGCAGAGGGAAGTCATCCTTAGGGAAAGCCTTGTTGATATCTCTAAAATCTATGCAAATGCGGATGCCCCCCATTGGTTTAGTGATTGGTACAAGATTGGAAATCCAATCTGCATAGTAGATTGATTTAATGAAACCAGAGTCTAACAGTTTCTTGAGTTCTACCTTAACTAGTAAAACAATCTGTGGGTGCATTTTCCTCAATTTTTGTTTCACTAGTTTTACACCTGGCTGTAAGGGCAAGTGATGTAGAACAAGTTCAGGATCCAACCCAAGCATGTTTTCATATGACCAGGACAAAATAATCTATCTTTGTGTGAAGAAGTTGTGGTATTCTGGCTGCTCTTCTTTTGTCAATGATGCTACAAAATATAACAGTCGTGGATTCTCTTTTGTTCCTATGTTGACTTCTACTGATTCTTCAACTAGCATGGGTGAGTTTTCTTGTGCAAAGGGGAGAATATTCAAACCTCCATCCTTTGTTTCCTCAGAGAGGTTTTCACCTTTGGATGTGTCCTTTATTTTTTCTTTTTCATTGTCTAGAGGCACCTTGCGGTTTTCCCCTAGAGACTCATCATTTTTTTCTTTTTCATTTGTTTTCTTATTTTTGCAACTAGAGGGTTGAAAAGATTCCCCAAAATATGCTTTGTTGTCTAAGTCAATGGTAAAGCCCACCTTGTGATCACCACAAGGTATGCCTTCTCATAATCCAAGGAACTCAACAATTGCTTTGCCATTCTCAAAAATGTCTAAGAAAATTGTGTCTTGTTGGTCCCAATCAATGAGTTGGGGATAAACTAAGGGCATGTCATCACCGGAGTTGTCAAAGTTTAACAGAGTCAAGGTAAGGACTGAGCTGTTCATATGGTCACAAATTTTTTGTACAAAGTCCTTTTTGCTCTTTTGCTTAAGTCTAGGTGGATTCTGAGGTGGGCCTAATGACAAGGTTTGGTTATCCGAAATGGATTTGATAGGTTCCCAAGAGGTAGGATCAAAAGATTCCCAATAGTAATGTTTAAACCATTCCTCTTTTGTCATATTCTTTGGTGGACAAGAATTCAATCGATTCAGTGAAGATTTCAACATCAAGTCAAGGTCTCCAAACAATTTATCAAGGTCCATGGTGGATGTGGATGATAGGCAATCCCACTCATATTTGTTTGAGTTGGGGGAATCACAATAGGGTTGGTTAGATGGTTCGTCGGATGTCTTGATATCCTCTGAAGCACTTACTTCCTCGAGTAAAGGTGATGTGGTACTAGGAACTCCAATATAAATCGGCTGAAACCCAAGCCCAAGCCTTTCGACCACTTAGAAACAAAAATTGGTTTAGTTCTCCCATCTTGATGTAAGCCTAAACCACTATGTCCATTATATCCTTTGCTTGGCATGATTGTGAAACCTTTTCCATATTGATCAGTAGGAATGTGAGCAAGTGAGAGAGGTTCTTCATTATCTTCTTTATACAACCAGGAGGTGACATCTTTTGCATTTACAACTTCCTTGCTTAATTCTCCCCATTTAGTGAAAGTTGTTGTGGGAGGAATGTGTATAGTGACCACAGACTATCTCCTATCTAGTGTAGCTAAACCGTATGACTTAGGAGGAATCAAATGGCTAACACAATAAGATTTCTTCATGTAATATTATCCACAACCCTTGTCTTGGATCTCGACCTGAGGAACTTGGAAGGTAGTGATGATGGAGTGGATGTTTTTGTGAGAGTGGATGGATCAACATAATGAGATGAATTACATGATGAGGCTTCCTGATTTACAGGCACTTGGCATTGGGGTGTCTCTCATAGATTGGTACAATATTGGAATGGATATGGGTCACCATCTATTGTTATTTCAATGCCATTGTAAGGGAATTTGATACATTGATGATATGTGGAAGGGACTGCCTTCATGGCATGAATCCAAGGTCTACCTAGTAGAAGATTGTATGGAAGGGTGAAATCCAAGACCTAGAATTTTGTCTCCATTACTGAAGGACCAATTCTAATAGGAAGTGTTACCACCCCCTTTGATTTGCGTTCCTCATCATCTTAATCCTTAATGACAATGATTTTGGTTGTGTCTACACATGCTTCTGAGAAACCTAATGCCTTAATTAATTTTAAAGTGCACAAATTTAACCCTGCTCCTCCATCTACCAGAACTCGTCTAACGTTGGTTTTGTCAACAAGGACTTCAAGATGTAATGGGTCATTATGATTTGTCTTCCCAGTTGCATAGTCTAGTTCAGAGAATATGGCATGATGATGATTAGTTAGGTAACCTACCATTTCCTCAAAATGATTGAGATCAAGATCATTAGGGACAGTCACACTTTGTAAACCTTTATCTAAAATGGATTGATGTTCAGGTGAGATACACAATAGTTCCAAGATGGAGATTTGAGCTAGGGTTTTTCCCAGCTGATCAAGTAGGTTATATTTTGACTTGGAAGTCTGTGGTACCTGTTGTGATGGTGGACCTTGGATGGTGATCTTTGTTCGATGAGTGTTAATAGCACACTCAGGAGTCTTATTTATGGTAATGGTATTGACCTACTCATCAGCAGCGCGAAGGTGATTTCTGATGGAGCCACTATAGTTGGTAGAAGTATTGGTCTTGTTACCCAAACTAGGGGGTTTTCCTTTCCCATGATCATGTAATGGATCCAAAAAGACTTTCTGATTAGTGTTTGAAGATGTAGTTTTCTATCCACTAACTTCAATAACCTTATTGTCAAAAAAGTCTTGTATAATGTTTTTCAGTTGATGAAAATTTTGTAGGCTATGTCCTTTGGTCTGATGGAAATCACAAAAGGCATTATCATCCCACCACGAAGGTTTGAATTTTGCTGGATCATATTTTCTCAGCTCCTAAAGCTGTATAATATTGTGTTGCAACAGTTGTTTGAATATTGAATCGATGGGTTCTCTGAGGGGAGTAAACTCATGTTTTGGAAATTGTCTCTGTTGTTGTGGCCGTTGGGTGTTTTGGGTAGTGTTGTGGGTTTGGCTAATGGAATTTAGTGTGTTGGTATAGGGGTTACTTCCTCTAAGTGTGATGATCGGTCCTGCTTGTAAAGTTTTAGCATCAACCACCCCATCATTGGTAACGTTTTTATTTCGATACCAAAACTTGTTTCTATCATTGGGGTGTTTTGCACAATTGAATTTCTGTTAGGTGTATATGTCTTAAGGTCTCATTTTTTTTAATGAGAGCCCTTTCTAGTATAAGACCCTTTTCTACTAGTTGGGTAAAGGATGTGCAACAATGTACCCTTAAGTCACTTCTCAATTTTGGGTTGAGGTTTTCTTGGAACATTGTGACCTTTTGTTTCTCAGGTATTTCAACAGGACAACGACTGACTATAGTTCTCCATCTTTGGAAGAAAGTGATGAAATTTTCTCCTTTGTCTTGTTTTGTGTGAAACAAATTTGCTATTTTTGTCTCATGATATATGTTGAAGGAGAATTGCTCAATGAATTCCTAAGCTAGTTTACCCCATGATTTTATGCCATAGTCCTGACCTAAAAACCACTCAAGTGTAATTCCTACAAGACTTCTTGGGAATAGTATCACAAGATAAGTGGGGTCATAGGCAACATCGATGCACATCGTAGAAAATTCCCTTATGTGTTCGATCAGGTTTCACTTTCCATTGTACTTGGGTAGATTTGGTATGACATACCCATGAGGGAAAGGTGTCATGTACAATGCTTTATCAAAGGGAAAAGGGCATATTCCCTTTGCTGAAAAGGTTTTCTTAGTTGACACCACCATGTTATCCATTTTTGTTTGTAGTGCATGCATTTGTGTTTGCAAGACATCAACCTGAGTTAATGATGTGTTGGGTGGATTATGTGGATCTATGTATGTATTCTAAAATCCAAGGTCTCTTGATGGGTTTTGATTGAATGTTTGTATGTGAAGTGGATTTGGATTCAGAATGTTGGTAAATGGGTTTTGATTCTGAATGAATGGATTTGGAGTTTGTGTAAATGGATTGTGAGTCAGAATATGTGAAATGATAGGTCATTTTCCATATTGGATAGAGGGTATGCCTTGTGTCTGTGAAACTCCTAAGTGTGGTATTGTACTAGTGACACTAACAGTGGGTATGGTTGTTGTTTGTGGAATTGTGCCAGTGACGTTGAAAGTTGGTGTAGGCATGGATATTCTAGAATTTTTGTTCCCAACACGAGGACCGAAGGGGTTGGACGAGGATGCACCCACAGTGAAGTCTAGCTCCTGTGTCAAGGTAGGTGTACCAAACGGAGATGTATGCATTGTGGTACTTGGTGTAGGTCCTCCAAATGGTATGGTTGTTGTTACCTGAGGTATAGTTGCACTAGTGGTAGTTGTGTTTGTCCCCTGAGTATGTACTATTTGTAGAGTACTAATATCAAAACCAAGAGGTAGTTTAGCACCATCTGCTAGAAATTTGGCTAAGTATCACTGAGGATCATTTGCTAGATAGTCATCTACAAAGGTAGCAAATTCAGGGTCTTGTGCAACAACAGATTCCGCTGTAACACGTCCTTGTGCATCTCTAGTAATGAATTTTTCTAAAAAATGTTTGTGAGGTCTAGATGAGAATGGATTGACGAACTCGTTGGGATCAGCCATTTTTTTCTCTTTCTTTCCTTTTTGATCTAGTTTCAACCATGTGATGTAAGCTCAAAGTGCAAGTGATGCAAAAGCTAAGTCTATGGATGATATGAATTAAACTATGTTTTTGGGATTTTCTAAATATGTAGGATGATGTATGAAGCTATTTTTTTGGTATTTTATTTGCAAATAGGGTATATCTAAGAATGATGTTATTCTAGGATGATGGTAATCTAGATATGCAAAGTCCAGGTGACCAAACTAAAGGACTCTAAAAGAGGTTATCTATCAGCTACAACTTAACCCAAGTTTCAATTTTTTTTTACAAGGAACCTTGATAGAACTAGGACTAAAAGACAAAGTGAACTCCTAGGCTAGACTGATGAGCTGGAAAGATTCACGTGTTGGACAAAGGATATGATAACTAGGTTCAGTGACAAAATTCGTTGAATCAAGGGTTTAACCAAAGCGTGAAAGGATTTCTATCCTAGAATATGTAAAAGATGATATGTCTAAGGGAAGTAAAGACCTCTAAACTGAAAGTAAGAAGTGTAGACAGGGTACCTATCTCTATGACTGAATGATTCCTAAAAGATCTAATCGTGCAAGTTTTGAGAAAATGTTCAGGTTTTTGTCCAAGAATCAGAAAAAGGGTAAGCTAGATACTAGTTTGAATTTTCATTCTAGATCTATGACACTAGATTCTAGTTTTCTAATCCTCAGGAAAATGCATCACAAAATTTTACAGTTGCGGTATTACTTCTTAGTTGTGGTTTTATGGTAATCAGTTGTAGGTTTCTGGTGAAGTGCAATTTTGGTATAAGACAGTTGTGGTGTAATTTTTGATAGATGCAACTCATGATGACAATTGCAACTCAGAATGTATCAGATGCGATTTTTCTAAACTTTGATTGTGTACTGGGAAAAGAAGGTTTTTCCTATGATAGGGGCATATGTGTCATTCCAAACTGTAGATGCAGATCACTTAGTCAAATGCATCACATAAGGTATCAATTGCAGTTTTCCAACAATAAAGGTTGTGACCGATGCAACTAAGTTATTAGATGTGGTGTAAGACTAAACAGACGCAAGTTTTTCTGATAGATGTGACTCTAAGCAAAGTAGACTCAATTTCTAATAGATGTGACTCTAATTTAAATAGATACGAGCTATACTGACAAATGAGTCTCAAATTTAAATAGATGCGACTTGAAAGAACAACTACAACTTTCTGGTGAATAGTTGTGATTTTCTAGTGAATGACAATGTAAACTGACTCTATTTTGTGATCAAGTTTTGGCAAACAAAGGAAATCAGAAGAAAATATGTTTTCAATTTGAATTCGACACAAAGAATGTTTAATTCAATAACATACAAGCACATCCTAGGCTGTGTAGAATAATATTTACTGAGTTCTCACTTGGTTTCCCAGCTACGCTTATTCAAGGCCGATGATTAGTAGCTTGACCCCACTGGCTCCCCTCCATGGCTCAACACTTCATTCGAGGTAGCCAAGCTATAGTACCCATGAAACTCCCATGGCCTACTTTCATCTCTACACATGAACTATAAAAATGTGAGACAACTTCATAGGTCTGACCTACTGCACCAATAAATAAAGGGATTTTGGACACTACAAACAAAGGTGTTTAATTCAGGCATTTTGTTCATAGGGCATGATCCATCATGTGAGATTCCCTTTTAATCCATCTCATCGAAACCATATGCGTGATTCATTGGGGTTTCCCCAAGAATCCAATTTCATATACTAGCTGGAAGTCCCTTGGGTTTAGGGTGCTACAAGTCTGAGTCGTCCTAGAGTAAGTAATTTTTTCCACCAGAACAGGCCCAAGTTCTAGTGTCAATAACTAGTTCTCTTACACCCAGGATCGCACGAATGCACAAGGGGAGAGGATACTTCAATATACCAAATCATGAGGGTAATAAAAAAATTGTGCTTTCGTACCAAACACAGTAGACACTTGTAAATTTTAAACCCAAATGAAAGATTTTCTACACTACCAACTAATCTATTTCAAAAATTAACTATGGTCTTCAACATGCATTCTGTAGAAAGATTCATTAGTGTTTTTGATATTGGTCTTCGACTATCAATTTGCAAAAACTTTGTTAACTCCTCAAGACACATGCTGAAAATAGAAGATTAGCGAAAATGTAAACATGAAAGAAAGTTGTAAATCAGAAATCGAACCTAAAAATTTACCAGTCAGATGCATCATTTTTCTTTGTAGATTCGTCACAATATTTTACCAATCAATTGCGGCTCGATAAATCACAGATGCATCGAAGTTCATCAGATGCATAGCTATATTTGTCAAATGTGGTTCGTATAATCAATTGCGTCGTTTCGCTAGATACTTGCAAAAATTGAATAAAAGTCTACGGATTTCATGAAGATGGTGTCTTCACGTTGGGTTCACCAAATGTAACATCATGAAAACAATGAAAGGTCAAATAGTATACAACAATGCAATTCAATCTCTAATGTAATCTAAGCTAAACAATAGAGAAAAAAGGAAAGCTAAAACACAAATAAACTGAACAATCTCAACCAATATCTACGTAGTTCCATGTATGACCTCGATTTCCCTTCTCTATTCCTCCATTGTAGTATAATTGCCCTCAGATTTCTCTGTGCAAGTATAGCCTATGATAGTGATTTAGCAAAACATTGAAGATTCAAATAATAGATATGTTTCCAAAAGTCCTAAGATTTCGGGAGAGATTGAAATGATGAAACATAGATCAATTTATAGAAAATTGATCATTCGAATGAGAGGCTAGGATCATAAGATAGATAGATGATTCAGATTAAAAGATTGGACATGCATTGAGATAACTGTTAGTATTGACATGAGTGATAAAACCTAAGAATAGAGATAAAGATTAAAGAATGATTTAATCTTCGAGTTTGTTATTCAAAAATAGAAGAATTATCTTTGCATGACAAAGATAAAGATAGATTAAAAGCAACGTCCTATTTGAACGCACACACAAGATTTAATCAATTAAATAAATATATTTAATTAATAAGCATGCACATGCATATGAGTTAGAACTAGATAACTGATTGGTTGTGACAGAGAGTTTATTCGTGAAAGAGACTCGGAGATTAAATCAAGAGATAACTGACTGATTTAAATAGATCTCGAGTCAAGTAAGAATGAATACTTAGATAACTTAAGCATCTATCCAAATATAAAAGAATGTGTTCGAAATAGACTTTTATGAATTAAATGATTTATTTAATTCAAGATTTGACATTTAAGGATCAATTAAATAAATAAGATTTATTTAATTAAGTGATGAAGAGGTTGAATGAATAATTAAATAATTAAAGTATTTATTTAATTATAGTAAGAAAATATGATAAAGGTGAGTTAAATAAGAATTTATTTAATTTAAGAAGAAGGGTAAAGTTAATTACTGACGTAATTAAATAAAGAACATTTATTTAATTAATAGAAGAATAAATGTTAAAATGAATTAATTAAATAATTAAAAGTTATTTAATTAATAGATGATAAATGACTTTAGAGAATAATTAAATAATTAACATTATTTAATAATGACCATGAAGATACAAATTATGAAGAAACTGAAATCACGGGCTTAGACCAAATTTCAATGTCTACAGTGACAATTTTATGCAAAGCTACATTCAAATATTTTTTAATTTTTCAGAAAATAAAAATTAGAAAATACATTAAAAAATATGTACATTATATTAGTTTATAACATTTCAAAGTTCAAAATAGATGTCACTTTTTAGTGATTCAAGTTAAAAACTTGTATCAATGTTGGTTACTTCCTTTATAAAGGTGTGACATAACTTTGTACTTGGAGCATCTAAATTGTCACCCTTGACAATTTTACACTATGTTTTGCTCCCTCCTAAGTAATTGGACCTAATTGAACATCTAATTTCCTAAATTATGTATTTCATGGCTCATTTGGACATTTATCAAGAAAACCCATTTATAAAACTGAATAAAGCATTCAATATTTTTCCCTTGACACCTTACATCTAGCAAAATAGGACTAGGACTAAGTCATTCTAGGTGACTTGGTCCCCCTATTTTTCTTCCAAAATTTAATAAATCGGAATTAGCATTTTATTATTTGAATTTGAAATGTCAAATGTTGGATATCAGGATTTAATTTTTGGGAAATTAGATTAATTACTATAAATACCTAGTAATTGCATCATTTGAAAACTAACCTTGTAAGAAGTTGAACAATCTATGATCAAGAAATTGTGAAGAGCATTATTATCAAGTCAACATCATTCAAGAGTAGATTCATTACAATATTTCAATGATGAAGCATTATGTCAAAGCTTTATGTGAGTTCGTTCATGTTTATGTTATCATTTTGTTTGTGAAGACTAACTCTTGTAGGTCTTCCAAGCATTCAAGCCAATTTGCAATCAGCCTTGAGGTTATGTACATGAATTTAGTCCTTCAAGGAAAATCAAATTTGGGTGGTGAGTTATAGTCCATTGTTGATTCATCATTCATTTGTCATTTAGCCTTTATCCCTCAAAAGGATAAGCTCTCTTTTATCAACTTTTCCATTGTGGAGGTGGAAACACCAACACGGGGTTTGACTGAGGCAAGCCCCTATATGGCACAACCCTTCCTCTCCCTTTGAGTGTGAATGTTATAGATGTAAAGAAGTTTAGAGGCAAATTGAAGATCATTTATTCATTGTTGCATTCAAACCCTACAACTTGACAACATATAGAAACTCAAATATCTCAGCATCTAATGAAGATCTAACAGTGAGACACGAAAGGAAGAAGGCTTTGATCTAGCTCCAGAAGACTATGAAATAAAATTCCAAATTTAGCTACTAGAACATAGTCACCCTAGGTGACTTGGTTGTCCAAATTCAGCTCCAAATTCCTACCACAAGTGCACAAAACTCTATGAGCAGTCTATTTCTAAACTCTAAATTTATCTGTGACATTCCAGATTTGTTGTTTTTGCATTAGAATAGAATGTTTACATCATTTTTTAGTCACGTCATTGCATTTCATATCAAATCCATTCCATAGTCCCTAAATTCATATCTTGGGATTGATTGGCTCACCTTTTAGGTTGCAAGTCAATCTTCTATCGTAATTGAAGGTGTATACACCTAAATATGGTCTGGATAATCTAATTAATTAAATATGATTTATTTTATTAATTACCTTAATTTCCTTACTATTAAATAAATAGAAATATTTATTTATAGTTCATTCTCCTATTCTTCAATTTTAATTAAATATACAACTTCAATAGTTTGTGTTATTTAATTATCACATCATTCAATCTTAATTAATTAAACAAGGTTAAATACTTTGTTGTTTAATTATCATATCCCTTCTATATTTATTTAATAAAAAAATTCTATAGTTTGTTTTATTAAATTATTTATTCCCTTTTACTAATTTGAATAATTCAAATATTCAAATAAATGCATAAAGGAAAATTTCCTCTATTCACTCACCTACCAAATTAGACATCAAATATCCAATTTAATTCAACTGGCATTCACGGGAAAGTTTTGGAGACAAATTGGAATCAATATCTCAATCTCCTTCCTCTGATTCTTCCTATCATCTAGCCTAATGTTTTCATGGGGAGAAACCATTCCCATGATTAGCTCAAGCTTCTTCATCTCTCACCATTCAATCCTCTAGATCAAATCCAAGCCTTTGTTGTGCTACCCTATCACAATGTGCTACTATAAATCTATATATACAACCTTTCTTCATAGGAAATGTATCCTCATCTTTGTACAAACTTACTCTGTAGGAATAGCAATCAAGCAATCAAGCATCTTAGCAACAACATTTAGCAATAGCATCATAGCATTATCATTTAGTAATCAAAATCATGGTTGCATCTTAGTTTTACTGTAGCTTTCTTTCATCATAGTTTCATGTCAATTTAGTTTACAGTAGCTTCCTTTTATCAATTAGAAATCACCATATAGGATTAAATCATTGCATTTTAGTAGCATCTCATTCTCTAGATTAGAATTTTAACAGTCACAATGCGTACAAAATTTGATAGCCTCGTGACTTATAAATATTTAGAGATAGGGAACAATATGATACTTTCAATAGATTCTTGCTTTAAATTAGTTTAATCATTGAATCTTTTATATAATGTCTTATTAAAAAGTGTTTTTAGTTATTTTACTTATTACTTATTCCACACTTACATTTTGGTGCCCACCGTGGGGCTTCTAACCCCATATTTTAACATATTTTTTCTGAAAAGCGTTTGTACAGTATACAGGCATGTTTTCTTTTAGCGTGATCAAGGGATTTTGCAGCGCTTCCACCAAAATTTTGAGCACTTATGCAATCTATTTTAGTGCTTACACCAAAAGTTCTAGCATATATACAATTTGTTTTAGTGCTTCCACCCAAATCTCTCAGGAAGGTTGACTGTTCCAGGTCCAATTCAATTGTAGCGCTTCTGCTCAATTCTATATCGGTTCTACCAAATTTTGTAGCTCTTCCAAATGCTACAACACTTCTGATGAATTAAATAGAACTTGTGCAATATCTTTTAGTTCTTTTGTAATTTCTTGTCTGGATCTGACGTGACCACGGCCAAAAATTTATTTTGATGCATTTAGACTAAAAAGAACCAATCCTAGGGTAGTCATCATACATTTTTTATATCAATTAAAATTAACATCACGACTTTTGTGAAGCAATATCTTCACCTAGAATAGAAAATTATCTTTTGGGCTTAAAAATTGAACATTGATTACTGTGCTTGTGTGTTGATAGGCTTATGCTCTCCCCTTAACTGGGTGATCAAAACACCAGACTCATCCTTTATTTTCATGCAATTTACACTTTTTTAAATCCTCTAAAAGGCCTATCATAGTGGGAAAAAGTATTCACCCTATGGGAACGACCTAAGTGGGAACGCCTAAAGCCAAGGATTCCAACCCACTATAATCAAAAGCAAGTTGTTGATGAAAGTTCAACTCGATGGTAGTGTGCAAGATAACCATCCCCAAATCCTTTGTTCTAAAGGTTGGGAGGTCTCCTGAGGGATTTTATCATTTGTCGCACTGCATAGAAACCCTATCTATGAACCATAGTGTAGAATCTAGCTGAGTCAGTAACTAGAAATTGCAATACTTGCAGTGCAAGGGGAGGGAAGAATTTTCCCCCAAGATACTCACCATATAATTTCCAAGGACTGTTTGCTCAAGGGAGCGAGAAATCCAACTTTGAGTATATGCCTAGAAAAGACAAAAACATAGGTGCCCTCTAGGGGATGACACGGCTGTGTGAGTCGACACAATTTTAAGATGTGGGTTGTTGAGTATAACGATGAACTTTTTGACCTTAAGAGTGAGTCTGTCTAAAGTATATTTTTGTTAAACAAACCAGTGAAAATCAGACCATGTGTGGTTCTTGAACATACACTTATTGTTTAGATTCTAGGTCTTAAAAATAATTGTTCTACAATTGCTATTTGTGTTTTTAAATCATTAATTCAGATAAAGATCATCCAAAAGAACACCAAAGAGTCAAACAAAATCAAACAGTGAAATTTATGATTAGGGATTGGAAATCCACAACGTTTGTCAAAAAATCCCTCACAAAAAGGGTCAAGAAACCAAAGAAACAACTTAGTTACAAGAAACTTTCGGAAAGAAGATGATTTTTATATCAAAGTAGGAAAGTCTTGCTTCAACACAGAAATTTCATCCACAGGTTTCATGATTTTTCTAGGGGATATACTGATGATTATGCTTTAGAGCCTTTTGTATTCACAAGCTTACTTCCAAAGAAGAGCTCTTTTGTAGAAACATAATCATAGTCAACCTATTCGTCAGTCTTCCATCCCACAACCAACAATAGAATATTCCAAAAATCCCGATCAATTCTTATGGTAGAGAAAAATTGGAAACATTAGGCTTATCATCCAAAATCAAAGAATTACCAGTAGAGATATCTTGTCAAAATACCAAAAATCTTGAAAATTACAAAGAAAAAGGGGTTAGTCTTTTCACAGAAAGGAAAATTAGACAACACTGTTGAATCCCAAAGTAGCAGTTCCACACTCTATTTTAGCACTTTTGCACTATCTTTTAGTGCATTTGTAGTTGAAATAGCACTTCTATAGTTTGTTTTAGTGCTTTTAACAAATTTTGTAGCGCATATACCGACTATAACCAAAATTACCAGTGTCAGAATTTACAAGTATTTTAGTGCATCTACAGTCTATTTTAGTGCTTCTACCCTATTTCACAGCGCTTTTACCATAATTTTTAGCGCTACTGTGGTCTATTTTAGCGCTTCTACCCTCTATATTAGCACTTCCATAGAACATAAAAACAAAGAGCTTTCAGAAACATCTGTTAGATTTGTTGGCATCGGAAACTCAGGTTTTTATCAGATAAAAACATTTTTATAGTCCAAATAGTGTCTTATACCTGAAACAAATAGGTTCTTACAAGTAAAAATTCTTTTTAACTTAAACCCATATCTTGTAAAATACAAAGTGTCCAATTATCAAAACAAAAATCTTGATTATTGAGTTAAGTTTCCTTATCAGGATTTTGACATCCTATCATCATGAAACAAAACACAATAATCATATTTTTAACTTAGTCTCATCAATAGAGTAAATCATTCTATTCGAATTTGTTAAAATTCAATTGAC
Organism: Sequoia sempervirens; assembly: GCA_007258455.2. Taxonomy (NCBI): domain Eukaryota; kingdom Viridiplantae; phylum Streptophyta; class Pinopsida; order Cupressales; family Cupressaceae; genus Sequoia; species Sequoia sempervirens. The sequence continues at coordinate 417,013,839 of VDFB02193867.1, forward strand.
ACTAATCCAAACACAAAAGATCAAAGTTTTAAGTGAAAACAACAAATACTTGTATGCCAATCTTGACAAGGTTACAAAGACAAAAACTTAGAGAGAAGGAAATTGAAACACCAAACATAAAGGCTGAAGAAAACCCTTTTCACCGATTTCATCAAAATGATACCAATGAGATAACCCAAGAGGATATACAAACCACCCAACAAGATCCAAATTTCCATAAATTCATGGAAAAGGTCTTGGAACAAGATATGTAAAAATACCTCTTGATGTTAGTATAATTGGGTGCAAAACTTCTGAAATATTTTGACATCAATCGATTAAAGGAAATGCCTAGAACAACTAAAAAAAAGCCACACAACAAGCAAGACATAGATCAAGTGGTTTCTCTAAAAGCTCAAATGCAAACTTTACAACAACAAATTCAAGATATGAAAAAAGCAACCACAAAGAGGTATTCATTATAGGACATTTGTCCTTATCCATTTCATCCAAGTGTAGACATGATACCCTTCCCTAGGCATTGTGAGTTCCCCAAATATGACAAGTACAATGGTAGAATGGATTTGATTGACCATGTGAGGGAATTCATAACAATGAGCCTAGAGTTTGCACAAGAGGATACTTACCTAATGAGGTTGTTTCCTAGGAGTTTAGGAGCACACTGTATGGAATGGTTCTCCAAATTACAGCCAAGGATTCAATCCTTTGAAGAACTGGTCAACAAATTTATCACACAGTTCTCCTTCAACATTCAACATTATGTAACCATAAAAGATCTGTACAACATGAAACAAAAGAAGGGTGAGACATTCCTATCATTCCTACAACGTTGGAAAAAGTTGTTCGCTACATATCTTCGATCTATATCTGAAGAGGAAAATATTGTGTGCGTGTGTAAAATGTGGAGAGATTTAATGTCAACACAAACCTTAATGAAATAGTTTACATTCAAGATTTGATCAAGAAAACTACTCTATTTGTAATACAATCAAACCTTCAAATATGTATCATTTTCCTCTATTTATAGGGATTTATTAAATCGTTTGGCCCTCAAATTTCTATGGGCACAATTGTTGTTAAAATGACAACCTAGAAAACAAGATTTGATGCTTAATATGCAAGATAAGATGATTTCTATGTGCAAATGTGTGTGGGAAGGATTAGTGGTATGCTTCTAATTAAAACAAAATGATGAAAAGGATGATGGATACAATGATAAAAAAAGGATGATGTTGATGATAAATGGATAAGTGTAGATGAGTGAGATGATGTGAAACTAAAATGAACTATTCATGATTATGCATATGATCAAATGCAAACGTAACACAAACTAACCTAAAATGCAACTATGATGCAATGGGGATGATAAAATACAACTATGAAGCAATTAATTAATCTAAAATGAGAATGCAAAGTAACACATGATATGAAAACTAATTATAAGACTCCATGAAAGCTCCAAGATCCTAAGAGAAACCTACATAGTAACTTTACTTCAATTGTGGATGATAAATGCAAAGGAAAGAGGGTGATTTATAGGGTTTCTCAAGCATTTTGTGAGGTGGCACCTATCAACGGTCTAGATTCGAAGGAGAAATAATAGACAATAGAGATGGAAGAAAGCAGAATGTTGTCCCCTTGACCAAGGACAACATGCCATGTGTGTGGAGAGAATCCCTTTACAAATTGGAAACATGCCAAAAGGATGGGAGACCCAAGTGTGTGAAACAAAGACCCATGTGCTCCAAATTTTTTGGAAGTGTGGGGGAATAAAGCCATGTGCCTTTTCCAATTTGTGGAAGTGTGTGAGGATAATTCTAATTAATAATTAGGCTTATTTATTTTCGTGTGACCTTTATGAGGTGGCACAAGAAAAAGTAGTAGACATGTGCTCTAATTCTTAATCAGGATTAAGGAAGATTTAATTAAATAAACACATTTAGGATATTTTGTTTATTTAATTATTTAGAAGAATATGATTTTGGAGAATTAAAAGAAGAGTGAACAATATAAATAAAGTAAGACTTTATTTATACGTAGTTGAAGCATTAATCAAATAGGTTGTATTTAATTAACTAAATATGATGACCGTTTTTAGGTGTATACATTTTTCCCCTCTTTGAAGTGATATGTTTACACATTGCTTCAAAGAAAATTTTGATACCGATGCTCAGAAAAGATTTTGATGCCCCAGACGATGCAAGATTTCGATGCCCCAGATGATGCAAGATTTCGATGCCCTAGATGATGTAAGATTTTGATGCCCTAGATGATGTAAGATTTCAATGCCCCAGATGATGTCCCAGACTTTGATTTTCATTTATTGACAGATATATGCCCCCTCAGGAGATAAATTGGTGAATTTTGAAATTTTTGAGATTTTTGATGATTTTTGATGATTTGATGATGATATGATGCAAAGACGATTTATCTCCCAATAAAGAAATACTAACTCCACCAGTTGATTAAATGTTGTCATGCTTTTCCTCTGTATGTTTGATGTTTGATGATCGCATTCAGTCGATTGTTTGATTTGATGATGTTTGTTGATGTTGATAGAAAAATTGACCTCGTGATAGGCGAGGATCAATGATAGGATTGATGATTGACCTCATGATAAGCGAGGATAAATGATAGATTGATGATTGATGGACTCATGATAGTTGAGGTGCATTGATTTATAAACCTCATCATAGGTGAGGTTGGATTTGATTGATTGATGAACCTCATGATAGGCGAGGTTGAATCAATTGATGAACCTCATGATAGGAAAGGTTGGATTGATTGATGAACCTTATGATAGGCGAGGTGCATTGATTGATGACCCCCATGATAGGCGAGGTTGGATTGATTGATGAACCTCATGATAGGTGAGGTTGATTTGATTGATGAACCTCATGATAGGTGAGGTTGAATTGATTGATGAACCTCATGATAGGCGAGGTTGAATCGATTGATTGATAGGATTGCTAATTTGTGATATGTTATGATCATAGGATGATTTCCACATCTACTACAGGAAGATTCAGATTTGATTGCGCGATGTGGTTTGACTTCTTTGTTTGATTGATATGCCCCAGTATAGGATTGATTAATGTACTGAGACTTGATGATGTGTTGAGACCTGATGTATACACCGATTCAGTTGAGACATTATGATTTCTTCCATTTTTGATGATGTACCTCTCGATGTTTGGATATCATTGTACACTTGACATTGTGTTTTAAGGTATATATGATATGTAGTGATGATGATGATCTATGTGTCTATATGATTTCATGATGGATGCCTATGATGGATGAATTTCATTTCTATTTTATGATGATGATCATGATGATTGTGATGGATGCATTTGATTTCTATTTGATATGCTATGTAACATTTTATATGAAACTGATGATATGATATGCTATGGATGATGAATTTGATTATGCAAATGATGTATGATGTTCCATGTGATGATTATGTTGAGTATGTATGGATGTGATGCAAATGATGTGTGATGTTTTGTAATGATGAATGATGATTATGTGATGCAAATGATTATGCAAATGATTATGTTCTAGGGTCCTTAAGCTTAAATGAGTGAATCTATCAAACTTCCAAAAGTTGTGGGAAGGTTGTCATCAATTGATTCTTTGTTAAATTGAGCTTCACAAAACTTGACATGTTTCCCAATTCTTTTGGAAATATGAAGAGACTCATTCATTTAAGTTTAGTGAACCATGTCCCTAATGCCACTAAATGAAATGATTTTGATTTTGTAAATGAGATGTGATGGATTTTTTTTCTGTTCTTTGATGCAAATATTATGATGTGATGCATGAGTGTAAATGAGATGAGAATGTTTTCTAAGATATGCAAATGATGATGAAACTGATGTACAACTAAATGAGAATGATGTGTTTTTGGTTAATGTCCAGTGTATTCAATCCATTAATAAGAGAGATGACACCATTGTGAAATTGGTTCAGATTTGAAAAACCCCATAAATACACATGCAATACTAACATGAATGCAATCTAACTTAACTATGTAAATCTCATATTCAAAAGTTGTCATTTGTATTAACCAAATTGTCGTGCTCTTTATCATCATTGGGCCTTTAAAATGTTGAAAGGGAGTACAAGCATCGATGGCATAGTTTAGATGACTTGAGTACTACTTTCATGATGTTTTAAAATTGCAAGTTAACACAAGCATCTAAGTATAATTAAATTGAGATGACATGAGCATTACTTGCGTAAATAGACAAGAGTTAATCTTTCTCCTACACAAATTTGGAATGTCATTAGTGATACTTTGTAGTGCACATCTCGCCACAACTTGCATAGTAATAATGATAAACTCAAAGAAAGTAGACAAAGAAAAATCATACTCCTTCCTTGATCCTCTAGTTCAATACATCATCGAGGAATTGAGAGATATGATAACAAAAATCAAAGTAGAAAAAATTGAACTATTGTGTTTAACATGATAAACCCTTTATTCAGAAAGATCACCATCCATTTGAATTTTATGTTTGTAACATTGGTCTGACGACTATTTGCCTGTTGATTCAAGCTCAAAGTTTATTTACCCCTAGTGAGTGCAGGATTTTTTCCCTAGTCCAGGGTGAGACATGATCATGACGACCAAGACCTAACCTAAAGACCTATCCTAGGGGCCTTGGGGGCTGATCAATAGATTATCCTTGCCTACGTTATACACACAAGGTCCACGTAGTTCGACTGACAACTCGACCAAGATTTACAAGATGAAAATATGAACATAACAGAAACCTAAAAGACTGACCTAAATGTCTTGGGGGATAATCAAAAATCACCATTTCCTACATTCAAAGCTCAAAGATGACATAGTTCGAACAACGACCATGTTTTTTATCTTTTGACTTTTTGACCTATTTTAGGATTTTGACCTATTTTGAATGTTTTTTGTATTTTGATCTATTTTGAATGTTTTTGATCTTTTGAATTTTTGACTTATTTTGGGATTTTGACTAGTGTGATATGATAAGAAAAACTAATTTTTAGAATGGGCTGAGTAATACTAGGGGATACCATGATACAAACACTGGATCAAGCTATGATGCAAACATGGAAGTGTGATAGATGTAGAGATGGAAGCATGATGGATGAATGCTGTTAAGCAAGTCACTTAGCCCAAAATAGATGGAGAGTGATATGATATGGCTGATTGAAGGAACAAGATGCCCCACAATAGAGATAATGCAACCATGGATAAATGATAGATCAAAATGAAACATTCACTCCAAAACATGTCACACAAGCAACATATCTTTTTTCAAAAGATGATAATGGTTGATTGATTAAGATTTCAGGAATGATTGATTCCATAAGACATGGTGATGATAAGTACTTAGGATCACTGATTTCCTCTAAGTATGATAATATTGATGATTGATTGACAAAAGATATGAGGATTGGATAATCTTTTGCAACTAGGCTCAAATATGATTTGCATGATAAGATTCAAGGTTGCTAAGGGACATGATGACATGGATTTTGATAAGCTAGGAGATATGGAATGGAAGAAACCGAGGATAATGATAATGAATGGGATGATCAAGATCGACTAGATAAGATATAGATACAAGGACTAGGTAGTTTTCCCCTATTCCTCATCAAGACCAAGGACGGGAAGAAAGGATGTATTTAGAAAGAATGATGTAATATGGATAAGGTGAAGGATATGATATAGAAGATATGGATAAAGTGTATAGGATAAGATATATGGCGTTCAAGAAGATCCTTAACATTTTCAAGATCAAAGGTGGAAAAGTAAGGAATGGACATAAAAGGGATAATGACCGTGAATGATAAGATGGACGAAACTTGTCCCTAAGTGTAGAGTGCAAGAGGAATATGGAAGAAGGACTTAAGCATCAAGTTTCACAACCAAATATCTCTTGAATACATGCTCTAATAAACAATGGCAATGGGAAATTGGACTCCTAAATGTTGGCAGATTTAGGGTATGATGGGATAATGGATAGGAGGTTGAAAGGTTTATTGATGGATAGATGAAAAGGATGGAAAGATCAACATTGGCACACACCTTGAAGGGTGATGAAGTGATGGAGGAAAAATGGATTTGGAAGGTGATAGGCTTTTATATGGAAGGTTGGAGGAAGCTTTTGGATTAGCAAATTTGGGTGCCGATTTAGATTTCATTGCTTCTATGAGACTTTTTGGAATCCACCTGATTTTTAACTTTGATATTTGCTTTGTGGGCCATTGTCACCTTTGATATTTTTCTCTTTGATTTATAGACCTTTGTGGTCTTAGAAATTTTTCTTTGTGCTTTGATGGGCCTTTTGTGGCCTTTTTGACTTTTCCTTTGATTTTGGATCAAATTTTCTTATATTTTTGCATGCCTCTTCGAGGAGACATGTTGATCCTTTGATACATGTGAATTTTGATATGGAAGCTTTTGACATTTGGCACCCAAATTGCTTCCAAGAGAAATATGAGAGATGGATGGAGATGAATGGTATGGAGGTATCATGGATGAGTTGTTGGTGGTAGAATTTTCAAAGGGCATCAAGGATGTGTGCCTTTGTTGTTCTTGAGGAATAGGATATGGACCTAGGATAGAGGGAAGGTTTGATGAACTAGGATGAAGACCTAGGATAGATGGAAGGTTTGGTGGATTAGGATGAGGACCTAAGATAGATGGTAGGTTTGATGGACTAGGAAACTTAGGTGTATAACCAAGACCATGGTAATATGGGTTTTCTTAAGAAAAAAGGGGTTCTAGGATACCTTTTTCATGAAGGCCTAATCCTTTGCCCTTGAAAATCATACTTTGACACATTCGTTTACCAATGGGATATGTGTTGTTTGTAAAACAAGATGCGAGTCCATTTTGGGGAGGATATGATATGGACGAAAGGATAGGTGTTGGAAGTAAACCAGAGTGGATGAAGGTAAAGGATCCCAATTTGTAGGTGTGGGGTTTGTTGGAGCCTAAAATTTCATGCAAATTTTGGGCTCCCATGATGAAAAAACTAGATTTCAACACTCAGAAACACAGCTAAAATCTGCTAAAATCATCATCTTTGGAAGGCAATATTAAGTGATCAGGGCAATTTCAAAGCAAATTGATTGGTGCCTTCAATTCTCTACACCAAAGTCTACCTCCATGCTAGTTTTTAGGGTGTTTGGAGGTCGTCTGATACTTTTTCAAAATCAAAATTGAATGTGTTTTACACATGTTGACAGGCACAATTTTGCAGAAAATCACAAAGTAACCAATTTTGAGAATTGACAGTTTTCAGTTTTGACAAGTTTATCCCAAACCATTTTACAAGCATACTCACCTACCTTCAAGTAACACACTGGTGAAATTTCAAGGGTTTTTGAGATCATTTGATCACTTTTCTAAAATAGCTATGGGAGCCCCTTAACCATTTTGATTGCAGTCCAAGATCAAATTCTAATGATTACCCCAGTTCATATTTTATCCCAAATACACATAGGAGAAATATTTAGAAAACAACTGAAATGAAATAATTTTGAAAGTGGTATAGAAATAACCACTTATGAAATTGGAGATAAAAAATGAAAGGATGAATATGACCAAGTAATTACCAAGCATTGGAGAGAATCTATTGCAAAACCCCAATCTCAAGAACTCGATATTGAAAGCTCCATCTAGCAATACAGGGAACTAATGGGAGGGATCTTAGCACAAAATTCTTGTTCAAAATATATTGGATTTAGGTTCTTGTAGAGATCATACTATGGAAAGGTTTCAACTGGGATTGAAGTTAGAAGAATCTGATCTTGCGTATAAAAAAATGAATAAATTATCTCCCACCAATAAAATTAGCTGGTGATTATAATGTGCTCGAGCTTTATTTTCCAAATTCACCTATTGTAGAAGTAGATCAAATGAGATTTAAGAGGAATAGAGTCATCGGCACCCACTCATTACATGACATGCTTTGATTCTAGTGTTGCGACAATGTAGAGCCCACTACCAGTCGTGGTGTACCCTCACATACATGACATTGATGAAAATCCCATCGGATTTGAGACTGCAAAAGAAAATAGAGAGAATAGAGCCACATGCCATCAAAAAGTAGATTTTATGGGTGAATTAGCCGCCATGGAAGGAGCACAGTGTTTTCACGGGTCAAGAACACAAACACACTGCGCTAGGAGGGTAAATAACGATCGAAAGAGAAATGCAACTTCTGTGTTTGAAATTTCAAGAGTATGGGCATGTGGCGCAAAATATTAAGGACGTAAAATCCAACACTAGACAGGGACACTTTGGGGTAGGTACATTAGATGTATTGAATGGATAGATATTCCAATGCAGTTTGAGAACTCGATCATGAAGCTAAACTAAGAGAAGGACAAGGGCACAAGCTATTTTGTAAATACTTGAATCTCATTGCATTATAAAGCTATTGAAATCAAAGGGCTATTGTGGCTATCTGTTCATAAGCAACTTCATCTCAATGAATGGAAATTCTACTAACTTGCGAGCATAAAAGAACACCAAAACAATGTAAGTGAAAAAAGGATCTTGCAGATGGAGGAGCAAGCCCTAAACGCATCGGTGAGAGAAAGGTCATCAGAACAAGTTCCTCTGATTATTAAAGTCACACCGATTGGATGCTTCAGGGAGAGTCTCACAGAACAAAGCATATGATTATTGGGAAGAATAATGAGTTTGGCAAGAGATATACAATTGGTGGAAAACAATAAAAATCTTCCCAATGTTTCATGTCACACCGAGAAACATATGGCCAAGAAAATCAATGTTGATGGTCATAATACAAAGAAAAGATTGAATAAAACAAGACTATGGTGAAAGATAATATTATTCTGAGGAATGTAAACTTCACGTTTTTATTGAGTGGTTATGAGGAAGATGTTTGTTTCACCCACAAAAATCATAAAAGGTAAAAATAATATATATTTTTCACCAAAGGAATAGTAAGGTGAATAAAGGTGAAAGAGGAGAGGTAGGGTATTTTTATGAGGTAAAATACTTTAACCAAGATATAAAAATTTTCATCAAAAGGGGAGTTATAAGGTGAAATAATCATTTTACCCATAAATGAACAAAAGGTAAATTTATAAAATACTTGCATGGGGAAGTGGAATTTTTCACCAATGGGAATAAAAGGATGGGTAGTTATTTACCCGATGAAATAATTAAAAGTGATGAAATCTTTCAACCGAGAGACATAAATGGAGAATATTTTTCCCCAAGGAGTCATGATCGAGTAATTATTTTAATGTGAGAAAACCGTAGTTTCTAGCGAAGCATAAATATCAAGATTAATTTTTCGTGAAGATGCAAAATAAAGACTAAAGTTAAAATATTTAATTTTCCAAAAGGCAATTAATTAAATATTTTATTTTTTTGAAGATAATTGAATGAAAAGCTGCATCAAAATGAAGAGTTACTTCAGATGGATAATGTGAAGGGTTGTAACCCTAAAATAATGTATATATGTCAAATGAAATCAAAAGAAATGGGAGGAGATTTAGGAGAAATAAGTAGGTTAGGTAGTTGGATACGGTGAATTGTTGCCGAAATAAATATCATGTTGTACATTGTAAAATCTTTTCAAATTATGTAATGGAGAAGAATGCATAAATTTGGTGATCCAATTATGGTGTCAATTGTTTGTTGAATTTCTTTCAAAATATTATTTGGTTGTCTCCAAGGTTGTCACTTCTTTATTATTTAAATTGAAATATCAAGGATATTCTTCAATTTATCAAAGCACACTTGCTGCTCTTGTGTGGTTCAGTTAATTGGTTCCTGGAAGATGGGATTAAATGCTCTAATTAATCACAGTAATTTGGAAAAGGACATTTGGATTATTAAGAAGAATCTAATAATTACACTCTTGCCTGTTTATACAAGTTATAAACATAAAAGTGCCAAAAAATTTGAATTGTATCTAGAAATAGGACACAAATATTATTTACCTCTTGACTCCATTAGCCCAACAGAAGTAGGCACTGGTCACACCATCCACATCTTAGAATTCTATAAAATATTTGTTCAAAAACATTCACATTTCAAGTTTAATATTAGGAGTAGGAGTAGTCTATATGCTTTTATCCATTACATTTGTGCCATCGTAATAGATCCATCAAATCAATCAAGTCACGTCATTTAAGTCTACTTCATTCTTATAGGTATACCCGCCTAGGTCTAGCAGCACCTGAAGAGAAGAAGGTCTAAACCATTTGGCCTTGTCTGTTACCCTAAAACTTACCAAGTGTTTGGCAACCTCTTGAGGTATTTTGCCTTCTTTTTTGAGACCTAACAAATTGGCGACTCCATTGGGGACAAACATCAGAAAATTTGATTCCAGTCTATCCATCCATAGAGTCAATAAATTTTTGAAATCGGTCTTTAACCAAAGGTTCACAATTGTTTCATTTGCACTCCCCATTCCAGTCACGCACCTAAAAAATTGGCGACTTTGCTAGGGAATAACATTAGAAAATTTGGTTCCATCCTTTCCATGTAAAGATTCAATATAAATTTCACATTTGGAGTGAGGAGATTCCACTGGGGAAAATCAAAAATAATTTTAAAAGAATCATTTTCCTACTTTTGGAAAGTAGGTGGCGACTCTGGAAAAAAATTGATGAAAAATGTACAACAACCTTCTAGAAAAACCTTTGACTGAGCTATGTGATGAACTAAACAAAGTGAAAGTAGAAGTAGCTAATTGCAAGAGAGCATTACTTCAAAAGCTGAGTGAATTGGGTATCTTGCCTGCTTTAGATACACCACAATATATACCATTCTTCGATGAGGAAGGATATTCAAATGCAAGTGGTCCTTGGTCTCCACAAGTGTCTGATAATACAATTGGAAATCTTCACAATGGAAGCAATGCATATCATGCACAGCAAAAAATTTATTCACCACAGCCATCAAAGCAAGTAAATGTTTATCTAGTCCCTCTTGGACAAAGATTGGTAAGCTATCAAGATTATCAATATGATCAATATCAAGTGCAATACAATTCCAACCCACTTGGAAATGTTAGTTAGAATCTATAGCAAGGTATGTATCAAAACCAACAATCTAAAAATGATGAATGTTTCAAAAATCTTTTGGTGGCCCTTCTTGACATAAGAAGAAATAGAGGAGAATCTAGGCATTCTTTGCTTTACATAATGCTAGAAATTTGTAAGCAAATGCCTATGAATTACAGGCTCAACAGATCCATGTTTATTGAGCAGTTCATGAAAGTATATTGGCCCAATTCAATTCATTGGCCTAAGTCACTAAAACCAGTCACTTTTGACCAAGTGAATGTGCTGATTGATATCATAGATAAGAAAAGGGATGAAGACAATGGTGACATCATTGATGAAGATGGAGACATTGATCAGATGATGTAGCCAATAGAAGATGAGACAAGTGCAATTCAGAATGATTCCTATGATAGCCTGCATGATGAAGATGACACAAAAGATCTCTCTTGCATAACAGATTGTGATAGGGAAATAAGTACATGTTATGAGGGATCCATTGAATATTCAGATGGTGAAGACGAACCTATTCATTTTGATTTGCAAAATGATTCTTGTAGTTCTTATGGAGATCTGGATGAAGATGCAGGTTCATTTGACAGTGAACAAATAATACCTCTAGTTGCAATTGAAAGCCATGAAGACACATTTGATGAAGAAGAGGTTTGTACATCTGAAAATAGTTTTCAAAATTTTTCAAATCCATTGTATGATAAAAAGATAGGTGATGATTAGATGATATCTTGCCAAGGTATGCCAAATAATGAATTTCAGGTATTTTCAAATCCACTTTATGGTGAGGAGGAGATATTTTCAGACAAACAAAATGATATGTCAAATTATGGAACAAATGATTGTGCTGGTAATGTTTCTATTTTTTCATTCTCTAATGATCTTGAACCTCTTTTTGATGATGACAAAAGTGAAGAGTACAACTGTAGTGATATAAATATAGAAACATGTTCTCTCAAAAGTGAACAAATTTCAGATTTGTTGGCAATAGAGTACCAAAAGTACACACACAAGAATGATTCAGGAAATTCATCCTCAACATCAGTTGGAGTGAATGAGAAAAATAATGATGAGTTCATATCATTTCCAATTAATGATATTGAAGAAATGGAAAATAATTCAGATCAGTTGGGAGATCATTTCACATATGATGGATATCGTATGGAGTATGCATACACATTGTATGTTGAAAATGGAAAATATTTATCACATGATGACGAACTGCAAAGTGGTGAAAAGAACATGAGTCAAGCTAAATATAATGATCTTCTGAAGGTTCTTAATAACAGTGGCAGGGTTGATTGCATGGGTGTTCTTAAGAAGAATTTGATGAATTCATATCAGAGCAAGGTGTTTGACAAAGGAAAATAGGGCCCTCTATTTTTTGGTGGCCTTGTGCCATTAGCCATGGTGTGGTTTTTTAGAAAACCATAACAGTTTATGACAAGAAAAGAATTTTAATCTGTTGTTCAAAGAATAAAATATTTGGTCCACTCTTCCAGCGATCTGGATTCTTGCAATGATCTCACAATCATACATCCCCAGACGGAGCCACTGTTGGAGCCTAAAATTTCGTGCAAATTTTGGGCTCCCATGATGAAAAAACTAAATTTCAACACTCAAAAACACTGCTAAAATGGTCATCTTTGGAAGACAATATTAAGTGACCAGGGCAGTTTCAAAGCAAATTGATTGGTGCCTTCAATTATATACACCAAAGTCTACCTCCATGCCAATTTTTAGGGTGTTTGGACATCGTCTAATACTTTTTCAAAATCAAAATCGAATGTGTTTTACATAGGTTGACAAGCACAATTTTACAGAAAATCACAAAGTAACCAATTTTGAGAATTGACAGTTTTCAATTTTGACAAGTTTATGCCAAACCATTTTACAAGCATACTCCCCTACCTTCAAGTAACACACTGGTGAAATTTCGTGGGTTTTCGAGATCATTTGATTGGTTTTCTAAAACAATTCTGGGAGCCCCGTAACCATTTTGATTACAATCCAAGATCAAATTCTAATGATTACCCCAGTTCATTTTTTATCCCAAATACACATAGGAGAAATACTTAAAAAATAACTGAAATGAAAAAATCCCGAAAGTGGTATAGAAATAACCACTTATGAAATTGGAGATAAAAAATGAAAGGATGAATAAGGCCAAGTAATTACCAAGCATTGGAGAGAATCTATTGCAAAACCCCAATCTCAAGAACTCAATATTGAGAGCTCCATCTAACAATGTAGGGAACGAATGGGAGGGATCTTAGCAAAAAATTCTTGTTCAAAATATATTGGATTTAGGTTCTTGCAGAGATCATACTATGGAAAGGTTTCAATTGGGATTGAAGTCAGAAGAATCTAATCTTGCATATAAAAAAATGAATAAATTATCTCCCACCAATAAAAGTAGGTGGTGATTATAATGTGCTCAAGCTTTATTTTCCAAATTCACCTATTGTAGAAGCAGATCGAATGAGATTTAAGAGGAATAGAGTCATTGACACCCACTAATTACATGATACGCTTTGATGCTAGCATTGCAACAATGTAGAGCCCACTACCAGTCGTGGCGTACCCTCACATACATGACATTGATGAAAATTTCATTGGATTTGAGACTGCAAAACAAAATAGAGAGAATAGAGCCACATGCCATCGAAAAGTAGATTTTATGGGTGAATTAGTTGCCATGGAAGGACCACAGTGTTTTCACAGGTCAAGAACACAAACACACTGCGCTAGGAGGGTAAAGAGCGATGGAAAGAGAAATGTGACTTCTATGTTTGAAATTTCAAGAGTGTGGGCATGTGACGCAGAATATTAAGGACGTAAAATCCAACACTAGACAGGGACACTTCGGGGTAGGTACATTGGATGTATTGAATGGATAGATGTTCCAATGAAATTTGAGAACTAGATCATGAAGTTGAACCAAGAGAAGGACGAGGGAACAAGCTATTTTGTAAACACTTGAATCTCATTGCATTATAATGCTATTGAAATCAAAGGGCTATTGCAGCTATCTGTTCATAAGCACCTTCATCTCAATGAACAGAAATTCTACTAACTTGTGAGCAGAAAAGAACACCAAAATAATGTAAGTGAAACAAGGAGCTCATAGATGGAGGAGCAAGCCCTAAAGGCGTCGGTGAGAGAAAGGTCATTGGCACAAGTTCCTTCAATTATTAAAGTCACATCGATGAGATGGTTCGGGGAGAGTCTCACAGAACAAAGCATATGATTATTGGGAAGAATAGTGAGTTCGGCAAGAGATATACAATCGGTGGAAAAAAATAAAAATCCTCCCAATGTTTCATGTCATGTCGAGAAACATACAGCCAAGAAAATCAATGTTGATGGTCATAATACAAAGAAAAGATTGAATAAAACAAGACTATGGTGAAAGATAATATTATTTTGAGGAATGTAAACTTCACGTTTTTATTGAGTGGTTATGAGGAAGATGTTTGTTTCACCCACAAAAATCATAAAAGGTAAAAATAATATATATTTTCATCAAAGGACTAGTAAGGTGAATAAAGGTGAAAGAGGAGAGGTAGGGTATTTTTATGAGGTAAAATACTTTAACCAAGATATAAAAAAATTTCATCAAACGGGGAGTTATAAGGTGAAATAATCATTTTACCCATAAATGAACAAAAGGTAAATTTATAAAATACTTGCATGGGGAAGTGGAATTTTTCACCAATGGGAATAAAAGGATGGGTAGTTATTTACCCGATGAAATAATTAAAAGTGATGAAATCTTTCAACTGAGAGACATAAATGGAGAATATTTTTCCCCAAGGAGTCATAAACGAGTAATTATTTTAATGGGAGAAAACCGAAATTTCCAGCGAAGGATAAATATCAAGATTAATTTTTCGTGAAGATGCACAAATAAAGATTAAAGTTAAAATATTTAATTTTCCAAAAGGAAATTAATTAAATATTTTATTTTGTTGAAGATAATTGAACAAAGAGCTGCATCAAAATGAAGAGTTACTTCAGATGGATAATGTGAAGGGTTGTAACCCTAAAATAATGTATATATGTCAAATGAAATCAAAAGAAATGGGAGGATATTTAGGAAAAATAATTAGGTTAGGTAGTTGGATAGGGTGAACTGTTGCCGAAATAAATATCATGTTGTACATTGTAAAATATTTTCTAATTATGTAATGAAGAAGAATGCATAAATTTGGTGATCCAATTATGGTGTCAATTGTTTGTTGAATTTCTTTCAAAATATTATTTGGTTGTCTCCAAGGTTGTCACTTGATTATTTAAATTGAAATATCAAGGATATTCTTCAATTTATCAAAGCACACTTGTTGCTCTTGTGTGTTTCAGTTAATTGGTTCCTGCAAGATAGGATTAAATCCTTCTAATTAATCACAGTAATTTGGAAAATGACATTTGGATTATTAAGAAGAATCTGATAATTACACTCTTGTTTGTTTATACAAGTTATAAACATAAAAGTGCCAAAGAATTTGAATTGTATCCAAAAATAGGACACAAATATTATTTACCTCTTGACTCCATTAGCCCAACAGAAGTAGGCACTGGTCACACCATCCACATCTTAGAATTCTATAAAATCTTTGTTCAAAAACATTCACATTTCAAGTTTAATATTAGGAGTAGGAGTAGTGTATAAGCTTTTACCTATTACATTTGTGCCATCGTAATAGATCCACCAAAGCAATCAAGTCACGTCATTTAAGTCTACTTCATTCTTATGGGTATACCCGCCTAGGTCTAGCAGCTCCTGGAGAGAAGAAGGTCTAAACCATTTGGCCTTGTCTGTTACCCTAAAACGTACCAAGAGTTTGGCAACCTCTTGAGGTATTTTTCCTGTGTTTTTGAGACCTAACAGGGTTCATGGATAGCTTGCATAGGTGTGATAGGATCTTGACATGGGGATGGTGGGGTACTTTGATCTTGACTTGGAAGAGGATCATGAGGTGTAGAAGATGAAGTAGCTTTCTCTTCATTAGGTGTGGAATCACCATGTGTTGGTATGGAAGGAAAATATTGATCTTGAGAAGGATGAACATCCTCATGGAATGAAGGGATATCCTCGGATGGAAGAATATTTTGATCATCGGGTGATAGGATATCATTAGATAGGATGGAAGAATTATCATGCTCCTAGGATGCAATGGAATCATGAGATGACATGGATTCATTAGATAGGGTGGAATAAGGGCTTGGATAGATAATTTTCTCTTGAGATGGAAGGGAGTCATCGTGGATGAAAAGTGAGAGGAGGGTATCATCATAGAATTCTTGAGAGATTCAATCTTGGTCAAAGATTGGAAGAACTTGTGGAATTTTGGTATCATTGGATGAAGTGGAAAGAATGCTTTGATCTTGAGAAGCATAGGGGTCTATGATATCATGATTTGGACTCAGAGACTAGCATGAATCATTGGATATAGAAGATATGATAGAAGAAGGTAGTTGGATGGAACTTGGGTGAAAGAATCCTAAGATTTATTTTGACTTGTGGGAGATGAAGATAGATGCATGACTTGGTAAGATTGCTCAATATCCTTTTTGTTTGAAGACTTTGATTTGGGCTTATTGATTTTTTGCAAAAATTCAAAGAAATTGAACTTGGATGATGTAGTTGTTGGTGGAGAAGGTGTCATGTCCAGATTTCTATCAAAGGAATAAGAAGAAATGTCTAGAAACAAATATCCTTCTGTGGTTGTTTCCCTTTGCATATCCCAGATTTGTTGTTGAAGGATTTTTATTTGATGAGCTAAATCATTCAATTGATCCTCATCTATTTCAGCCATGGTGGTTTGAGTTTCAATTCCCTATTCTTTGAGTTTATACTTTTTGGGGTTTTATTAAAATGGGTATACAAGTGTTATATTTTTCACTAAAATTTGATTTAGGTTTTGGAAAAGTACCAAGGGTTACAACTAAGCCAAATAGAATGTAAAATTCTAATGAGACTAAGTTGGATTTGATTATGTAGCTTTGTTTCGTGATGAGAGGATGACAAATCCTGATGATGAAACTAGGTCTAATAATCAAAGGTGTGATAAATTTGATGATGTTGGTACCTTGTGATGTTAGATCTTGGTTTAGGTTGGAAAATTCCACTTGTAGAGGTCAATTTGAATAGGTTTAGACTTCTAAGGTACCTAAGGAATGATCTTGGACATGGAGTTTTGATTCAAGATGTGTATTTAAGATACTCAAAACATTTGAAAAGTCTTGGATTTTGACAATAGTAAAAGATGTATAATTTGGTATTGTTCTTGCAAGCTCTTTTGTAGAAATTGAAGGTTAACCTCTATCTAAATTCGTAAAGTGTTGATAAAAATTTTCGGTGTTCTTTTGGACTAAGAGGTATGGAATTTGGTTTTTGAATCTTAATCTTTCATGAAATCATTGGGTAAACCACATGTTCAGACTCTGTTTTGGCTAAGGAATCAAACACTACTAAGAGGATTGACTTTTGGAAGGTGGATGAAACTAAGTTACTATTTTTTGGTCTACAAAAGGTGCCAAAATAGAGACAAGAAGCACCAGAATAGAAGCAAAAGGCACCAAAACAGAGACAAAAGGTGCCACCTCAGAGTAACATGTCAAAACATGAAAATCAGGACTAGCAAAAGGTGCCACTTGGGACACCAAAGGTGCCACTTCATAGTTTGACCTCAAAAATCATAAAAACAAGGCTTGCAAAAGGCACCACTTGGGACACCAAAGGTGCCACTTCAGATATACATGTCAAAACACTTTTATAGTCAATCTTAAAATGGTCGTATCTTGGTCATACAAAGGTCTTTTTTGGAGTTTTTTTTTTTTTGAAATGGGGTAGAATTTCATAAGATATACAATGGTGTAGAATTTTTGGTGCCACTTAGCACACCAAAGGTGCCAAAACTCTTAGAAACCCCCAAAATGACTCTAAACCAGCAGAATTACCCCCCCAAAGGTTAGATTTCTCATATTTTCCAATTGTAGACTTGTTTACCTCAATGAATGTAGTTTTGAATCAAGGTTTTCACTTTCAACATGTGATGTTTTGGTGATTTTTTATTTGATTTTTTCTTTGAAAACACTTTGATAAAGACACATTAAGCAAAATATACACTCCTAAGGCTGTGTAAGACTCTATTCTTTTAGATTCCATGCAGGTTTTACCCCAACTGTACTATCTTTAGTGGATGAATTCAAAAGCTTGGCTACACGGGCTCCCCCTTAAAATTCTCTCTCTTCTTAGGAAAACCAAGCTTCCACTCCCCATGAAACTCCCATGACAAACTGATCATCTCTACTAAAAACTACGAGAATGTGAATGCCTTGGTAACGACCATTGCTGCACCAAAGAATAGATAAAGGATTTTGGAAAATCTACAGCAAGTGTTTTAATTCAGACATTTCATTCGTAGGGAGTGACCCATGCAGCGAGAGTCCCTTTTGATCCATCTCGTCGAAGCCACCCACATGATACTTGAACTTTCTCCAAGTATCCACATTTATATCCCAGTTGGAAGTCGATTGGCTTTAGCGTGTTACCGGTTGGGTCGTTCCCTTGGGTGAGTACTTTTTCCCACAAGAAAGGCCCTCTAGGATAAACAAAAGAAATAAAGCATACCCATAGTTTGATCACTCTTTATTTCACATGAATAAAGAGAGAACACACGCTATATGCTCCACTTACACTCGCACATAAACAAGAGTGGGTCTAGCTTTTTGGATCACCCAGTTAAGGGGAGAGCATATTCCTACCATCCATCACATACAAAAGACATGGTGTTCATTAACTCGTTAATTAAGCTATGTTCCTTGTAATCAAGGGAAAATCCTATTTGTTAAAGGGGTTAGCACAATAACATCAAATTCCAATGAAATAACAAAGCACAAAGGAAATAATATGAAAACAAAAGGACCAAAGATACCCTAAGTCTCCATCTTCCATGGTTGACCTTTGTTACACCTCCTAGCTTGCAGTAAATAAAAGATGCCCTCAGATTTGTATGAGCAACTATGACAAATGACTAAGCCCTATGCAAGTGTTGAAGGATTTGTATGAAAGAAAATGACCTCACAATAAAACTAAAATGACAAAAATGGCTGCAAATGACAATGACTGCAAAGATAACAATAACCTAAGTTAAAATCTGAGTATGAGAGAGATAGATCAAATAAGAACAAAATTGCTATTTTATAAAAACTGCAATTTTGAATGTGTGGCCAGGATGAGAAGATGACAAATACCCTAGAATCAAAGGTCAAGATTGAATGTTGCAGTGTGCATTAGGGTTAGGTCAAAATTAGGGCAATGATAAGGATGAAAGGCCAAGATTGAATTATAAGATAATTCAATCAAGGGCTGAAATTAAATGAGATGTCAAGAGATAAGATTTGATTTGGAAGATAAGATTGGCACAAATAAAGAGGTTGCTGGAGAAATTAAATAATAAAAATTATTTAATTTAGGTGACCAATGAATAATTAAATAATAAAGATATTATTTAATTATAGAGGAATGTGACAAAAGAATCATTTTGAATTAAATAATGATTTAATTCAAAATTCAAGAGAGTGGACCAAATTAAATAAATAAAATTTATTTAATTTATGAGAGAAGAGGCTAATGAATAATTAAATAATTAAAATAATTATTTAATTATAGTGGATAGTGGATAAAAATTAAATAAATAATAATTTATTTAATTTTAGAAGAAGGGGACTTAATTAGTGACGTAATTAAATAAATAAAATTTAATTAATTAATCAAGGGAGAATAAAGATAAAAATGAATTAATTAAATAATTAAAATTATTTAATTAATAGAAGAATTATGACTTTAGAAAATAATCAAATAATTAAAAATTACTTAATTATTAAGAATGAAAGGGGCAATGTTGAATAATCTAAGAGTTGCAAGCCTAGGACAATTTTATGTGTCTACATTCCTAACTTAACCAAAAGGAAACATGATATTCGTTAACCTTTTAATTAAGCTACATTCCTATCTTAACCAAAAGGAAATAAGTGAATAACATCTAGCTCCTACAATATGTTAGTAGTTTATGTTTTGAGTGTTTGACAACAATTCTGGGAAAACCTACAAATGCACAACATAGAATGTGAGTTTTCTAATTTGGTGTAAAACTGCAAGAGGCGCCAAAATAGAGACAAGAAGCACCAAAACAGAGGCAAGAGCCACCAAAACAGAGACAGAAAGTTTAAAAATAGAGTTAGAAAAGCTAAAACTCCTTGAAAAAGTTTGCAAGAGGCGCCAAAACAGGTGCAAGAGGTGCCAAAACTCCAGAAACAGTGCAGAATGGTCCCAGAACAAGTGAATGGTCTTGGAACAGTTTGTAAGAGGTGCCAAAATAGGTGCAAGAGGTGCCAAAAATCTAAAAACAGCCCAGAATGGTCCCAGAACAAGTGAAAATGGTTTCAGAACAACTTGCAAGAGGCGCCAAAATAGGTGCAAGAGGTGCCAAAATTCTAAAAACAGCCCAGAATGGTCCTGGAATAGGTAAAAATGGTCTTGGAATAGTTTGCAAGAGGCGCCAAAACTCTAAAAACAGCCCAGAATGGTCCTGGAACAAGTAAAAATGGTCTCGGAACAGTTTGCAAGAGGCACCAAAACAAGTGCAAGAGGTGCCAAAACTCTAAAAATAGCCAGAATGGTCCCAAAACAAGTAAAAATGGTCTCGAAACAACTTGCAAGAGGCACCAAAATAGAGACAAGAGGCACCAGAACTCCAAAAACAGCCCAGAATTGCCTCAAAACAAGCGCAAAAGGCTCTCAAGTCTCAAATTTGAACCTGTGATCATAAAATTTGCAAAAAAGTTAGAAACAAGTGAGGCAAAGGCCCCATGGTGGGTGCCATTTTGTGTGTGTTTCGAATGTGGAGAGATTTATTGTCAACACAAACCTTAATGAAATAGTTTACATTCAAGATTCGATCAAGTAAACTACTCTATTTGTAATACAATCAAACCTTTCAAATACGTATCATTGTCCTCTATTTCTAGGGATTTATTAAACTGTTTGACCCTTAGATTTCTATGGGCACCATGGTTGTTAAAATGACAACCTAGAAAATGAGATTTGATACTTAATATGCAATCTAAGATGATTTCTATGTGCAAATGTGTGCGAGAAGGATTAGTGGTATGCTTCTAAATGAAACAAAATGATGGAAAGGATGATGGATACAATGATAAACAAAGGATGATGTTGATGATAAATTGACAAGTGTAGATGAATGATATGATGTGAAACTAAAATGAACTATTCATGATTATGCATATGATCAAATGCAAATGTAAAACAAACTAACCTAAAATGCAACTATGATGCAATGGGGATGATAAAATGCAACTATGAAGCAATTAATTAATCTAAAATGAGAATGCAAAGTAACACATGATATGAAAACTAATTATAAGACTCCATGAAAGCTCCAACCTCCTAAGAGAAACCTGCATAGTAACTTTACTTCAAATTTGGACGATAAATGCAAATTCAAGAGGGTGTATTTATAGGGTTTCTCAAGCATTTTGTGAGGTGGCACCTATCAACGGTCTAGATTCAAAGGAGAAATAATAGATGGTAGAGATGGAAGGAATCAGGATGTTGTCCCCTTGACCAAGGACAACATGCCATGTGTGTGGAGAGAATCCCTTGACCAATTGGAAACATGCCAAAAGGATGGGAGACCCAAGTGTGTGAAACAAAAACCCATGTGCTCCAAATTTTTTGGAAGTGTGGGGGAATAAATCCATGTGCCTTTTCCAATTCATGGAAGTGTGTGAGGATAATTATAATTAATAATTAGGCTTATTTATTTTCATGTGACCTTTATGAGGTGGCACAAGAAAAAGTAGTAGACATGTGCTCTAATTCTTAATAAGGATTAAGGAAGATTTAATTAAATAAACATGTTTAGGATATTTTGTTTATTTAATTAGTTAGAAGAATATGATTTTGGAGAATTAAAAGAAGAGTGAACAATATAAATAAAGTAAGACTTTATTTATACGTAGTTAAAACATTAATGAAATAGGTTGTATTTAATTAATTGAATATGATGATCATTTTTAGGTGTATACAGATTGAATTATTTATTGAAAACTTAAATGGTGACATGAGTTATAGACTAGAACTACAATGTCTCCTAACATTTGAAAAGGTGATTGAGAACAGGCTTAAAATCAAAGAAACCCTAGTCAAAAGAGGAGTGACTAAACATTACAATGATACATTAAACAACGCAAATTCCTCAAATCACTATGGAAACAATGATAAGCCTAAATTTTGGAAGAAAAATGGGAATACTGGAAACAATGATGCTACAACTAACATGCAAAATAGAAAACTAGTATTCAATTTAATGGAAACAACTATGAAAACAAATCAAAATGAAAACCAGAACAAAAATCAAGGTACCACTCAAAATAATAACCCAAACAATGGAGAATCTCAGCCACCATCATATCAAATACAATCCAATCGACGAAGATTTACACCATTAGGACAAACCTTGGAATCAGAAATGAGAGAGCTTATTACAAATAGACTTATTACACTACCAAAGGTAAGAAATTGGAAGCCGAAAGTGAAACCATCTTGGTGGAGCGATGCTAACTATTGCAACTTTCATAAAAATAAAGGACATAAAACAAATGACTGTATGCAATTAAAACACCTGATACAAGACTTGATTGAAGCAAATAAGGTGTTTATTGAAGGACATCAAACAAATAAGGATCACAGTGTGTTTACAAATCCTTTACCCAACTACAAAAAAGGAGAATCCTCTTCAAATAGTAAAGGAAAAAGTGTAAACTATATCTACAACACCACCATTCTTTGCATTTCTAAGGTTGAGAAAAATAATATCATTGATAATCAAATAGATAACATAAGCATCAATGACATTAAATCCCTGAATGTGATACTAGACATAAACACATCTGACAACCAAATCAATGTCCTAAAAATTAGGGAAACACAACACAATCAACTAGTAAATGTAACGACAAGGGGGTAGTCCAAAGTGATACTGAAAGGAGTTTCACCTAAAAACACTACTCCCCCTTCAAATCAATACAACATTGTGGATCAACTACAAAAGATACCACATAGAAATTCATACTAGAACTTCTTAAAATATCACCATCACATAAGGAGGTTTTCGAATAGGCTTTAGTGGCCACAACGGTACCCAATAAATTGGATGTTTGTCAATTTCAAGCTATAGTGGGACACCTGACTACACCTCATTGTATGTCATTCTCTAAACAAGATGATGTGTCACTAAATCACCCACACAATGAAACCTTGCATATAGAGGTTCTAATCCATAAACACCGTGTCAAGTGTGTGCTAATAGATGGCAGAGCTAGATTAAATATTTATACTTTAAAACTAATTTGTGCACTAGGCTATTCTAACAATGCCATTGATGCCAGAAGAAAGATAACAATAAAAGCATATGATGAAGAGGAAAGGTTTTCCAAGGGGTTGATTGTAGTACCAATTTAAGTGGGACCGATTGTCAAAAATATTGTTTTCCAAGTGTTAGACAAGGAGCTAACATATAACATACTCTTGGTACGTTCATGAATCCATGAAATGCAAGCAGTACCTTCAACATATCATCAATGTTTGAAATTTCCTATCAATGGAGAAGAGGTCACAATTTCAACTAACAACAATAGTCCCCAGACTTGTAACATGATTAAGGAAAATCAAGACACTCTGGTGCCCCACAATAGAGAAGCTAGCACATCTGCTTCATCCAGTGGTGAAAAGCAACTCAATTTTATATCCAAATGGGTTGAGAAGAAGAACCAAGGAAAGGAAACAATTGTTGTTGACTCAACTATATCAAATAATGAAGGTCCCCTAAACACTCTATCATAACAATTTACAGACAAGATCCAGTTAAAGGACAAAGGCTTGGGAGAATATTCCCTTGAGCAATCTTTTTGTCTTTCACAATTGCTACCATCCCCAAAATCATATGGACAACCCACAACAAATACACAATGATCATCACAACCTTTGACGGTTCTGGGTGAAAGGTTTGTAAAAGTAGGTACCCTAGAAGATGAATCATAAGACAAAGCCATTCTCAATTGGCTATATAAAGATGAAGAAGCCTCAACATTAGCAAATATCAGCATATAGATAGATCAGTATGGAAAAGGAAAGGATATCTTAGAAAAAATGGGCTATGAAGGGAAAGGACCAATTGGCAAGAGAAAAGATGGTATTATAGAACCTATTCAACCTCTAACACTTTAGCTTAAAGACAAAACAGGATTAGGCTATACAGGGGAATCAAAAGAAGTAACTCAAAAAGTGGTAGAAAGGATTCTACAAATGAGGGATTGCTCTAAAACAGATTCCAATGAGTACAAAAGGGATCATTTATCTACATCATACACTCAAAAAAAAAATTGATGTCATCAAAGCATATACACCACTATGAGAGGATGGACAAAGTTCAGGAACAAGATCACTTGTATTGGGATCACCAAATATTGATGACTCAAGTGAGGATGAACAAACATCAAGTGAGCTAGACAACTTGGAGGAGGGTAATATCATAGACCTCAACCTTCCCACTGACAAATTTGACCACCTGGCTATCAAAACACTTACAGTTGCTGACCTTACTCAACCTGATGACTTATTACCCTTGATACATCCTGCACTTATTAACCAACCAAACCTATTAATATACCAATCTTTTTATATGATGATGCCATTGTAAATTTCCTTTGTAGTGACAAACTTGATACAAGTTCAACCCATAACACTCATAACAACACTTCAAATAAGGAGGGTGCCAAATCTTCCAGTTGCAAAAATGACAACAGGAAAAAAGGATCTAATGGTGAAATCCTTTCTGAGGCACCATTAGATTTGAAAAAGAAAAAAATAAAGAATGTATCTAACAGTGAAAACCTTGTTGAGGCACTGAAATATGGGAGATTTAACACCCTTCTAGAGAATTACCATGAAATATCATCAATACTGGTGGAACCAACACAATCCATAAATCTTGGAACAACTGAAAAGTCAAATATTCTACATTTGGCAACGTCTATGACATAACAAGAGAAGCCTGAATTCACAAAATTATTTGAAGAGTGGCATATTAATTTTGCTTGGTCTTATTCTGACATGCCAGGATTAGACCCAGATCTCCTAATGCATCATCTGTCTCTACCAACTGGAATCAAACTAGTCAAGCAAAAATTGAGAAAAATGTATCCCCCCATTACCCTGATGGTAAAAGCTAAGTTGAAGAAGTTGTTGGATGCAGGATTTATCAGGTCTATCGATTATGCTGAGTGGATTTCAAATATTGTGCTTGTATCTAAACCAGATAACATCAAAATATGCACAAATTTCTGAGGTCTAAATAAGGCATGCCCAAAGAATGATTTTCCTTTATCGAGTATTGACATCATTGTCAATTTAACAGCAGGACATGCCATGTTGTCATTAATGGATGGCTTCTCAGGATACAACAATAAAGATAGCACTTGAAGATCAAGAAAAGACAACATTCACTTGTCCTTGGGATACATTCTATTGGAATGTCATGCCCTTCAGGCTGAAAAATGCAGGTGCAACATATCAGTGGGCGATGACCACTATTTTCCATGATATGATGCATACATTTATGGAAGATTATGTGGATGACATATTAGAAAAATCATACACCAGAGGACATCTGGAGATCCTCCGAAAAATATTTACTACAATGGAAAAGTTTAATGTCAAATTGAACCCAAAGAAATGTATGTTCGGGGTAACATCAACAAAACTCCTTGGATACATAGTGTCAAAAAAAGTTATCGAAGTAGATCTGGCTAAGGTCAAAGCAATAATGGAGATGCCACCGCCTAAAAATATCAATCAATTATAGTCCCTACAAGGCAGGCTACAATCCATCAGGAGATTTATCTCCCAATTGGCGGACAAAAGCCATCCATTCAATCATCTACTTCATAAGAATGTCTCATTCAAGTAGGATCATGAATGAAAAAAAACTTTTAACTAGATAAAGAAATATTTGATGTTTCCTCCAATACTCATGCCACCTGTAGTAGAGAGACCATTGTTACTATATATCACAACAACTAACATTTCTTTAGGAGCTCTATTGACATGGGAAGTTTCTGAAGGAAAGGAACAAGCTATTTAATATATTTGTAGGACTCTCAATGGATATGAAATAAATTACACATTCATATAAAAGGCTTGTTTGGAAGTGGTATTTACTACACAATAGTTGCGACACTACATGTTGAATCATACAATCAGACTCCTAGCTAAAATAGACCCATTAAAATATCTACTCAGCAAAGCTACTCTAACAGGGAGACTAGAAAAATGGGTCATGATCTTAAGTGAGTTTGATATCCAGTATGTAGATAGGAGATCCATCAAAGGACAAGTAATAGTTGATCAATTAGCTGAAGCTCCGTTATAGGATAATTATCCAATGAACATTGAATTTTTGGATGCAAACATTCTAAATATTACCACACAAAAATGGAGACTTTATTTTCATGGTTCATACACACAAAGGGGGTATGGTGCGAGAACTCTATATTTTACATCTCAAGGACACACCATCCCAAGGTCCTATAGACTAATGTTTCCATGTACCAATAATGTAGCTGAATATGAAGCATTGATTATCAGCATCAAAGTGGCAATTGAATGGAAAATCACAGAAATACAAGTGTATGGGGACTCACAGCTTGTCATCTATTAGGTAAATGATGAGTATCAGACAAAGGATGAAAAGCTCATGCCATATAAGAAAATGATAGATGATCTCAAATAGTATTTCATGGATATCAAATTCAAACATATTCCAAGGGTAGAGAACAAAGTTGTGGATGCTATGGTGACAATTTATTCTCTCTTGTAATTACCAAAAAAGCAAGATCGTTATGAGTTTATGGTAGAACAAGTATATAACCCTGCCTACGACAATCCTGAATCACAAACCATATGCCAAATAACAGATGTTCAAACCTCACTATATGGAGAGATCTATACTTACCTCAAGGATAATATCCTTCCTCCTGATCTTTCTAGAAACCAAAAGCATAACTTGTAACACCCCTCCATTTTGGATCTTTGGATTGGCAGGGTTATTCTTTGTATGTTGTTCTATTTATGCATTGACTTTGGAACTTGGTTACTTCTTATCGCAATTGTTAAATGATGTGAATGATATATTTTGATGTGATGTTATTTTATTCTGATGTTATCGTTATGGCATGTTTTGGATTAACTTAGAAGATAATTGATTTAATGATGTTTTATGCTTGTGATCATATCATTGATAATAGATGTGTTAGTTAGCGATATTGTATTGGTGAAGGGGACGGGATTGTATCACTCGCTTGAGAGTGCCCTACGATTCTGAGATTTCCTCTTCACGGTGTGTTGATCATATTACATATATGCACGTTCGATGTAATCTTTGTTGTAGGTTGACAGGTACATGACATTGACTCCACCTGGTTCACAAGTTTGAGCGTCTCCATTGACCAACGGAAATTGATTGGGAGATAGTAGCTAGGTTTTTCGTGCCAAGTCGTCACCCTAGCCATAGCATTTCATCGAGTTGTTGTCAAGTTGGTTCTGTTAATTCGGTCCTTTGCATCTTAAGTAGTTATCTAGTTGCAAATTATAAAGGTTATCAAGTGGCTTGCATAGTTAAATTGATGTTTATATATATTTATTTGCAATGTTGAAACATCATTTATTTTATTGACTGATTTGATTTAATTAATAAATTTAGATTGAGTTTATTGATTAATTAGATTAAGGGTGATATATTAAATGGGATAGTTGTTTTGGCATTAATGTATATTATGATTTAATTAAAAATCAAAGTAGAAATCATGTTGGATAGTTAGAATTAAATTAAAATAAATAAATAAAAGGAGAATGGGTTTTGAATCTCACTTTTGAAAATTTTTGATAAAGTAATTTCTTTGCAAAGTCTGTATTCTTTTATTTTAGTGAATTTTGAAAAGTGCGAGGGTTGAATTAGAAAATAAAAAATTGTTTTAAATTTGAAAATTGGAAATATCCTCCAAATTTTGCAATAAATTTAGTGGGTGGGGATATTTTAGGGGTTTGACCAATTTGGGGGAAAAATTCTATTTTAGCAAATGAAAATTCATATAATTTTTAACTTTCAATTTGGGGAAAAGATTTATTGGCTGTGGCTTTGCTGGGATTGGTGAAGAATTGGAGACCCTTGCTTGAGCTGAATTCAAGGAGGAGTTGAAAACACCATTGTTGAAGGCTTCAAGCTTTGGAAAAAAAATCAGGTTTCCCTTTTGTTCTTGCTTTGTTTCATTTTGAAAATGGATTAAATCCTCTTTATGCTATTTGGAAATCTTTGAAATGTTGATCAAATCCAATGTATTCCTTGAGAAATTGTTTTGGAAGCTTGCAAACTTGTTGAAATTTGGAAATGAAAACCAAACTAGAATCAAACAATGAAAAATAGAATGAAACCAAAAGAATTGACATTTCAAACTAGAATTTTTAAACCATGTTGTTGTGCTTCCATTTTCTATTGTTAATTTGCCCAATTTGAGTTGGGAAATGGTTTGTAGTTTTATATATGTAGGTTTTGGCTTTTAAAAACCAAAGAGTTCATCTTTTAGATTATTTATAGCAATAAATTTATTTTTTTCCAATTATGGAATTATCATTCTAGAAAAACACAGTCCCCTGTGTTTTTATTTTTGAAAAATTTTATAAAAAAAAAAATTATGGTTTGAAGTTGTTTTGTGGGGTGGGGAAGCAAATCCCCACCGCAGCTGCCACCCGCAGGGAGGCGGGTGCTGTGTGCCAAGCACACAGGCACCTCCTCTTGTAGGGAGGCAGCGCTTTGTGCCAAGCACACAAGCACTGCCGCCCACAGGGAGGCGGCACTGTGTGCCAAGCACATAGGCTCCACCGCCTGTGGGAGGCGAGCGTTGTGTGCAAAGCACACAGGCACCGCTGCCCGCAGGGAGGTGATGTTGTGTGCAAAGCACACAGGCACCGCCACCATGGGGAGGCATGGCCCGCGTGCCCTAGTTAGGGCATTGGCCCCCTTTTCAATTCGTTTTCTTTTGTTTTTTTTTATTTATGTCTTTATTATTTATATATATATATATATATATCTTATTTTTATAATTTAAATAATATGGGTTATTTTGAGTGGTAAAATATTTATTAGAGGATTATTTCATTATTATAGTTGGAATTTTTTTTAAAAAAATTGTTTTATTTAAGGATATGATTTAGAAAAATATGAATGACCAGGAGATCTTGGAATTTAAAACGATATTTTAGAGGCACCTATGTAAGTGACGTTTAAATATTTTATTAGGAATTTTAAAATGATTTAGTTTAAAAGTTTATTTTTATAATCAAATGACTTTGTTTAAAATTGCACTTTGAATATTCTGTATAATGGAGGAAAATAGAATTAAATGACTAGAGTTTAAATTCTTTAACATTGCTAATATGAGTTGATTTGCTTTGAGTATGAACGTATAATGCCAATTATTTAATGAATTTCATGTACTATATCAGTGCTTGGCTTGGGTTTAGGAAACCCTAATGTTAGCTTGTTGAGTTGCCTGAAATGATTTTTAAATGATGTTGCATTCTTTCTCGATGTTGGGCAAATGGGGTTAATTGTCTAGTAAGTCTTCTAGAGGAGTCCTCTAGGTGGGGATGTTTTATGTAGTGGTTCGATTTACGAATCACCTTGGGAAATGTGTAGAGTTGTATTATGTTGTACCCAGTTTCCACGAATGGGGATTTGTGCCTCCTTGGGATTAGGAGAGGGTTTGTGTGGTTTGTGCCTCCTTTGGAAGGAGTGGACTTTGTATTTCGTATTCCTCCAAGTGTTTGGAGTGGATTTTTTTATATGTCACCTCCTTGATTGGAGAGTTCATTTTATTCAGTTAACATTGGATTGTGGTTATTTACCAAGTATGTTGTCATTAGGAGAGTGGCTCTTTGTGGGGGTTTGGCACACAAAGGGGTTCCAGGGTAACTCACCTAGGGTTTAACCAAGTGATAACCTAAAATAATTAATGGGGATCTTTCACACTAATAAAGATAAGGAATGCCTCTCTCGTGAAGCAAGTGAATGATGAGGCTCGAGATGAGATGGGATGCATAGTTTTGCATGAGGGTCTGGCGGCTGGTTAGTTAAGCCTGGATAGCCCAAGATGTGGGTTTGGTTACCTTAGACAGTTGAGCCTGGGTAACTCATGGAAATTTATGTATGAAACTCTACCTATGTCAGCAGTCAGTCAAATATGGCGTGGAGTGCAGATGATGTTCTTGAACCTTGTTCTCTGGAAGCATTGTAACCTTTGTGTTAAGTATTAAGTGATGTTGTACTTGTATCTTTTTCTGTTTAGTTTATGTTGTAGCCTGTGTCTAGTGGTAGATGGTCTTGTGTTGAATTCTTGGTTACTATCTCCTAGCACAGGGGGTGAGCCTTTGGGCATCACACAGTTGGGTGGAATGTGCACCTTAATCTATTGGTTTGTCTTCTTGTTATTGTGGACAAGATTTCTAGTTGGAGAGCTCGTGGGATCTTGTTCTTCTTTGCTTAATTCTCTTAGTTGATCTTGTATTTTATTACCCCTCATTTGTTATCGAGGTGGAATTTGTAATATGTAATCATGCTTATTGGATTTATCTCATTCGGGGAATGAGTGTTGTAATCATGTTGTAAATGATATCATTGGAATCAAGTGGTACTTCATATTCTTGATGCAAATCATTATTTATGGAATGTATGCATTCTTAATGCTTAAGTAATCGAATGTTTTAGTTAATTCATGTTTCTTGTTTGGGTTTAAGTAACTCAACCTCATAACCTTAGGGGATTGGTTGGCAATGGTTAGTGATCTTGCATGTTATTTGTTCTTAATCAAAAAAAAAAAAAGATTAGTTCGTTTGTGTAGTAAATTGCAACTTCCCTTAGGGTTGTGTGGCGGGGCGTTACACATGGTATCAGAGCCCAAGTTTAAACACTAGGTGCTCTTGGATAACGTGGACCCATTAAGCTGTTAGTTGCATAGGTCTATACTCTAGGCACTAAGAGCCATGGTGCTGACCTAGACGCTCTATTCGATAGTCATGTTTTTCTTTTGGGCTGATCTCACTTGTCTACCTAGAAGTTGTTGTTACGTGGTGTAGGTCCAATGGTGTAGGAAAATAGTGGAAAGGATAGGATCCTCGGTGTAGTGTACAATGCACCGAAATCCTTTGTATTGGAAGAATGCATTATGGAAAATGGTGTAGTATGTGATTTTGGTGTGTTGTGTGTGGTGGACGACAACCACCTTTGTTGTTATGTCTGCCCTTGCATGTCTTCTTGTGCTTTACCTCATTGTGCAAATAATTGTCTGATTGACCCTATGTGGTGTTGGAGATGCTTTTGTATGTTATACTGTATAGAAATTATGAATTATGATAATAGAAAATGAATGAGCATGTTGTTAGTTCATAGAGATTTACGCATGCTCTCCTATGGTTGATGCATTTGTGTGAAAGTGATTGTGTGATGATGAAACCATGATTGCATTTGTGCCTATGTTAGAACTGTAAATATCCCATCTTCTTTCTCTTCCCTTTGGGTTAACGAAGATGCATGTCCTTAAGTGTGTGGAGTATTGAAAACCCATGGTATGTTGTATCTTATGAGAAAATGCTTATGTATTCATGAAGGTTTGTTTTATTAGATCAAACCTTGGGTAAAGGACCTAAGTCCCCAAGTTGCATTCATAATCATGGAAAATGTATAATATGAATAGAAAATCATTTTGCAGAAAGAAGAAGTTTAGAGAAAGGTGATTAGTGAAACCATTGTATGTTAATGATAATTGCATAATAGGTGCATCTTGTTGGTGAGGCCTATAGTCCCCAACTTTATTTTTGAGTCTTAAGAAATCATGTAGATGTTAAATTATTGTACCTAGATTCAAAATGCAAAATGTTAAATGATTGTTGAAGTGGTAATGTTGCATACCTTGTCTTGAGTAAACATGGTAACAATATCGCTCTATGTGTGGCCTTGCGAGGATTCTCAGTGATGTGTATTGGTGCATATGTGTAATATGTATGTTAATCCTTGGATATGTGTTTTGGGAATTTTGGTTGGTGGTTGCTTCACCATGTTGATTGTATAGATTGATAGTGTGCTTGGTTGTGTTGATTATAGCATGGGTTGCTGTTGTTTTATGTTGAGGTATGAAGTGGTTCAGTTTTAGAACCATTGATTATGTGTGATTGTTTGGAGTTTGTGCTAGGGGTATTTGTAGGCTTCCAGGAGCAAGCCTGACCCTAGGGGGGGAGGATGTAACACCCCTGCATTTTGGATCTTTGGATCGGAAGGGTTCTTCTTTGTATGTTGTTCTATTTATGCAATGACTTTGGAACTTGGTTACTTCTAATTGCAATTGTTAAACAATGTGAATGATATATTTTGATGTGATGTTATTTTATTATGATGTTATCGTTATGGCATGTTTTGGATTAACTTAGAAGATAATTGATTGAATGATGTTTTATGCTTGTGATCATATCATTGATGTTAGATGCATCAGTTAGTGATATTGTATTGGTGAAGGGGACAGGATTGTATCACTTGCTTGCGAGTGCCCTACGATTTTGAGATTTCCTCTTCACGGTGTGTTGATCATATTATATATATATGCATGTTCAATGTAATCTTTGTTTCAGGTTGACAGGTACATGACATCGACTCCACCTGGTTCACAGGTTTGAGCATGTCCATTGACCAATGAAAATTGATTGGGAGATAGTAGCTAGGTTTTCCGTGCCAAGTCGTCACCCTAGCCATAGCGTGTCATTGAGTTGTTCTTGGGTTAGTTGTGTTAATTCGGTCCTTTGCATCTTGAGTATTTATCTAGTTGCAAATTATAAAGGTTATCAAGTGGCTTGCTTAAATTGATGTTTATATGTATTTATTTGCAATGTTGAAACGTCATTTATTTTATTGACTGATTTGATTTAATTAATAAATTTAGATTGAGTTTATTGATTAATTAGATTAAGGGTGATATATTAAATGGGATAGTTGTTTTGGCATTAATGTATATTATGATTTAATTAAAAATCATAGAAATCATGTCGGATAGTCAGAATTAAATTGAAATAAATAAATAAAAGGAGAAAGGGTTTTGAATCTCACTATTGAAAATTTTTGATAAAGTAATTTCTTTGCAAAGTTTGTATTCTTTTATTTTAGTGAATTTTGAAAAGTGCATGAGGGTTGAATTAGAAAATAAAAAATTGTTTTAAATTTGAAAATTGGAAATATCCTCCAAATTTTGCAATAAATTTAGTGGGTGGGGATATTTTAGGGGTTTGACCAATTTGGGGAAAAAACTCTATTTTAGCAAATGAAAATTCATATAATTTTTAACTTTCAATTTGGGGAAAAGATTTCTTGGTTTTGGCTTTGCTGGGATTGGTGAAGAATTGGAGACCCTTGCTTGAGTTGAATTCAAGGAGGAGTTGAAAACACCATTGTTGAAGGCTTCAAGATTTGGAAAAAAATCAGGTTTCCCTTTTGTTCTTGCTTTGTTTCATTTTGAAAATGGATTAAATCCTCTTTATGCTATTTGGAAATCTTTGAAATGTTGATCAAATCCAATGTAGTCCTTGAGAAATTGTTTTGGAAGCTTGCAAACTTGTTGAAATTTGGAAATGAAAACCAAACTAGAATCAAACAATGAAAAATAGAATGAAAACAAAAGAATTGACATTTCAAACTGGAATTTTTAGACCATGTTGTTGTGCTTCCATTTTTTGTTGTTAATTTTCCCAATTTGAGTTGGGAAATGGTTTGTAGTTTTATATATGTAGGTTTTGGCTTTTAAAAACCAAAGAGTTTATCTTTTAGATTATTTATAGAAATAAATTTATTTATTTTCCAATTATGGAATTATCATTCTGGAAAAACATAGTCCCCTGTGTTTTTATTTTTGAAATTTTTTATAAAAAAAAAAATTATGGTTTGAAGTTGTTTTGTGGGGTGGGGAAGCCAACCCCCAACACCGCCGCCGCCATTGCCCAAAGGGAGGCGGGCACTGTGTGCCAAGCACACAGGCACCGCCACCCGAAGGGAGGGGGCGTTGTGTGCCAAGCACACAGGCTCCGCCGCCCGTGGGAGGCGGGCACTGTGTGCAAAGCACACAGGCACCACTGCCATGGGGAGGCAGGGCCTGCATGCCCTAGTTAGGGCATCGGCCCCCTTTTCAATTCATTTTCTTTTTTTTTTTTTTATTTATGTCTTTATTATTATTTATATATATATATATAGATCTTATTTTTATAATTTAAATAATATGGGTTATTTTGAGTGGTAAAATATTTATTAGAGGATTATTTCATTATTATAGTTGGAAGTTTTTTTTTTAAAATGTTTTATTTAAGGATATGATTTAGACAAATATGAATGACCAGGGGATCTTCGAATTTAAAATGATATTTT
Organism: Sequoia sempervirens; assembly: GCA_007258455.2. NCBI lineage: Eukaryota > Viridiplantae > Streptophyta > Pinopsida > Cupressales > Cupressaceae > Sequoia > Sequoia sempervirens. The sequence continues at coordinate 417,048,497 of VDFB02193867.1, forward strand.
AGAGGCACCTATGTAAGTGACGTTTAAATATTTTATTAGGAATTTTAAAATGATTTATTTTAAAAGTTTATTTTTATAATCAAATGACTTTGTTTAAAATTGCACTTTGAATATTCTGTATAATGGAGGAAAATAGAATTAAATGACTAGAGTTTAAATTCTTTAACATTGCTAATATGAGTTGATTTGCTTTGAGTATGAACGTATAATGCCAATTATTTAATGAATTTCATGTACTATATCAGTGCTTGGCTTGGGTTTAGGAAACCCTAACATTAGCTTGTTGAGTTGCCTGAAATGCTTTTTAAATGATGTTGCATTCTTTCTCGATGTTGGGAAAATGGGGTTAATTGTCTAGTAAGTCTTCTAGAGGAGTCCTCTAGGTGGGGATGTTTTATGTAGTTAAATTTGTGAATCACCTTGAGAAATGTGTAGAGTTGTATTATGTTGTACTCGATTTCCACGAATGGGGATTTGTGCCTCCTTGGGATTAGGAGAGGGTTTGTGTGGTTTGTGCCTCCTTTGGAAGGAGTGGACTTTGTATTTTGTATTCCTCCAAGTGTTTGGAGTGGATTTTGTTATATGTTACCTCCTTGGATTGGAGAGGTCATTTTTTTACAGTTACCATTAGATTGTGATTTTGTACCGAGTATGTTGTCATTAGGAGAGTGGCTCTTTGTGGGGGTCCAGCACACAAAGGGGTGCCAGGGTAACTCACCTAGGGTTTAACCAAGTGATAACCTAAAAGAATTAATGGGGATCTTTCACACTAATAAAGATAAGGAATGCCTCTCTCATGAAGCAAGTGAATGATAAGGCTCGAGATGAGATGGGATGCATTGTTTTGCATGAGGGTTCGGTGGCTAGTTAGTTGAGCCTAGATAGCCCAAGATGTGGGTTCAGCTACCTTAGACAGTTGAGCCTAGGTAACTCATGGCAATTTATGTATGAAACTCTACCTATGTCAACAGTCAGTCAAATATGGCATGGAGTGCAGATGATGTTCTTGATCCTTGTTCTCTGGAAGCATTGTAACCTTTGTGTTAAGTATTAAGTGATGTTGTACTTGTATCCTTTTCAGTTCAGTTTATGTTGTAGCCTGTGTCTAGTGGTAGATGGTTTTGTGTTGGATTCTTGGTTACTATCTCCTAACACGGGGGGTGAGCCTTTGGGTATCACATGGTTGGGTGGAACATGCACCTTAATTCATTGGTTTGTCTTCTTGTTCATGTGGACGAGATTTCCAGTTGGAGAGCTTGTGGGATCCTGTTCTTCCTTGCTTAATTCTCTTAGTTGATCTTGTATTTTATTACCCCTCATTTGTTATCAAGGTGGAATTTGTAATATGTAATCATGCTTATTGGATTTAACTCATTCGGGGAATGAGTGTTGTAATCATGTTGTAAATGATATCATTGGAATCAAGTGGTACTTCATATTCTTGATGCAAATTATTATGTATGGAATGTATGCATTCTTAATGCTTAAGTAATCGAATGTTTTAGTTGATTCATGTTTCTTGTTTGGGTTTAAGTAACTCAGCCTCGTAACATTAGGGGATTGGTTGGAAATGGTTAGTGATCTTGCATGTTATTTGTTCTTAATCAAAAAAAAAAATTAGTTCGTTTGTGTAGTAAATTGCAACTTCCCCTAGGGTTGCATGGAGGGGTGTTACATAACTTCATCTTCCAATCCGCTCCACATACATTGATATCCGACATACTTTACCGTCAAGGTCTAGATGGTACTCTTCTTTGGTGTCTATAATACAATGAATCTAAAATAGCCTTGCATGAGGTTCATGAAGGTATTTTTGGAACTCATTCAAGTGGACCAACCCTAGCAAATAAACTCCTTCGTTTGGGGTATTACAGGCCAAACATGGAAAAGGAATCTTATCAAGTTTTTAAGAAATGTCAGATCCATGGTAATATAATCCATGCGCCAACACAAGAATTACACCCATTCACATCAACATGGCCCTTTTTTCAGTGGGGACTGGACCTGGTAGGAAAGATAAACCCATCTTCATCCAATGGACACAAGTTCGTAATCACAACAATGAAATACTTTACAAAATGTATAGAAGCAGTTCCTTTAACAATAATCACTAGAAGCAGATCTCGTCTTTCATACTAAACTATATAATCTATCAGTATGGAATACCTCATTCCATTGTTACAAACAATGGAAGACCATTTAAGAACCAGGATGTCCATGAATTGTGTGAAAAAATTCATATCCAACATCGTTTCTCAACATCGTACTATCCTCAGGGAAATGGCCAAGCAGAGGCCTCAAACAAGACAATTCTAAAAATACAAAAGAAAACGGTTAACAATGTTGGACATGATTGGCTTGTTCAGCTAAATCCTGAATTATGGGCCTACAAAACCAACATCAGAACACCAATAGGAGCTACACCATATGCCTTGGTATATGGATCAAAGGCCATCTTACCTATTGAGGTAGAAATACCATCACTCTGTGTCTCACTAAAGAGTATCATTACAAATGAGGATTATAGAATCTCTAGACTACAAGAACTGAAATTGTTGGATGAACACTGTCAATAAGCTATCAATCATTTGAAAGCATACCAACATAGAATGTCCAGGAGCTACAATCACAAGGTAAAACCTAGATTCTTTCAAGTTGGTGACCTGGTCCTAAAGGAAAATCCTAGAAATTAGCAAGGCAGAGAAAAGAAAGGGAAGTTTGAACCTAACTGGCTAGGTCCCTTTGTCATTATATCAATTTATGGATCAGGAGCATATCAATTGTTTACACTTGAAGGGGATCTATTTGATGAACCTATCAACAGTATCGATCTCATAAAGTTCTACACCTAAATCACTTAGTGCATGAATTCGTTTTTGAAAATGGTTGCCTTGATGAAAACCTAGAAAACAGGCATCTTGGTAACAAAAAAATAAAAATAAAATAAAAAACACAAAAAAATCAAAAAGACTAAAAAAGTGCAATACGAACATGTAGTGAAAACCTGGAAACAGGCACTATTTGTGATTTAACCAACTTTTCCATCTATTGGACACATGTCATGGTTGTTATTTTCACCATTATTTTACATCCATTATCATATCATTATGAGTGGTCATGTCTCACCCTAGCTTGGGGGAAACATCTCAACCTCACTAGGGGCAATAAACCTTGAGCCTAACCAAATGGAAAAACAGCAGGAAGACAAACACACCAAAAACAATGATCGAAACACAACCCAACATGAAACATTAATCACCATCCGAAACTCATCAGACATCCATAATCGCAACAAAAAATTAAAAAAAAAGGTCAAAAAGTCAGTATCAAAAAGTCAAAAACATGAGTTTGTTTCAGTCAAACTACGTGGTCTCTATGTGTATAACATAGGCAAGGATAATCTTTGATCAACCCCCGAGGCCCCTAGGTTAGGTCTTTGGTCAAAACTCTCGAAAATCACAAAAAACATCATAAAAATTAGGATGGATGATCTAATCTAAATAATGGTTGAAAAGCTTTAAGTAAAGTTTGGATATGTTGTACTTTGATTTATTGTTATCATTTCTTGGAGCAACTCAATGATGTATTGAACTAGAGAAGCTAGGAAGGAGAATGGTTTTTTTCTTTATTTGTTGTCTATGTGTCAATCATAAATATTGTTTGAATTGTTGCAGGAAGTGCTCTACAATGTATCATGGATGACATTCCAATTCACATAGGAAAGTCATTAATTCTTGTCTGTTTATGCAAGAAATACTCAGGTCATCTTAGTTTAACTATACCTAGATGCTTGTGTTCACTTGCAATATCAAAAATCATGGAAGTAGTACTCAGGTCATCATTGGTCTACATTATACCATTGATGCTTGTACTCACTTTCAACATTTTAAAAGCTCTATGATGATAAAAATAAAAATAAATATATTGTTAGAATGCCAATATTTGCATGTAGATTTGCATGGAAACATTAGATTGCATTCATAATAGTTTTACATCTACAGAGTGTTTGTTGCAAAATCTTGTGAAGGATTCAAATTAATGATTATGTTTTATCATAATAGATTGAGTATACTTGACATTTACAAAAACAACATCATTATCATGTAGTTGTATCATCATTTTCATTGCATACATTAGAAAACATTTCATTATCATTTCATCATTCATGCATCTGAATCAAATAATTTGCATTGATCATATCATATTTCTCATATTACATATCATAATATTGCATAAGAAAATCTCAAAAATAATAAATCTCTATAGTTTCATAAAATACATCCATTCGTCATATCACATATCATAAATCCATTTAACATATCAAATATCATACATCATATTCATCCATTTATTACATCATATATTTGCATTTACACAAGAATAAAAAACACACATCCCATTTACGTCACATATCATAAATCATATTGAATCATTACATCCAATCCATATATATAGGTACATTATCATATAAAATTACACATCATCATACATATACATCATGCATACATACATCATACATCTATACATCATCATTATGCACATCATAAATAGAACATCATATAGCATAGCATATCATCATGATTATAAATTGCATCCATAACATCATAATATAAATATTATCACATGGCATATAGAACATAGGAAAGTAAATGCATCCATCATAGAATCATATAGAACACATAATTGATTGCTAAATCTGTTGCATATCATATAGACCTCAAAATCGTAAATGTCAAGTATACAGTGATGTCCGAAATGAAGAGAGATATATCATCAAAAAATGGTTGTAATTGGAATGTAAATCATCATCGCAAAATAAAATGGAGGAATCACATCATGGAAACTAGGTGTTGCTAGCTCTAGATGGTGCAAGCATATCAAGACCAGTCCCTCCACCACCACCGGATGTACTAGGATCTCTCAGGTCTCTGGGAAGAGGCTGAGTCACACTCGCACTGACAGTCCAGGAAGGAGTCCTGCCAAATCGGGACTACATGTAGCTCACTCTCTGCTCTGAAGGGATGAAATCATAGAATTTACCTTTGTAATACTCTACCTCCCCACCAATATGGAAAACCTCACATATAATTTGCTAAGGTGTTACCATCCACCAATCTCTATAATCTCTCAATTGCAGCCTAAGCCCCCTCTACAATAAATCTAGCAGCATCCTTCTCAATTGTCAATGATGCAATCTAACCCTGAGCTGCCCCTTAAGTCTTCCTAGTGGCATCCCTCTCAGCTGTCAAGGCTGAAATCTGTACTTGAGTTGCATCCAACTAAACCTGTACTGATGCTAGAGCCTATGCATGGGCCCAAGCCTAGGCCTCATCTGTGTCTAAGCCTGAACCAATAAACCCTAGGCCTGAGTCAGCTGCCCCTGTAATGTCTGAACCTGTACCTACAGACTCGCTATTTGGGTCTGTTGTTGTTGCACATGCTACTCTGAAGGATCTACAACTGCTTGCCTCTTGTGAGGCATCAAATACTCCTCAAAGGTTGGACTTGACCCACCTGCACCCAATCCACCTAGACTATCTCCACCACTATCACCCTCATTTCCCTTCTCACTACTACTACTCCTACTATCCTCCTCATCCCCACTACCCTCCTCATCACTGCTACTCTCAACCTCCTCCACAACCTCCTCCTCACCACAATCTCCTCTCTCCTCTATTAGTTTTGATGCGAAAAAATAATCTCCTCCCCAATAGCTAATGGTGTTGGCTCATCAAGAATCATAATGCATGGAAATGGATGTAATACCAAATACTTTGCATAATTTGTTGTCACTGGTGGCTCCACAATATTTGGTCGGATCTCCCACACAAAAGGTTTTAAAGCCTATAACTCCTACACCACCACATCATATGACAACCTAGGCCCCCAATCTATAGAATCCAACTGTCGCTAAGCATAGTGAGAAACACCCTAAGGAATACCCTAAATAATGCCATACTAACAAAGCACGCATCTCAATAGAAATCTCTCCAATACCCAATGTGTATGTCTGATCAAAATAATGGAAAATTTACATCATCATCGTCCCAGTACTCACAGTCCAAATAGGGACACCAAGTAACAGTCTCCATATCATCTAGAACTCTGTGCCAATGATCTAACTTACCTAGTCTAGGCTGAGTAAGTTGACCTGCATATATATGCACATAATGTTGCCTAGTTGGATGTTGCCTCACCATCACTAGTCACATGATAGCAATATGCTCCCATGCCCACACCTGAAGTAAACTGACTTCAGCCAATAAACTCTGACCTCCGAGGTACACCACTGAATGCAAATCATGATAAAGGTGGGAAAGCATGTACATGCCCCAAGCATATCTCATCCCATGAACGATCATGCTCTCAAGCACATGGTCCCAACCAACAAAGAATCCCTTTGACCTGCAATCAGGACAAAGAAGTCCTCCAATGAATCCAGCAATAACTGTCAGCAAAGTGGCATAAGTGTCAACCGTCTCACACCACAGAATCCACAATCCAACAATCTTGGCATCCTGAAACACCCTTCAAAGAGCATCAGTACCACCCTACTCTGATGAATCATAAACAACAATATCCCTGACAACTGGTATCTATAGAATCATCCAAACATCCTCTGGGGTGACTATGATCTAGTCGGTAGCTAGGTGGAAGGTGTTATGCTCGATGTGCCACCTCTCTGTTAAAGCTGTCAGGAGACCCCGATTAATCCTAATCTAGGGCATGTCTAGTAAGGAATACAATCCACAACATGTAATGATAGTTGTCTTAGGTTCGGCTAGCTGACATATCAAATCAAAAATCTGAGGAAATCACTCTCTAATTTGGAGATTCATTAAAGCCTCCTATCATCATGAAATATCCACAATCAGTATTCTTTGTCAAATCATCAAAACATCAATTATCCTATCAAACCTAATAAGCTCTTGGTGAGACTTTTTATTAAATATCATGAGTGAACATTACTAAACCTCACCTATCATGAGGTCAATCATCAAACATCATTGAACCTTGCATATCATGAGGTCAATACATCACTTCAACCTTGCCTATCATGAGGTTCATCAATCAAACTATAATTATTCCTCACCTATCATGAGGATAATTATTATCAATCAAACATCAGACCTCACCTATCATGAGGTTGACATCATCTACTTGATCAGGATCATCAATCATATCAAACCGACGGCTGACACAATCAAAAATTGAAAAAATTAATGACAAATTTGACAAAATTTATCAATCTGACTTAGAAGCACTAAAACAAAGTTTCAAAGCACTAAATCATCAAAAGCGCCATTTCATTAGGCATAAGCACCATTTCAGATAGTCAAAGTGCCACTTCAACATAAGTGCTATTATACTGGGTCAAAGCACTAATCTTTCGATTCAACACGCTAAAAAAGTTAAAGCGCTAAAATAGAAGGAAAATATGCTAAACTTCTTATCCTAAGCACTAAACTAGTGAAAGCGCTAAAATAGAAGGTAAAAGTGCTAAAGTTTCTATCCTAGGCACTAATATATTGAAAGCGCTAAAAAAACCTACCTAAGCACTACTTTATCTAGCCTAAGTGCTAAAACAAACAGCCGAAGTGCTACATCAGCATGTCAAAGCGCTAAAAGAAAGCAAAATTTTGAAATATAGAAAATGCACAAAAAATGAGAAATGCACGTACAACAAGGGGGTTAATGGGTACATACTAGAGGTCTACAGATGGTCGAGCGGTGGCGATGTCGCACACACTTGAGTCAGTGAGTGTGGTAAGGAATTGGCATCCTGCTCCAAACTGTACAAATTGCTCTCTCTCTCTCAAATTTTCAAAAACTCAAATGCACAAATGAGTTTGAAAATGACCTTTTTGAATTTTTATAGGTTATTTTTGGTGGTATTTTTATGGGATTAATTAATTTTCTTAAGAGAGATTCATTCAAATTCATCTAGAAGAAATATTCCACATTCTTTATCGGAAGATAAATTATTTCACCATCAAATCTTCATCAAATCATTGAAAAATCATCAAAAAATAAAAAATTCATCAATTTATCTCCCAAGGGGGCATATATTCATCATCACCTGAAAATCAATGTCTGAGGCATTCTGAACAAATTTCATCAATACTAGTAGCAACAACAAAATTTTCTTTGAAGCAATGTGTAAACACATCACTTCAAAGAGGGGCAAAATGTATACACCTAAAAATGGTCTGGATAATCTAATTAATTAAATATGGTTTATTTGATTAATTACCTTAATTTCCTCTACTATTAAATAAATAGAAATATTTATTTATAGTTCATTCTCCTATTCTTCAATTTTAATTAAATATACAACTTCAATAGTTTGTGTTATTTAAATATCAAATCATTCAATCTTAATTAATTAAACAAGGTTAAATACTTTGTTGTTTAATTATCATATCCCTTCTATATTTATTTAATAAACAAATTCTATAGTTTATTTTATTAAATTATTTATTCCCTTTTACTAATTTGAATAAATCAAATATTCAAATAAAGGCAGAAAGGAAAATTTCCTCTATTCACTCACCTACCAAATTAGACATCAAATATCCAATTTAATCCAACTAGCATTCACGGGAAAGCTTTGGAGACAAATTGGAATCAATCTCTCAATCCCCTTCCTCTGATTCTTCCTATCATCTAGCCTGATGTTTTCATGGGGAGAAACCATTCCCATGATTAGCTCAAGCTTCTTCATCTCTCGCCATTCAATCCTCCAGATCACATCCAAGCCCTTTTTGTGCTACCCCGTCATAATGTGCTATCGTAAATCTATATATACAGCCTTTCTTCACAAGAAATGTATCCTCATCTTTGTCCAAACTTACTTTGCAGGAATAGCAATCAAGCAATCAAGAATATTTGTAACAACATTTAGCAATAGCATCATAGGATTATCATTCAGTAATCAAAATCATGGGTGCATCTTAGTTTTACTGTATATTTCTTTCAACATAGTTTCACATCAATTTAGTTTACAGTAGCTTCCTTTTATCAATTAGAAATCACCATATAGTATTAGATCATTGCATTTTAGAAGCATCTCATTCTCTAGATTGGCATTTTAATAGTCACAATGCTTACAAAATCTGAGAGCCCCATGACTTAATAAATCTTTAGAGATAGGGAACAATATGACGCTTCCAGTAGATTCTTGCTTTAAATTAGTTTAATCATTGAATATTTGATATAATGTCTTATTAAGAAGTGTTTTTAGTTGTTTTACTTATTACTTATTCCCCACTTACAAAAGGCACCTGCCACAATTGTGGAAAAGCCCTTGAAATCATAAGGTGAAAACCCTTAAGGTTTCACTTTTCCAACTTATCATTTTGGTGAACTTGATGCATTAACATTATAGACCTAAAATTTGAAGTATATCATCCTAGATCTAGGATTAGTGTTGCATTGTATTGCATTAATCATTTAGGCATTCAATTTTGTATCATAAAAAACCCATAAAATTTCAAAAAAAATCATATCATATTGCATCATAGGTTCATATAGGGTTAACTACACTCATCATAGTTCAAATTTGTTGGCAAGAGGTAGTGCAATTATGCTTTGGTTTTTTCATTTATGGAAACCCTAGTTGGTAATTGGATCTGCATAACATCATTTGCTTATACTGGTAGTCAAATTAAGGATAGTCGGGAAGAACAAAGCATCCGGCAGTTTGGCATTCAACAATTCATGTGTAGATTTCTAGTTGTTATCTTGAGTTGTGGATCTCACGAAAGGTGCATCAGTGTATTTCTTGTGTTAGCTGGAAATATTAGTGCCTCGTACCAAGTCATGTGTAACTTTGGAGATCCAATTGATACTTTTCTATTTATCAGTATTTTGGGGGTGACTCAGTTGATAAAATGTGGTGCGGATATTCAAGGAATGTTTATTTGAATATTTTTGTGTTTGATCATTTTGTTTTGGGTGCAATCTAAGTTGTGGATGACCATTATCGATGTGCATTGGAAAATTCTTAAGTTTTGAGCCGATAGTTGCTAATATTTTTAAGTTTTATTAAAACTGACTTGTTGCGATTAAATTGTTAGTCGTGGATATATATGTATGATCTATTATATTATTTTGGGGTGTGTGTGTGGTGTGTCTACGTGAATTATGAATATCAGAAGAGTGTTAGAGTAATTTTATGCACAGTTTCACTTGCGCATAAATATTGTGTGATGCAAGTCAAAGCAGAGTAGAGCAAAAGTGCAGTATAAGTCAGAAGGATAGAAGATCAACAACTAAGCCTAACCAAAACTGTAATAAACATTTGTACATTTTATTCTTCTAGTTCATTCTCTTGGATCTAATCCAAATCTTTGTAAGGCAGTGTGCCTTCCTATTTTGAGCAGTGAGCTCTAGGCAGTGTGCCTGAATGCAAGTGAATTCCCATTTTCTAAACTTATTTTTGAGTATATATAATCAGATTATATTGTGGATGGGCCATCCACCATGGTTTTTCCCCTAACAAGGTTTCCACGTAAAAATCCTTGTGTTATGGTGTTATGGTTAATTTCTTTTTATTTCTATATATTTCTCTTGGTTGAATGTTTCAAGTGGGTTAATGATTAGAATAATAAAGTTAGATTTTGTAGAACACTAATTCACACCCCTCCCCCTCTTAGTGTTCCTTGTCTCCAACAATTGGTATCAAAGCTAGTTTCCCAAAAGAAGTCTATCAGCTTGGGGAGATCTTAGAAAGTGTTTACAATAGATACAAGCAGTCTTCAACAAAAACTTATGGTGGTCTGGATGATCTTGACTAGTCAAATTCTGAGAATTGGAAACTGCAAGAAAGTCTTGAGAATGCAGAAAAATTTGTCCAGTCATTGAAAGAAAAAATCAATGAATCAAGGGAGAAAAGAAAGGAATTATGTGATCAACTCAAGCAGAAGAAAAAAATCATAGATGATGAACAACTCAGTCATGCCTTGAAGGAGAAAATAGAAGAGTGAAATTTTTTCCAGAGAAAATGTTGCCCTGAAGCATGATATGGAATCCATCATGATGAAAATGACCAAGGAAATTGAAGATAGAAAGAAGAATGAAGAAAATCTTGCTCAATCCTTGAAAGAAAAATTTGAACAATGAAGCTGATTGGACAATGAATTGGAACAATCTAAAAACAATGAGGAAATGCTTGAAAAATAGCTTGATGATCTCAAAGATGAACTTATTGTTGTAAATGAGTACAAGGAGATATTCAAATCTAGTTCAGCCAAACTTGATTAACTGATTAAAGGTCAAAGGACTGATGGTGGCAGACGAGGTCTTGAATATGAAGATGGAGAGAGTTCCAAATCTAGACAAAATAAATCCAGACAAGGGAGATTTAGGCAAGGAAATCAGGTGAATGGAGCTAGAAGGAATCTGATAAGACAACCAAATATTTAAAGATTCAATGGCTATTGTTTTTCTTGCAACAAAATCAGACATATGGATTCTTAGTGTAGGAGTAGGATGAACACAAGTGGACCATCATTCTAAAGTCAGTGCTTTAATTGATATAAGTATGGTCATAAGTCAAGTGAATGCAGAGTTGTGATGAATAACTTTCATAGAGATATTAGATGTTATGCATGCAATAGACTTGGGCATATTTCTAACCAATGTAGATCAAGGAAAAATCAGTGGAACAATTGGTCTAAATAGAGAAAGGTTGTGTGTTATAACTGCAACAAATTTGGCCATATTGCTAGATTTTTTTGGAATAGAAGAGGTCTAGTAAGACAAAATACACAGCAGGATGTCAAAGGAAAAGGGAAAGTTACTATAGATGTGATCAAGAGGCAAATGTAGGAGAAATGGGTGAAAAATAATTCCTCTGTTGAAGGAAATATGTCAGCACCAGAATCTGCTTCTAGTAATTCCTTCGGGAATTAGTTTTAGGCCTCTGACCTAGGGGGAGCTGTCAGAAGAAAAATATTGTAATCCCCTATAGGAAATTGATACTAAAATGTGGACCAATCCAGTAGGTGGATCAATTCTTTTCAGATGTTGTTTAACCCAGTCGGAGGCAGTATTATAGAGTTTTGGAAATCTGCAAAAGAATTATTTGTCTCAATGCATCAAAATAGAGTAACTAGATGAATTAGGGTAAAGACATTTATTGTGACAAGAAGGGTTAGGGGTGCAGATGATACAAGAAAATTTCTATCCTTCATTTGTCACTTTGCATTTTGGTGAAAAGTAGTTTGAAGAGCCCTAGAGTGAACTTTACTGATTTGTGGAGAGACTCAAAGCATGAAGAAGATTCTATGATTAAACTCTAATCCGATGGAAAGGTATTTATAAAAAAGCCAGTGAATTTGTGATTTTGTAATCATGGCCACTCCATTGGTATTAGAGGTTAAGGATAGACCACATCCTAAATTCAAATGGCATCCTTATAAGTTTGTTGAGACCGAGCCCTTAGGAGAATTTTCATCTATACCGTACAGCGTATTGCACACAAAAGATATTAGGGCTTATATACATGCCAATATTAAAGAATTAGGAATCTCTCAAATAATAAATTTGTATTCCCATCATATAATTGGAGAGGATTTTATTGTAAAGCCATAATTTCAAACTCTAGAAGAGAACAAGTTCATGCAATTTGTAAAATTTCCCATATTTGAGGAAAATGAATGGGTTAGATACATTTTGAGTCGTGTTCATGCCGAGCTCATGTGGCTAAATATACCCTTCAAGATCACAAAAGAGGCAATATGCACAATCACAGGTCTAAATTCCATCGGTAGACTCCCAGTCTTGAAATCCCTAGAGAATGAGAAGGTTATTGAGGCAACAGGTGCACAATGGGATTGAAGGGAAATGACAATAGAAGATATTGCTGATGTGGATGTAAAATTTGCATCAATGGTCATTGGCTACAAGATATACCATTCTATCTGGGATAATTCTATATCCAGTATGGCCATCTATTCAGCTTATGAGATGGTTAAACAAAATACAAAATATGATTTGTGTGAGTTGCTCAAAAGTCAGTTGATGGAGAATTTGAGCAAAATCAAGAAAGATAAGAGGAATACTTTCAAATATGGTAATATTCTATTGTGTTTATTCTTCTATTTCATGGATGAGGTTCTGAGTGTTGGAAAAGTACATTGGAAAAATGATGAACCTGTAGTTGTTCAGATAAGGAACATGTTGTTTGGAATTGGTGATCATCAGGTTAGAAATACTACCCTCTGGGGGTACTTCAAAAATTTCTAGAATATGATGCATGCTAGGGAAAGAATTCCCACTTCAATTGTGGAACAATACAAAGATACTATTTGTTTCATGGTGGATTTTGACCAATGTTACATGGAAGTTGTTGATCCCAGAATAATATGGATCATGCCTATGGGATATGAAGTAGAGGAGAACATTCTGAAAAATGTATGCAGAACACTTGTTGAATTCACCTTTAGATTAGGGAGAAGATAGGTTTGGAAATTATGCAGAGAAGAGTATGTAGGTTCATGTGGAACTAAAAAAAATGATGATAATCAAGAGAGTGAGAAAAGAGGTAGAAGGTTTTGCAAAAAATATGGGAATACCTGTAGAAAAATTGGATGAAGTGAGGAGGAGAGAAGAGGTAGAAGTGGCAAAAGAGAAAGAAAAAATAGTTTGCTAGTTTGAGAGCATCTTTTGCTCACACTAGATCTACAAGGAGTTCCCCTATAGCCAAGCTAGCTCAAGAAAAGCCTCCTAGTAAAAGGAAGAAGAATAAAAGAACAAGAACATATGAACCTATTTAAAAAGAGGAAACAAAATCAGAAGTTTTGAGAGAAATGAAAGCTATTAGAACTCAGGTTGTCAAGTTAAACAAGAAAAAATCTTCTGGAAAAGAAGGAAAATTTTGATAAACCTAGTATGTCAGTTGAGGAAGTTGAAAATGTAGTTATCAAGGACAGTAATCTTAAGCCCCTTTGTGAATTGTATGAAACTTTTGATAAATCAGGTCAAAGAATTCTTGAAGAAGCCACAATAAAACATATGAACATTTTCAATAAAGTTCTTGCTGAGATTATGTCTGGCTTACTAAAGAGTCTGTATGATATTTTGGAGTCGAGAAGATTAAGTGCTAGTATAGAAGAAGAGAATCTAAGGAAGAGAGTTCTTACAGATTTATGTCCAAAAATGTCATTTGAAGAGATGAATTCACTCATTGAGAAGGCTAAAAAGGAATTTAAGATCAAGACAAGGGTGAATAAACTCATGATTGGTGAAACTGATGTTGTTTTTGGTGAAACCAAGGAGATTCTGGAAGAGTTTTTGTTAAAGAATAAGATTAATGTTGAGGAAATGAATACTGAAAAATGTTCTAGAAAATGAGGAAGTGAATGCAGATGCTAAGGATTTTCAGATTCCTCCTAATGTGGAAAATATAGAGACACCTATGGAAACTAAAGTTTCTAAGGTGGTATTAGCTAAGAAGAAGAAGGTGCAAAATGAAGAGGTTGAAGCACCCAAAGGCAATCCAGAAACAGTCTCTGAAGAACCCAAGGTTGAAGAAGAAAAAGTTCAAGTTAAGGAGATCATAATGGAGGAAGTGAAGAGATCTCTGATGGGGCACTAGGAAGATTTTGATCCTGAATTGGATGAAAGCTCAGTTAATCTATTCACTTTTTCCCCAATTCAGATGATGAAGGTCACATCAATTGCTCAAGCTAAGGCTAGTAAGAAGATTCTGAAGTCTCACATAGAGCATAGTGAATTGCTAAGCCTTACATCTAGAGTTTTATAGAAATTAATGCCTACTCATGTCATGGATCCATCTGGTTCCTCTTCTGATGAGCTAAAGAAGCTCATAAATTTTGTAAGTACTCAATTCGATTCTCTTGATAAATCTCTTGAGGATAAAGTACAAAAAGAGTTTAATGGTAAAAGACTTAGTTGGTTGAAGGAAGTGATTGCAAAGGATAAGAATCTATTAGCCACCTGCATGAAGAACATTCAATGTTCTATATCTGAAGCTGGAAAGGCCTATAAGGAATGTTTGGTTTTGTCCAAGTTTACTGAAGGTAATGAGAAAAGGGTGAAGGATCTTGAAAATCAATTGGCTATCATTTATGATACTTTGGATCCATTAAGCTAGTGATGTTGCTCAAAAAGAAAGTCAAGTAACATCTTCACTTGACAAAATAAGATGCCTGAAGAGTGGAAATTATATGACTATTGGGAGAGTAAGTGAACTCAAAGGACTAATTAGTCTGAAGATTGAGATAATGGTGAGTGCTTTGAAGGAAGTGAAAGTTGTTGTGGAAGATAGTGACCCAGAGAATCTTGATTCTACAAAATCTCAATCTTACTTAATGTGTGGTCACATAACAATTTTGGAGAGTCTCAAAAAGGTTTGCGATGACAATTTAAGAGTGCTCAAGCAAGATTTTGTAGATATTTTCAAACTTTTGTAAGTTACAATTTCATGCTTGTACAGTTTTGGAATTTTGTTTTGTTTCCCCAGTTTTTGTCATTGATGTCAAAGGGGGAGAATTGTACAGTGAAAAATGTATATTCATAGGGGGAGTTGTTTTTTTGAGCCGAGACTGAAGTTTCTTTTTGAATTTTTGAAGTGGAAGTGTAATTCATGTTGGTTTTGATCCAACACTTCATCATTTTTCACTAAGTGTTGCCATCAATTCCAAAGGGGGAGATTGTTGGAAAGAGACACTACAATTATGCTTTGGTGTTTTCATTGATGGAAACCCTAGTCGGTAATTGGATCCGTATAACACCATTTGCTTATACTGACAGTCAAATTGAGGATAGTTAGGAAGTACAAAGCATTTGACAGTTTGGTGTTCAACAATTCACGTGTAGATTTCTAGTTGTTATCTTGAGTTGTGGATCTCATGAAAGGTGCATCAGTGTATTTCTTGTGTTATCCAAAAATATTAGTGCCTCGTACCAAGTCATGTGTAACTTTGGAGATTCGGTTGATACTTTTTTGTTTATCAGTATTTTGGGGCTGACTCAGTTCATAAAATGTGGTGCAGATATTCAAGGAATGTTTATTCGAATATTTTTATGTTTGATCTCTTTTTTTCAGGTCCAAGCTAAGTTGTGGATGGTTGTTGTAGATGTGAATTGGATAATTCTTAAGTTTCGAGCCGATAGTTGCTAATATTTTTAAGTTTTATTAAAGCTGACTTGTTGTGATTAAATTGTTAGTCACGGATATATATGTATGATCTATTATATCATTTTTGGGTGTGTGTGTGGTGTGTCTATTTGAATTTCAAGTATCAAAAAAGTGTTAGAGAAATTTTATGCACAGTTTCACTTGTGCATAAAGAGTGTGTGATGTGAGTCAGAGCAGAGTAGAGCATAAGTGCAGTATAATTCAGAAGGATAGAAGATCGACAACTGAGCCTAACTGGAACTATAATCAAGAATTTGTAGATGTTATTCTTCTATTTCATTCTCTTGGATCTAATTCAAATATCTGTAAGGTATTGTGCCTTCCTATTTTTAGCAGTGAACTCTAGGCAGTTTGTCTGAATGCAAGTGCACTCCCATTTTGCAAACTTCTTTTTGAGTATACTCAGTTTATATTGTGGATTGGCCATCCACTGTGGTTTTTCCCCTAATAGGGTTTCCACGTAAAAATCCTTGTGTTATAGTGTTATGGTTAATTGCTTTTTGTTTTTGTATATTTCTCTTGGTTGAATGTTTCAACTGGGTTAATGATCAGAATAATAAAGTTAGATTTTGCAGAACATTGATTCACCCCCCCTCAGTGCTGCTTGTTTCCAAAAAAATCTACATTCTAATTGCATTTGTAAATTTGCATTAGGTTTGAAACCAAATTTGAAAGTGTTCATTGCATCTATTTAGCTATTTTGAATTTAGTTTGAAAAGTGAGAATTGCATAGTTTTGTGTCAAAAAGTCATAAAAATCATCATTTTCAAATACTGTGGAGTAGGATCAGTCATTACTACATTTTACATCTATAAATTGCATTTGAAAGTTCCTTTTATTGCTTAGAAATATTGAAAATTGTTGCATACTTACATCTTGCATTGTAAAATCTTAAATTAGTCAATTTATGGAAAAATATTTATTGTAACACCTACACACACAAAATAGGAACCTAAAATAGTATTGTATAAATCCAAATTTTGAAATTTGCAAAAATCTTTGCTAGACAAGGGTTCCCTGGGTGACTTAGTCCAAGATTTTTTTGCTCAGATTCTTGTGAAAAAACCATTTCAAGGTCCTCTTTCTAGATATTTTTCTATTTTTCATTTTACTATGATATAATGGTCTAAATTTCATGCCATACATAATATTGTCATAATGGCTAAATGTTTTGGTAAAATATTGACTTCCTTGAAATATTTTGTTGTTTCATGTTGTGTGTTTAGAAATGACTCTAATTTAGATGACTAAGTTCATATTCATTCATCTCCCAATGTATATCTCCTTAACAAGGATATCTTGAGGCAAGAGGAGGAAATCATGAATGTATTCATAAACAATACCTTTCCTAACCTTGAGAATAATGTGGTCCTTTATCCTTCAATGAAATGGCCCAATCACCCATACCGATAACTAGCATCACCCACCATACCACCACTTGAATTTTTTTACACATCACATAGGGAAAGTGATTTACAATCCATCCCTCAACTTAGGCACATGGAGTAACCTACTGAAAACAAACATGATGCACCCATACCACCCATTGAGATTCCATCATATGAAAACAAAGTTATTGATACACCTATTAGCTTAGAAAAATTTTATGGCCAAGGCTTTAGGATCTTGACAAAACAACAATATGATATAAATAATGAACATGAAATCCATTCCCTTTTGGAAAAAATTCCATTTGAAGACACAAAAGGCATAGGTTACCAGGGTCCTCTACCTTTACATCAAACATTTGCTCCATCATCCAAACAACACAAGATTCATGGTCCCATTAGAAAAGGTTGGTTACTTGCCCCATATCCTTTATCCTAGACTAAGTGTACTTTGGATACACTTTTATAATTGGGATTCATTACATTACAACATGTGAAGGAAAGAAG
This sequence comes from Sequoia sempervirens, assembly GCA_007258455.2. NCBI lineage: Eukaryota > Viridiplantae > Streptophyta > Pinopsida > Cupressales > Cupressaceae > Sequoia > Sequoia sempervirens. Next base: position 417,066,560 of record VDFB02193867.1, read on the forward strand.
AGGTAGTAAAAGGAAGAATAAAAACACAACCTATTTCCCATATCATAGAACATTTGGACACATAGTTGATGAATTTCATGTTTTGAAGAGAAAGTTGGAATGATTACATCTTGATAATGATAGATTTGATAGGATGATAGATTAAACCACATCTATTGTTAATCCTTTCCATGTGGTAGTTTTAGCCTCACATGATTCTCATTTCTATGCATGGGGTTATAAATTAATTTTTATGCAATCATATTCAATATTCAAGGAGCAACATGTCATCATTCATTTTGGCTCATAGTTCTCACTATGCTTGGGGGGAAAATGTTCGGTAGCCTTGCATTAGGTGCATTCCTTCTTACAAGGCATCCCTTTGTATCTCCTTAAAATATTAGTGTAGAAAGTACACTAACATTTTAAGGGGGGCATATAGTCCCCCACACATTGTTTGCATAATAAATTTGGTCCCTTTTTAGTGATGATAGCATATATCTCCTAGAAAGTCTGACCTTGTTAATTAAAAGTGTGACCTCCTTAATCTATGTTGTTGTCTCCTTTGTGGTGATATTAGACTTGATATCCCCTTAGAGTGTTACTTTTCATGGAATATGATGTTCCCTTTGGTGGTAATACTACAACTAGTGTTCCCTAAAATGTGACCTTCTGTTTCATGACTCGTCCTCTCTTAGTGGTGGTATCATGCATGCTATTCCCTAAGGTGTGACCTTTCATGCATTGAGTAGAACCCCTTTGACACCTTTTGTGGTGGTGTTTCTTATAACATCCCTTGAAGTGTGGCTTTGTTCACCCCCTTGGATGTTAAAATATTGTGTACCCCCTAAAGTATTTGTTGTTCATCCTTGGACGTTAAAATTTTGTACACCCCTTGAGGTGTTTATCATTCATCCCCTAGGACATTAAAATTTTGTACAACCCTATAGGTGATTTTCATTCATCCCCTTAGATGTTAAAAAGAGATATTTTACAAGATAGTCCATGGATTTGGTATAATGCAACACACAACTTGCTTTTCGGTGGAGCAATGTGTTTCGTGAGTGACTTAGTATAATGTTACTTGCTAGCCTTGTTGAACCCATCCTATTGCATGGACACCTAACATAACATAGCTTGCTATCAATTATTTCCATGTAGCTCATAAGTGACTTGGCATAACACATCTTTCTAGTCCTTATGGGAGCACTCTCTTGACTAACATTTATTCAAGAATTGATGTTTGGAATTTGAGACAAATTTAAGATTAAGGTCTCTTTACCTTACCGAAATGAATCCTCTTAGCACTAAATTTGTGTTTGTGTTTTGTAGATATTCTCTTATGTTCATATTAGGTTGTGTTATGTAGTGTATTTTTTTTTTGTCATGTATATTTTGTTTAATCTTGTTGCATTACATGCATGTGTGTTCCCTTGTCTTTATGTTGTCTTGCCATAGGATCTTGAATCTGATGGGCTTGTGTACTCCCCCTAGATTCATTTTCATTCTATCTCTTCAACATTTAGATGATCAGACACCTCTTGACATATTTTCTACTTTAGTTTGAGTTTAAGTGTAAGTTCATACTCTCACTAAAGTGAGGGATAAATATAGCATCATAAATTGTCACCCTTAGCAACTTCATACTATGTTTTTCTCCTACCTAAGTAATTGGACCTAATTGTACATCTAATGTCCTAAATTTTGCATTCCATGGCCCATTCAGAAATTTATCAAGAAAACCCATTTGGAAAGCTAAAAAAACATTTAAGTTTTTGCTCCCAACACCTTGCATCCCATAAAATAGGGTCAAGACTAAGTCACCCTAAGCGACCTGGTCCCCCTATTTTTCCTCCAAAATTTAATATGTTAGAGTTAGCATCTTATTATTTGAATTTCAAATGTCAAATTTTGACTATTAGGATTTAGTTTTTGGAAATTAGATTAATTACATATAAATACCTAGTCATTGCATCAATTTAAAACTAACAAGCAAGAAGTTGAACAATCTATGATAAAGCAATTTTGAAGAGTATTATTATCAAGTCAAGAGAATTCAAGAACATATTCATTGAAGCATTTCAACATTGAAGCATTATATCAAGCTTTACGTGAGTTTATTTATGTTTATGTTATCAATTTCTTTTGTGAGGACTAACCCTTGTAGGTCTTCCAAGAATTCAATCCAATTTGTAATCAAGCCTTGAGGTGATGTGCATGACTTCAGTTCTTCAAGGATAATCAAATTTGGTTGGTGAGTTGCAATCCATTTTTTTTGATAAGGTAAGCAAGGTTTTGAAAGGGCCCAACACCTTGTAGAGAGAAAAAAAAATGAAACTCCCAAACACCAAAGTATCAAAATTTTCCAATGATTTAGAGAGGAAAAACCAGTGGACATACCATTGTAACACAGAAAACTAACAACCAACACATGGTAACCAAATAACCAAGAGTGAAAAAACACTCAAAACTAAGAGTATTCCTAAGTTAGAGCTAAAGAAACATCAAAGGCCAAGAGCCAAAAGGAACTTACAAAAGTAAACACAGGATTCAAGCCAAGATCCCAAACCCAAACATAGACCCCACCTCAATACGATCCAAGAAAGGGGAAAAGAAACAAGGCAATAAAAGTACCCAAAAACAATCTAGCTTCCCAAAACTCTTCACCTCAATAGAAGAGTATGACAACACTACAAAGAATAAAGCAACCAGAAGCCCACAGTAGCACCACCAAGCCCCTCTAACAAAACCAATCTCCACCTAAATAGGAGATAGGTCCACCTCCATTGGAGAAGAAAAAAAGGGGGCCATCCGAAGATCATTACTTTCAACCAGATCCACAAACTCCACCTTAAAAGGATATGAATCCACCTCAATAGAAATCACAAAATGAGGAAACAGGAAGAAAGTAACAACAAAAAAAGGAGAACCAATACTCATTAACCTTAACCCCACTTGGGTTGTGAGAGAGAACAAGACTTCCAAAGGAGTTCTAAAGCCAACCCCCATCAAACACATTTGTAGCAAGGAACTAGCAGCACAAATCCACCAGCGTAAACCAATCTTCACCACATAAGCAGCAAAACCCCATCTCCCTAAAACAAAGATGGCCTCACTAACCTTCATACCCAACAATAGTATGACCACAGGAAACCACGAAACAAGCCAAAGAATCCAACTACCAGTCAAAAACATAGGAAAATATCCTAATAGCAACCAGACCCCCAAAGAGTCTAAGAAAACTCCTCCTTTATAGTAACAAACTCTGTAGAAAAAATTCAAACTGACCCCATATTCTACCAAAAAGAGACAAAATAGGAAAGTAGAGAAAGGCGTAGCCACCACCACAAAGTCACAGAGGCTCATAGCAAAGGATGAGCTACTAGGAGAGCTCATGCAACAATCTAACACCCAAAAGGTAGAGTAGAGGAGGCAAAAGGAATCAACTAAACACACTTGGATAGAGAAAGAAAAGAATAGGACAATAAGTACATCAGATAAGGGAGAGACTTCCAAAGGAATAATGCCCAAACATGCTAGAGCTAGAGTCCCTAACCTTAACCCAGCCACATGCCCTACAGAAGCCCTAGACAAGCCACTCCAGGGACAAGACATAGCATAAATGACTTCCAAAACCTCAACAACTCCCAACAGGGGTAGACAATAGAGTCAATATGCCTGCATAGAGAGAGGACCCTCCCAAAACCCAAGCAGACAAAAGCTAAACTAATGGCCAATAGGTAATCGATCTGTAGAATCATCCAATACAAAATCCATCATCATCATCTTCATATTCAAAATAGTCATCCTCTACAACCCCAGAGGAATTCAAAATTCCTCACCTGTTACTTCTCCCACTCGTAGCCATTGACCCCCAATCCTAAAAGTGAATTTTTACATTATTATTATCCAAAAATAATGGTATAGTTGCAATCCATTGTTGATTCATCATTCATTTGTCATTTATCCTCTATCCCTTAAAAGGATAAGCTCTCTTTTATCAACTTTGTCATTGTGGAGGTGGAAACACCAACACATGATTTGACTAAGATAGGCCCCTATATAGGATAACCCTTCCTCTCTCTTTGAATGTGCCGATTATAGATATGAATAATTTTAGAGTAATATTGAAGATCATTTATTCATTATTGCATTCAAACCCTACAACTTGAAAACATATGGAAACTCAGATATCTCAACATCCAACGAAGTTCTGAAAGTGAGACATGGAAGGAAGAAGGCTATGATCTAGCTCCAAAAGAGAGTGAAATCAAGTTCTAGATTTAGCTACTAGGACATAGTCTCCCTAGGAAACTTGGTCCTCCAAATTTAGCTCCAAATTTATACCACAGGTGCACAAAACTATGTTCAATCTATTTCCAAACTTTGAATTTATTTGTGACATTCTAGATTTTTCTTTTTGCATTAGAATAGGTTATTTACATCTTTTTTTAGTCACATCATTTCATTTCATATCAAATCCATTCCAAAGTCCCTAAATTTAGATCCTAGGATTGACTGGTGCACCTTTCAGGTTGTAATTCAATATTCTATCTTAGTTGATCTTGAATTTAATGATAAGAGGCACCTGCCACAATTGTGGAAAATCCCTTGAAATATTAGGGTGAAAATCTTTAGGGTTTCACTTTTCCACATTATCAATACTTCTACTCAAATGGTCTTTTTAAAATATAAAATATAGAAAAAATTCTTTCCAAAGTGGATCCCTAGGATACCAATTTCTTCATTCCAGTAGACAAAATCCAAACTAGATCAAAAATACTTAGCGCTTCAGAACTAAACCATGCCACAACATAGCATGTACCAATATATAAAACCTTAAAAATAGCCACATCCTTCAACTAATTAAATATTTTTTACTTAGAATATAATGTATGAACTCACCTCAAATATGATTGTAAGCATTTTTTACACTAACATTAATAATTTTAACTCATAAATACACAAGATGTCTACCATTTCTAATTGTCAATGTGTACATCAAAGAAAGAGATAAATACATTTAAAATTGACAAGTTCTATCATTATCATTAATGATGAATTGAGACCCTCCCAATCCATTATATATAAATACTTTCAATCAAGGACATAATAGAGCTATTGATCCCTTTATTTACTAGCTATAAAAATGAACTTTGTTTTTCATAATAGTAATGCACATACTTCACTTTGGTAAATATTTTGTATCCATACCATTGCTTCTTCAACACAAGCTCTCATGCACCAATTATGACTATTAGCTTTGTATGCAAATTCTTTATCACTACTTGAGATTCACCTTCAATATTTAATTAAACCCTCCTCCTAAGTCAAAATTAACCTTGTAATGATATCCTCCCACTTAGCTTTGTTCTCAATTTCAAAATCAAAAAAAAAATATCCTCAATATAAAATAGTCCCTTATGGTCTCAAATAAAATAACCTACTCCCACTGTACCAAATTTTTTCCTAAAGAGTTCAATCTAATGTCTTTCCCTAGACCTATCCAACATTTTCATCTTTCTAATTTCTTACAATCTCTTAATCCATTAATAGGTTTAGCTACACCTATTTTCCACCCATTATTATTTTTCATTAAAAAGGGAGACATTATATATTTTTCTTCTATATTTTATTTTACATGCCTAGTTATTAAACTTTATATTTAGGTCAACATTTTTCTATGGAAAGATCTTCATTTATATAAATACTTATGTTTGTCTATAATCATATCCCACATAAAATACACAAAATGGAGGTAGTAATAAATTATGGAGACAAGGGGTTTCATTAGGCCAACTATAGATATGATGTTGAATTGTCTTGGGAAAAATCTATACTATCTACAATTAGTGAAGAATACTCACAATGGAGGAGTAAGTGGTTAAAAATATCCACATTATGATAGCAAAGAGGGCATCATGAAGGTCCATTTTATGTTTGTATTATATTATCATAAGTTAAAAAAATTGTGGGTTTCTAGCCATATAATATTAGCATATACATGATATTTTTCTAACCTATCCATTTCAACCAATGAGGATTGTGTTACTTTTTAGATACTACATAACTTGATTTTACCTTATATGAGATAGATTCATTCCCAACCCAATAGAAAAAATCATATTTGATAATAATAAAATTTAAAACAAACTTTATGATCATCTAGTAATACAATATCAAAAAAAATTCAAACACTATGTTGAAACCTTAAAATTCAAATAACTTTGAGTAATATTTTATTTTGTTACCTCAAAATTGATAAAGATGCATCCAATCCTCAAATAGATCATATTAATTCACTGATGGAGAATTACCTAACCAATAATATATCCAAACTTTATTATACTACAATTTCCAATATTCCAAGAAAACTTATCCAAGAATACTCTTGTATTTTGACATAAGTTTACATATGTTCAAATAATGGATGTTGAATCATCCAATGAAGTTGTGCACACTTCAAAGGATCTTGCCAAGAGAAATTCAAATAGAGATTGCTATTGATCTAGAAAATAAGATGATTACAAATGTACAAATGCCTTGAATACATAGGCATGAGAGAGATGCAAGATGCAATATTATGCTGCCATGTGTCATGATCTAACAACATGTGACAACATGTGAACCCTACCTAGGAAATGATAAAAGATTGAGATAAGTTCTAGAAGGACAACTCATCTTCTAGAAGGAATATTATCCCCTACAAACATGGAAGGGGGAATTACCCCATTATTTATGATTTTCTAATTTATGCAACCTAGGACTTGATTAATTAAATGCAAGACTTAAGTTAACTTATGCTAGTGTAATAATTAATTAATTACACTAACACCCCACATAAGTGCAACTTAGGGAGGAGATACAATGATTATGCAAAGATGATGATGATGATGGGTCTCGGCTCCATGATGGCCATTTTAGGTACCCATTTACATGATGAAGATGAAAAAAATCTCCCAAAACTAGAGAAAAGGGGAAAACCCATTACGAACAAAACCCTCTCCAAAAAGGAGATGAAAATGAAAAAAAGTGATGCAGGATGGGAAGGATGGAGGACTCCCAAATACCCACCAAGTACACCATCTGTCATATGGATACAATACAATCAATGCCCCCCCCATAGGGAGGAAATAGAGAGACTATGTAGCCCCCCCACAACATATGATCACCTGCAAAAATGGTAAGTGTCTAAAGAAAAAACAAGATCCAATGTCGAAAAACAACTTGTCTCCCTTTCGGAAGAAACAAAACCAAGTGCAAGTGGAGAGATTCTTCCCATTCTAGATAGGAATTGAAGGAAGGTAGGATGAATGTGGATGATGTCTCTAAAAATTTCTCAAGTGTCTCCTTGCCTAATGATGAAGATGCCACAATCAATGAAGAGGGTGACAAACCAGGATGATGCGGAAACTAATGCTAAACTAGATCCAAAGAAAATGATATGATGAATGTGATGGAGACTAGGTTACCCCCCAGAATGAAGTGTCCTCAAAACCACTGAAAGAAGTCTGAAGCAAATCCAATGGTGGATGTTGAAGAAACCTCAAATCCTAAATGGAATGAGAGGGAAGAAGTCTCAAATATGAAATCTCTGAAGAGAAACCAAGTGCCTCCAAGATAGTCTTAGGATCTCCAATCAAGGTTGAGACAAAAGGATGAGGAGACTCAAGAAAGCTCTCCAAGTAGGATTTGAATAGAGGAGTGATATCCCCTCAAGAATGTTCTCCAAACCTATAGAAGTAGCCAACTTAGTGATACCTAAAATAAAGCCATCTTGTGATGTCAAGTTTTGGAAAATTGAATGTGTTCTGATGAATGATGATGATCATGGAAGCCTCAATCAATGAATCTAGACAAGGAATCACTGAATTTGAAGGGATACTAATTGTCTCTGATGGAGAAGAAGCATATGAAGAAACCTTGTCAACCTCTTTGAAATATTTAAGGTAATCAACCTCCTACATAACAATATCATCATGGGGTACTTGATCTAAAGAATGACATTTTGAATCATGACCATCGGGTAATGGTGGAGTATCTAAATCTCCATATAGCTCCCAAAGCTTAGCCCAAAGGATGTGAGGACAATCACAATGATCAATAGTACTCAAAACATCACAATCAACTTCAATTCCAATGATCTCCAAGATAGTGTATCTACAACAACTCCAAGAAAATTTCTGAATACCTTCACTTGGATGGGGAACTATACCATATATATGTGGCAATAGATCAAGTGATTGGAGATGGTGGATAATCCCATCCTGCCATTGTGGATAGTTGCCCTTGTGCAACATAGTCAGAGAAGGAGAAAATACAAGCACCATAATGTACTATCAAATTTCTCCAAAAAATACAAAGACAATGATGAGGGCACAGCTCGAGACATAGAAAATAACCCACAAACAAGAGAAATTTTATTATTCAGAAAATGGAGCTTCTTACATGTAGAGGATCTCAATCCCCAATTTCTACAACACATGCAAGTTACAGAAAGCTACAGAATAACCCTTTTGCAATATGCAAGCTTGTCCCCAAAAAGTTACAAAAAAAAATTAAAAATGCGCCCATAAATAGAACTCCTCTTTAGTTTGGAGCCAAAACAACATTAAAATTTGAGTTTAGGCAGTTTGGCACCGAAATTAAAAATTGAAGTTCAAAAGAACATTTGCAATTGTATCTTCTAGAAAGTGCGCCAACTTCCCGGGGCCATAACTTTTGATCCGGGGCTCCGATTCGCGAACCGTTTGAACCGTTGGAAAGGTCTCGAAGTCAAGAACATACTTGAAATCCACTACGCCAATTTCAGCAAGTTTTGGGGCCATTCAGGAAGCTCTAAGTGCCTCAAATCCAACTCAAAAGATTTTTAGGTGCAAATCTGGGAAACTAAAACTGCAATACCTATCAACCTAGGAATAGAAAATAAAAACCGTAAATTGGGAATTTCATTATGACGAAAAGGGTATCCAAAAATGTAAAAACATCTAAAAATTGAGAAACTTGAAATTTAACTATTTTTGGGTGATGCAAAATTGCCCTTACACCACTGGATGCTCCTGCATCAGACACCTAGGGTAATTTGAGAAGAGACCCTGTCATGTCTCAAATGGTGGAGGAAAACCCAAATAGTCAACCTCTACCTTAGGAAACTAGGATGAATCTTCAATGGGCCTTCCTTTCCATTTCACTAGATATTCTTCATACTGCATGTTCCTGGTACTCCTTCCCACACGACTATCCAATATTTCTTCAATCTCCTCCTTTTCTAAAGTAGGTGCTGGAATCCCACACTGTTCCATCATTGGTACTTCCTTTGTGCCACCTTCATGATACTCTATCAAATCTAAAATGTTGAATCCATGCGGCAACTCTACCTCATATATGCATTCCCTGAATCATGCCTCTTCAAAATTTTATAGGGACCGAACTTCTACATCTTCAATTTGTTATATGTTCCCACTAGAAACCTTTATTTCCTCAAGTGGACCATCACTTCATCACAAATCTGAAACTCCTTATACCTCCTCTTCTGATCTTCCTTAGCCTTATACTGCATATTCATCCTGTTAATATGTTCTCTTACCTTCTCATGTATATCCTTGATGTGTTCTGCAAAATCTTCTGCTTCAACACTTATTTTCTTCTCTTGGTCCATCTTCCTTAGATTTGGAGTTGTTCTGGGGCTACCTCCATACACAATCTGGAATGGTGATCTACCAGTGCTTCTATTGACATAATTTTTGTAAGAAAATTTTGTCTGGGGTAAGATCAAGTCCCATTCCTTGGGTTTATCTCCTACCAAACATCTTAGTAGGTTACCCATACTCCTGTTAACAACCTCTGTCTACCCATCTGTTTGTGGATGGTGTGCATAACTGAACTTCAACTCTGTCTTCAGCTTCTTCCACAAGGTCCTCCAAAAGTACCCCACAAATTTGGTGTCACGATTTGAAACATTACTCTTTGGCAGACCATGTAGCCTCACCACCTCTTTGAAAAAAATCAGCAATGTGGACTGCATCATGGGTCTTCTGACATGGAATGAAATGTGCCATCTTTGAAAACCTATCAACCACCACAAAGACTGAATCATTCCCTCGTTGTGTCCTTGGAAAACCAAGAACAAAGTCCATATTATATCCTCCCATGGCCTCTCTGGTACAGGTAAGGGCTCATATAAGCCTCTATTCTGGCTAACTCCTTTAGCCATCTGACATACCCTACAACTTTGTACAAACTTCTTCACATCCTGTGACAACTGAGGCCAATAATAATGCTCACTGATAATGGCAATGGTCTTATCCCGACCAAAATGTCTTGACATTCCTCCACTATGCTTCTCCTTTATCAAGTTCTCCCTCATGGAACTCCTTGGGATACACAATTGACTTCCCTTAAATAACATGCCATCCTAGATTATGAAATCCAGCCACCTTGTCCTGTCCACTGTAATAGGTTTCTTACAAACTTTCCAAGCCTCTACAAAATCAAGATCTTCTGCATACATTGTCTTGAGTTCATCGAACCCAACAACTTCAATCTGCATCTTTGTCATCAATGCATGCCTCCTACTTAAGGCATCTGCAACCTTATTTGACTTCCCACTCCTATGTTTCAAAACAAAAGTATAAATCTGCAAAAATTCTACCCATTTCATATGCCTCTGATTTAATTTTCCCTAACTATTTAGGTACTGCAAGGCCTGATGATCAGTATATAAAAAAAATTGCTTCAGCAACAAATAATGTCTCCATTTCTTTAATGCTTGAACTATTGCATAAAATTCTTGATCATATATAGAATACTTTCTCTTGGCATCATTTAATTTCACTGAAATAGGCAATGGGCTTATCGTCTTGGCTCAATATTGCTCCAATGGCACAACCACTGGTATCACAATCCACCTAAAACACCTTGTTGAAATCTGGGAGGGCTAGAACAGGTTGCTCTGTCACCTTCTGCTTCAATAGTTCAAAACTTTTTGCTGCTCCAGTGCTTCACTTGAATTCTTTTCTATCCCCTCTCATTGTTTCAGTCAAGGGTCCACAAATACTACTAAAGCTTCTAATGATATTTCTATAAAAACTAGCCAAACCATGGAAAGATCTCACCTCGGTAGCAGTTCTTGGGGTAGACCATTCCATAATAGCCTTCACCTTCTCTGGGTCCATCTTGAGACCTTCTGCTGAAACAACAAACCCCAAGTACACTAACTCCCTCTTCACAAAACTGCACTTCTTCAGATTAATCAATAGTTTCTGAACTCTTAACTTCTCAAAGGCTCTCTGAATATGCATCATATGCTCATCCAATGTCTTAATGAAAATAAAAATATCATCTAAATACATAATAACAAAACTTCCTAGAAATTCTTTTAGTACCTCGTTCATGAGCTACATGAATGTGCTCAGTGCATTGGTTAGCCCAAAAGGCATGACTAACCACTCATACAGGCCCTCTTTGGTCTTGAAGGCAGTCTTCCATTCATCTCCCTCTCGAATCTGGATCTAGTGATATCCACTCTTCAGATCAATCTTTGTGAAGTACTGAGCTCCACTCAAACAATCCATCAGGTCATCCATCCTTGGCAGGGGAAATCTGTACTTGATTATTATCTTGTTTATGGCTCAGGAATCTATACACATCCTCCACCCCCCATCCTTCTTTAGTGCTAGTACTACAGGTACTACACATAGATTCAAACTCTCCCGTATCAAACCCTTTCTCAACAACTCTTTAACTTGTCTATTCAACTCCTCATTTTCTACTGGAGTCATTCTATGAGCTGCCTTATTTGGAAAACTAGCTCCAGGAATCAAGTCAATCTAATAACTGATCTTCCTTATTGGTGGTAAACCCTCAGGTACATTATCAAAAGCAATATCCTGAAACTCATCCAACATCCCAAAAACTTCTTCTGGAACCTTCTCACTATCCTCCTTATTCACTCTAGGAATCAATGCATAACACACACGCTCATGCTTCATACCTTCTAAAAATTTTATTCCATCTACATAACAAATTCTAGCACTACTGCATACCTTTTCTTCAGTCTCCTTCAGGGGTTTCAACTTGTGACGAACCCCATCCTTTATCAAGGAATAAGTGTTTGCATGGCCATCATGTATAGCTCGCCTATCGAACTGCCACGGCCTCCCCAACAACATGTGACATGCATCCATGGGGATGATATCACAGAGTACCTCATCATAGTAGCTCCCGATCTTGAACTTTACTAGGCACTGCTCATTGACCAAAACTTTGTGGTCTTTCTACAACCATGCAATCTGATATGGATGTGGGTGTTTTCCCTCTTCAGCTTCAACTTTGTGACCATCTCCTTTTG
>VDFB02193867.1:417078987-417269651 GCA_007258455.2 Sequoia sempervirens
CAAACACAAATTTCACACTTTTTGATGTTCCAACATAAGTCAAAAAGTATATGTGCGTAAGTTGTAAAGTATACACTTGAATACATGTAACTCATATCTATTGAACCATTAATTTATAATGCAAATATGGACACCATCAATAAAAAGATTTGTATTAATCAAATAGCCATGTACGCATGTCCATCAATATATGTCAATATAAGTATAAAATATAGTTACAAAAAAGTCATATAGGCTTACGAGAATGCCATTTAGGCATACAACGTCAAATATATCGAATACAAAATATGTACGTAATTGCCATGTAGGCATACAACAACAAAGGGCTCTACATTCAAAATTTGCCTTCCATGCTCTGGTTCACAATTTTCTTTCCCTCTCCGGGTAAGCACCGATGACATAAATCGTCACTGCTTCGCTGAGGGGTGCCCCCTCGCTGCTCCTCCCACGATGAATTCCCCGTCAAGTTTCAAATGTTACAATAAGAAGTAAAGACATTAATATATAGAAATACATTACAAAATTAATATATTTAACAAAATTTAATCACTTACAGCCATATGACGATCACTCTCCTCGATGGAAATATTTGCACACCGATGCTTAGGCATGCTCGAGCCCTGTATAAACCATTCGAATAGGAATTAAACTACGAATCAATAATGGTTTGATTTTTCACTAGAACTAGTTCATCTATAACAATGAATGTAAATTGAAATTTAGTAATTTGCCTCATACCTCCCCTATCAGAGCCATCGAGGATTCTATTGTAGTAGAAACACCAATATCCATTGCCCTTGTTACATTGGGCGGTGTTTCTGTCACCAACATCTGAAAATAAAACAACAAATTATTCAATCACAAAATAGTTATCGAATTTGAAGTAATGCTTTGAGTTTGAATGATGTGTAATGTAATGTAACCAACAATATGATTATCAATTTTTTAAAAAGCAATAACTTGGGACAATCACATTGAAAAACAAAAGACCCTTTAGGACAAATTTTAAGTGAAAAAGCGTCAAAACACAATGTAAAATATGACAACCAATATGAGAAGAAGAGATGATCAAGTCAAAAGGAGCTTTGATAGTAGCCAATTGAGTTAAGTATGACAAATCCAAGTATCACTGTTGCAAGGAATGGAGTAAGAGCTAAATAAAGATACAACGACAATAAAAAATGATGGAGCTAACTTGTCAAGGGCCTATTCTTCAAAACCGTTATTAAATGCTTGTCATAGTTTAAGATATGCAATAAATGTTTGACAATGGAATTAACCTTTTGAGGATGACAGTGATTAAATTGAGGTCTCCTTTTACCATGAAAAGACTGAATATTCTTTCTTTGGCCTATCATTATGATTTTTAAGATTCCTCAATTGAGTTCAATATAATAGTCAAGTATTTATACCAAAGATGATAGAGAAAATAATCATGAAAAGGAGAATATGATGGTGATCAATGACAAGGCAGTGGCACATTTGACAGTCGAAAGAGTAGAGGAATGCATAGTGAACATCATGGTACAACATGATATAGAATTAAGCCACATGGTTGATGTGCTTTGAATCCTTACATCCTAAAGGGAAATGGATGAAGTGAACATCATGTATTTACCTTGATACATGAAGGAGGAGGCTCTATCTCTCCATTTGGTGTGTAAACAAAGTGGAAGTTTGCTAACTATCAAGTGAAGGCTTAAAACCCTAGTTTTTGCTCCATTTCATATTTGAGCTTTGTACGGACAGTGGAAGGCTGGGACCCCTCAGAATCTTTGAGTGTTGTCCATGTGAACCAAGAACCTTGGAAAAGAGTGGGAAGTCCTTTTCAGATTTGTGAGTTCTAACCTGTTTTGTAGGTGAAGGAGACCTAATAGGGGCTCAAGGGCTACTAGCCTTTCAAACCCTAGCTAAAGGATTGGTGAGAGCGATGGGAAGTTAAAGTCTTGGAGGTTGTTCAAGCACCTTTGGAGGACAGTTTGAAGCCTTTTAAGACTTATTAGTACCCCTGCAAGAGTTGATGGAGTGTTGAGGAAGATTGGTCTTTAGTATAGTGTAAAGGCTAAGGAAGAGTTGTGGCAATGAACCAAGGTGGACTTGGTGGTTGGAGTTTGTGATAGAAGAGGGTTTGGTCAGACAAACCAAGGGCACCTAGTCATGAGTAGGGACCTATAGGTTAGATTGGTGAAGCAAAACACTAAGGAGGTCTTACAAGGAAAGGCCTAGAGTAGGAATCAGTGATTGATTCCTCCAACCTCACTCCCTATCCAGTTGGTATCGAGCAAGCAAAGATTTGGGATTGATCTTGTATGTCGGAGAAAGTCTAGTGGTTCTAGCATCCCTTGGTGACAAATGCTGAGTTGGCCAGAGGGTTGAAGAAATAGGCAGACAATGAGGTATTGAGAGAAAAGATTAGACCAACTTGAGCAAGCAGATGTTATCACGGTTTGATGGAAGAATAGAAAAGAAGAGGTTGCAAAGGAGGATAGAATCACGAACACGACTATATTGAAGGGAGGATCCCTTCTTGAAAGCATTAGAGAGAGGCTTTGAGTGGGAAAAACACTTGGAGGAGTACCATTGTTTAGTGGAAAGATGGAGGCTGATTTAGTTATGGATTGGATAGAGGGAATGGAAAACCATTTTGACTATGATGGAGTCACTGAAGCACAAAAGGTAAAGGTGGCTAAATCAAGACTAAGAGGTTCTACCTTAGCTTGGTGGAAATTCATTTAGATAGAGAGGGAGAAGGAAGGCATGCAACCTATCTCTACTTGGAAGGGAATGGTTGCCAAGGTGAAAGAAGCATACCTACCTAAAGACTATGAAATTTAGTTGCATAAGAGGAGACAGAGTTTGAGGCAAAGAGATCAGGAGATGAGTTCCTATACTGAGGAGTTTCAAAGACTTTGCATGAGGTCCAATGTCACAGAGGATGAAAGTATAAAGGTGGCAAGGTATCTCAATGGTTTCAAGTGGAACATTCAAGAGGAGATGGTTCTCTTAAGCCCCAAACAGTGCACCAATGTTATCAATTGGCATTAAAGATTGAAGAGAGGAGTAGAGGCTTAGAATCCAGGACTTCCCTAAGGAGACAAAGGCAAGGAAGAGAGATCAAGAAGGAGGCGGCATGGTGGCTACCAAGGTAGAGGCAATGACAAAGGAAACCAGGAGGTCAAAACTCATGAGAGCATGGAGGTGAAACATCTGAGAGGTGGACATAACTGGGGTAGGGACCTCAAGGAGGTTCAGGTAGAGGGAGGCGGTGAAGCGGGGAGCCTTTCATTGTATGTGCACACTCAGGCCTTCCTTGTAAGACCTCCTTGGTGCTGCTTCACATAATCTAACCTATAGGTCCCTACTCACTTGTTGGGTGCCTGGTTTTGTCAGTAACCCCTCTTCTATCATTCATCAAGATCATGCAGCTTCTTGCCCTCTAAAGGTTTGGACCACATCCATTACCTCCACATAAAGCTGAACATCCTTGGTCTTCATGGTTCCCCGCATGCTTGATATGGTTATGCAAATGAAAATGAAGAAAAGTAATCATCTCCTTATCCATTGTCTAGAAGAATGCATGCTTAATGTTTTGATACATGATATCAACTCTCTCTTTTGCTCTCATGGTTGAATATCAAAATCCAGTATGGTGGGCCTCCAGACTTCTAGTCATCTTTCTTCCTCTTCCACCAAATGTTGTCTTGATCCACATGTCTACTAGCCTAATTGGCTTTGTTTTTGAAAGCTGAAGTTTCTCTTGAGTCACCAGTGTAGCTCTCTCTACCTTTCCAAACTCTTTCATTGCTATAAATCGTCTTTGGGATTTAGTCATTTGTACCACATGGTTGATGTGCTTTGAATCCTTGCATCTAAGGGGTTTAAAACCTTAGGGGCCTTAGATGAGAAAAAGAAGTAATGTTTTTCTTTTCTTTTTATGTGAGGATGTAGTAGTGAGATAAAAGAGGACTGTATAGAAAAATGAAAAAAGAAGAAATAAAAATTCATGGACCATACTATATCACCTACATGCTAGCTAACAAGGACATGAATGTAGTAGATTTAGGTATGATAGGGGTATTGCAAGGTATATTTGAGGAATATATAAGAATGAAGAAGAATTCAATGGATCAAATTAGTGTCAAATGTTTTCCTAAAAGATCTTCCACACCCTATTAGGGAATTTAATCATTTCTAAGCATTTTCCACATCCTATGGGAAAGTTTGAGGAGGCTTCAATAGTTGAGAGTTTAATGAGTAATTATAACTTCTTTCCATGCAATCATGATTAGTTAGAGAACATATAGGGAAACTTGATGAGCTATGCAACAAATGAAGAGAATATAGGGTATTTTAACCTAGTCTTAAGCATCTCCAAGTGTCTAGGAGATATTGAAGGAGTCTTGGGTGATAGATAGGAATTAGAGGATAATTTTATTTTTTGGTTACATTGACATCATGTAGGACATCCATCGTCTTATTCTTGGTTCACGTTGACATCACAAAATTATAGGATGGATAGAATGTAGCTCTACCTTTGTCAGTTCCATGTTAAATTTTTATTATATATAGCTTGCTAGTGTAGGAATTCTAAGAC
The DNA here is from genome assembly GCA_007258455.2 of Sequoia sempervirens. NCBI lineage: Eukaryota > Viridiplantae > Streptophyta > Pinopsida > Cupressales > Cupressaceae > Sequoia > Sequoia sempervirens. The sequence goes on from VDFB02193867.1 coordinate 417,083,582, forward strand.
AAACAATCATAGTAGGACCATTCTTAAAAGATTTCAAATAATAACCTAGTGAACCCATATACTCTTATGACTATATATACACAAATTTAGATTTAACTTAGAATTCATTAACTTTAAGTTTCTATTTATTCTATATTACCTCGATTGAAAGGATTTGATCAAATCTACGCATAGTGTTTCCTTGGAAACCTCCAACAACACCACATTCAACATCAAAATCACATATTAAAGAAGAAATACCATTAAACAAAAAATGCTGTGCTTATATATAATCAATTTATAATTGTTTACTAACTTTACATATCACCTTGATAGGTATACTTTGCATAAATAAGTGGGTGGTAGGTGTACACCTAGAGGTCAACAACTGAGCCTACAATTTTAATAAAATAATAAAACTAAATTAGTTAATCTTGCATTTGACAATTAAAATTTAATAAACTAAGTTAATGAACACGTTCAATTTTACCTGACTGTCAATACCATATGCATCATGCAGAATGTCAGCCGCCCTCTCCATCCCCGTAGATGCATACGGATTAGGCTGCGTAGAAGTATATGGATCCTGTGTAGCACCCTCCTGAGGGCCGGTAGGGTCATATGAACAAGTGGCTCCACAAGATCGACACACATGGCCTCAAAGGCCACCACCTGAAGACTCCCCTGGATTGCGTTGTACAATGTGGCTAGTGTGGTGGATGACACTCTGAGTCAAGGATGTGATTGCCTGCAAAGTCTCTACATCAGCACTCTCCTTTGCAACCTCCCAGGCATCATAATCTGCTCACTTGAGGCGGCCCTGTGAGAGAGTCGTCTCCCCAATAGGTGTAGGATCATTGTACCAGGCCACAATATCACATTGCCTGACCCCCACCTCTCCCACGAAACTCCTTCATATCAAAATAATTTGGGATTTGGTTCAATACAAACTCACAGTATAATTTCCTAAGAAAATGTTGGGGGACTTCACAGTTATTGCACGGTGGGTAATCAAAGACCATATACCATTTGTCATAAAAACGGTTCCTAATCTCTAGGTGGTGGCACCAATGGATAGAAAACCTCTTTGCATTGAGGTGAGATTTTGATTTGTTCTAGAGATTAGGTGAATAGAGAGGCACAAATCACCTTTAGTAATCTTTAAATCTTTAACTTGTTTATATGATAATTTATCTGCATAATATGCCCTCGATGTTTGCCTCCTATTTTGCCATCCGGATATTTGTTGGGTAATTGCATCCACATTTTTTAACAAATCCTTCAATGAATCTGCTAGATGTATCCTTTCTGTGGTTGAAGAATTTTGATCACTCAACCTACTAATAAGATCCTCAACTTCTTTTCTATTGTTTTCAATTTCACTCCTCAAATTTTCTTGAGTGCCGGGAGGGTATTGAGAGAATGGTGGGGGAGGTTGATTTTGTGGTTGAGGTTGATTTGGTTGAGGATTTTCCTCACTCTTGTTGAGGATTTCCTACAAATTAAAAAAAAATCATTCATTTCTAAACTAAAACAAACAAAATCAATTTAAAACAAAAAATTCATTACAAATACCAAACAAAACTTACCTCTTGCATCTTTTCATCGTCGGGTGCCATATTTGTGAAGAAAATTGAACTCAAGTTGATCAAATGTGAAGTAGTCACCTCCTCAACAACGCGAGCGCGTAGTGCAGGGTTCTTGGCCGCGGGCAGAAATAGAAAACAGTAAAAATAGAAATGAAGAATGTTACTTTTTTTTTTGCTTTTAAAAAGACAAAACGCGTTCGCGTTATAACGCGAACGCGTTTTGTCTCATTTTTCACTTTTGTGGCCACAAAAGTGCGACCATCTTGGTGCACTTACCCACTTGTTTCCACTTATTTTACCAAAGGTTGATGATGATGATCAATTTATTATGGATGAAAGTTTATTGTGAGGGAAGCAAAATGGGATGGGTAGTTTTGGAATTTTGGAATATTTCAATGTTTTTGGTATTTTGCAACGTTTTGAGGCTATTTTTGATTTTTTTTGGGTATATGTGAATGTTTAGGTTATTAGGTATTGTGAGGTTGTTTAGAATTTTTGAATGTTTTCTAATGTTTTTGGTTTTTTCAAGGTTTCAAATGTTTTCATGTTTATTGTGTTTGACCAAGACCTAAGAGGGGATGACCTAAGGCTTCGAGGGCTTATCAAAGATTAGCCTTTCCTACATTATACATGTAGAGACCACGTAGTTCAACTAACTCTAACTAGTAACCATTTATTAATGAGATATGAACATTTGATGGATTCTCAATCTATTGTGACAAACTCCTAAAGACTGACCTAATGCCTCAGGGGCGTATCGATGATGACCTTTTCTATGTTCAAGCTCAAAGACAACATAGTTTGACAAGGTATGTTTTTGATCTTTTGACTTTTTTGACCTGTTTAGGGATTTTGATGGGATTTTGGATGTTTTAGATTTTGAATTTACAACTTTTTTGATATTTTTGGATTTTTGGATTTTACGGTTGTTTTAGATTTTTTGAGGATAAAAAATACCTTAGATCTCGATTTCAACATCACGTTATGAGATTCCAAACATGGATCAAGAGTTATTTGAGAACAAGAGTGCAAGAACCTACCCCCAGTGTCTAGCAATGTTTCATAGTTCAATGGAAAAACAAAGATAGGTAATGTATATGCGAAGAGTTTAAAAAAGTTTTATCATGCTAGATATGGGCTACTAGACTTCATGAGACAAAATGGTAAAGAGCTTGTCAAAAGCTTTCCATGAGTAGAGTTGAAGTATATGTCGAATCTTTGTCAAGATCAAGATAAAATAGAATATTTGGATAAAGCTGGATTGGATAGATGGAAAGAACATTGGATTTATCATGATAAGGATGAGATACTTCCATCTAAAAAGGATCATATAGACGCTTGATTCTAATCATGACACCTATTTTTCATGTTTTCATCATAGTACTTGCCCAAAGTGCCACCGTAGTCATTTTCATTAGAGGACAATTTTTATTTTTTACTATTTTCTTGATTTTTTGAAAATTTTAGCCTCATGTTGAACCACCTGGTGGTATTCATGTAGAGGCCACTATCATAACGTGCCAAAAATACCTTGCTTGAAGAAGCTTCTTTGTTAAGATACATGCGCTTGAACACAAATTTTGAGAACTCTGATCTGTCTTATGGATACAAGAATTAACCTCATCTATGTGCACACATCATGATAAAGTGCCTTCAAAATCCTTATGATGAAGGTAGTTTCCAACACATAGTCAATGCGAGAATTAGATATCATGAATGGAGTGTATGGTGACATGCATGAATGAATATGAGATGGATTGGTTGATAGTTTAGAACCTTTGACTCTCTAAACTTGGGAATATGAGCAATGATGTGTGGAAACAGATCTTTGAGTGGAATTAGGACCAACTACTTGATACGTTTTGTACGTTGTTTGAGAAGTTTGATTTTGTATATGCAGTCATCTTTGATGGATATGTTTCCCTTTTTGACTTTTCCCCATTTTCTTTGATTGATGGAGTATGATTGAGATAATTTTCTTTTGTATTCTTTGGTATCCATTTGTATTTTCTTTGTCCTATTTTCTTTGTTGCTTCATTTTATTTGATGATATTATCCTTGCTTTGATAGGAATCTTTCCTTTTATGTTGTTTCCAATTTGTGTATGAGATGATGGGTGGATGACGATTCATGATACAACTAGTTGTAGTGTTGACAACATTTTCATCATAAGGATCCTTCATGTCCTTATGTTGATGTTTGCATTAGACAAGATTTCCCTCGACATTGTGAAGGTATTAGCAAGGCCTAATCATTTTCCTTGATAATGTATCCTCTGATCAATAGCCACTAAGTATAACTTGTCATGAACACAAGATATTGCTAAGGGTTCGTACTATTCAGGAATATTAATTGCTTGCTTTGATTCTATGCTATCTTAAATATCTATTGATACTACTTTAGAAGATGTTGGTACTGATTCAGAAGATGTTGATGATGGAAAATCACTATAAGAATCAATAATTTCGATTGTTGCTTGCTCTTGTGTAGGAATATCAAGAGTGGGAGACTCTTGTTTTGGATGAAGAACGTCTATATGTCCATCAAAAAGAAACATATCAAGGGTGATATCAGGGAAATATTTAGAGTTTAAAATGTTTTGGAAGATGTCTATCAACTCTTGATAGAATTTTGGAGAAGTGAGCTCCTCATCTTGACTTAGGGTAGAGAAACTATCACTTAAGGTTGGAAGATATTATGCATATCATGGCAATGTTGTGGGAATAGGGGTTCTTGATCCTGACTTGATTCAGAGAAACTTTCATTATCCTCAAGAGCCTCCTTTTGACATGATCCTTGGGTGGATGATACATCATCAGTGAAATAATCTTCACCACCTTTAGTTGGTAGGGATGTCTCTTGTTTCTTTATAACTTCTTCAATGTGCCCAACCATGGACTCATATGAGAGAGAGATATCACAATCTAATACATACTTGGTGCCATTACGATATGAAATATTGCTAGAAACTGTTGATTGGTGTGGAATTTGTTTTAAAATAGTATCTTGATATGTTTGATTCCTCATGTTGCGATAAATAAAAAAATGAATGTTTCCTATCGCGGTATCTTGGGTATGGTTCATGCTGTTTGAAGTTGATGCCTTTCCCAAATATTTTGTTTTTCCATGATTAGGCATATGGTTTGTGTAAATTTTTAGTTTTTCATTCCCAAATTTTTTATCAACATCAATGTCTCCTTATTCAATAAGATCTTGGATTATATGCCTGAGTCTAAAACAATTTTGTGTATTATGACCTTTGTACTAGTGAAATTCACAAAAATGATCTTCTCTATAGCTAGGAGGTTTCACTTATGGATCTTGAAAATTCTTGAAATCTAGGAGTGTGATAAGATTAGACTATATCAACTTCTTCAACACATCTTCCATAGGTTCCCTTAGTGGAGTAAATTATCATTTAGGAGCATTGTTTGTTCTTTGTGGTCCTCTTTGAGTGTTTGCAACATTTATTGTTGGTTGATTGTTAGGTGGTTGCATGTATGGTTGTTGTGTGTTCATGGGTTGGGTGTTTGCTTGTCTAGAGCACTTAGGACTACTTTAGCATCAACGACACCATCATTAGTTACATTCTTGTTCTTGGCCCATATGTGGGGCTTGCCATTAAAACTATTAGAACTAGTAGATGGGCAGTTTCCTTTGTATGCTTATATGTTTCCTTGTGCAATAAGGGCTCTTTTTTGTTAACGGCCCCAGGGATAAGCACCTCATATGTATTGAAACATTTCATTTTCAATTGAAAGGATAAATCTATGTCTATTGTAGCAATGAAAACCCCTATTTGTTGTTCTTGAGGAATAGGCCATTTTCTCTTGCTAGCTCTTTGCCTCCATTGTTGTAAGAAATTTGTGAAGGATTCACCCTTACTTTGATTTAGGGTGTACAAATCTTCCAAGCTCACATCCATGTCTAGGTTGTAGGAGAAATAATCCACAAATTGATCAATTATGTCTTAGAAGGTTTGAATTCTCAGAGGTAAGTGTGAGAACCAATCTATTGCTAGGCCTCCCAAATTACATGGGAAAAGGCACATTAAATAGGAATCATTGTAAAAAAATTCCACACATGTTACATAAAACTCTTTGATATGGCCCATTGGATTTCCTTGTCCTCTATATTTATCAAATTTTGGGACTTCAAATCTGGGTGGGAAAGGTATCATCGCGATGTTTCTATCAAAGGGGTATGTAAATAAGTCCCATTGCACATGCAATTTCTTTGTATTATCCATTTGGATGTCTTGAATTTGCTGCATGAGTGCCTTAATTTGTCATGACAAATCATCTTGTGTATTAGGTGGGGGAGCATATGTGGTAAATTGTGGGATGGTAGATGAATTGTAGGTGGGATTTTGATATGGAGGGGTGTTATATGGTGTGTAGGGTGGATTTTGATATTGTGTAGGTGATGGTGATAGTGGTGGAGGTGTGTGTCCTTGTACATTTGGGTTTAAGATGTTTTGTTGTGTGTTAGTGTATAATTGTTGGGGGTTTTAGTACAAGCCTTATTGTTGTTGTTGTGCAAGCACTTGTTGTTGAACATATTGTTGTGCTTGTAGTTGTTGGGTTTGTAACTATGCTTGTTGTTGCACTTGTAGTTGGGCTAGTTGTTGTTGCACAATCAATTCCTGTTGTTGAGCTCGTTGTTGTTGTTATAAGGCATGAGCTTGATCTTGTTGTTGTTGCAATGCTTGTTGATAGGCTTGTTGTGCTTGCAATGCTTCTTGTTAGGCTTGTTGTTGTTGCAAAGCTCGAGCTTGAGCTTGATGTTGTTTCAATGCTTGTAGATAGGCTTGTTGTGCTTGCAATGCTATTGTTAACAATCGGGATTGCACCCTAGTTAAGTTAGACTCAACTATCTTGTGTAACATGGAAACATTATCAAGCTGTGGGTGGCTTATAACAAGAATGAATCTCAAGAGATGGCTAGTTCACCTCACAAATCACCTAAAACTAATGATTTTTCTGAGAAAAGGGATAAAAGGATATCTGAAATAAAATTCTAAAACCTAAAGGGTGATGCAATAGAAACTTTAAAACTTATTCACTAGTTCAGCTCACAATCAACTCTCAAAAACATTTACTTTCACAATCTCATGTGAAACATGCAATAAAAAAGTTATTTGTATGAAGGCTTGAAATTAAACACAACACACAACTTGCATCACATGAAACTTATGCACACATATTTTCAATAGTGAGACATAAAAAGGATTCAACACTTAGAATCACAATGAAACGACAAATCATTTACTACAAAATGAGACAAAACCATGAGATAGGAATGCACTGTTGCTTATATTGATCTGAAAGGAGTTGCCATATCATAATATCATGAAAATTTGAGTTACAAAATTCTTACAAAACTCTCTGCAAGTGATCAAGAGAGGTAGAAGCAATGACATGAAATTAGAAAAAAACTATGTTTTTCTCTAATATATATCTCCAATGTGTCTCCATGAGTGAATGGGAAAAAACTGAGTTAACTGCTCATCAAAATAGAAATCAAGTGTTATTTTCGAGCAAAGGGAAAAAAACTCAAAAATAGAGCCCAAAACTGACTTAGACTGAGTGAAAAAAGATGGAAAGTTTCCCTCCCAAGTAGATCGACCCAAAAGTACTCAAAAATCACTCAAAACTGACTAAAAAATAGAATTAGAAGGTTCAATTCACTTAGTTTTTTCATTTTTCATAAATGAGACTCAAACTGAAAAAGGAAAGTAAACTACAGTTGCCTTAATAGGTGTTATATACTTGCTTATTTTTTCTGCATTTATTTGACATCTATGCAATTTATAAAAACATTACTTTAATAGTGTCTTACATCACTTGTAGTTTCAATTGCAAAATAGAAGAGGTCGACCTTGGCTTTGATTTGATTTATGACCTTACAAAAAATCAAGGCATATATGACATACGATTTATCTTTGCAAAGGATTAGTGCATGGCATTTTATTTTCTTTTAAAATTAAAAGAAATAATTAAGGCACATAACCTAAGTTTCAATATGCACAAAGGGCTTGACATAATACTACTAAAGTATTAACTTGGGAAAAAAGATTAAAAACAACGTGAAAATATACCCAAAAGGGTTGACAAAAAAAAAGGGTAAGAGGAAACCCTAGAACAAACTCATGGCCTCCTATCTCTTTGCATTCACTTGCATCTCATTTTTTGAGTGAAGGTTTTCACTCTACCTCTACACTCCACCATTGGGTTTGATCGAGCTTCCTAGAGTCTTTATGGAGTTTCTAGGCGAGATCTCTCCTGTAGAATTATGATAGCCCACGTGGTATGTTCCATTCTTTGCGTCTTTTGCAAAAGATATAGATTTATGTTTGTTTTTCCACAAAAAATGTTTGGAAAGCTTGCTACTCTTTGTTTTGTTTATTTCATAAGCTCAACCTCTGTAAGAGGTTTTACCATTTTCTACTTCTATGGCCATAGTTTCCATGAAATTTTCTCCCTATTTTTTGAAAAGAATAGAATATAAATCTTCCTTTGCTCTGCTTTTCGATCATCTTTCATGGTTTTATGATCATGGCCATGACTTGTATTTTCTATAGATGATAAAAAATTCACTCCTATTACATACATGCCTCGAGCAAGCTATGGCTTGGACATTGGGTTTCTTTTCATATTTTGCAACATTTTAAAACTTTTATATTCTTCCCCATTGCAAATACAAGATAGGGTTTTGAAAGTTCGTGACCTCCATTGTAGATTTGGGTTTTAAATTTGAAGTGCAGGCTGCGGCCTCTCCATTTCTCTATCTTGAACGAGGGTTTTAACATTCTGTGTATATCTTCCTTTGCTATCAACAAGAGAAAAAACCCTTGCATTCATTATTCTAGTCCATCCCATATGCATTTACTCTTTTGGGCATGTATGCTCTAGTGTATTTTTTTGAAGAGAAAACTACACTTATCTTCATTTTCATGATACCTCTATGCTTTGCTTTCAAGCAACTCATTGTCCTTTGATTACATTTACTCAATGATGTCTTCTACATTTTAAGATGACCATACTACTTAGTCATGTATGCTACATTCATCCACCATGAAAAATGCATTGCCAATCTTCCACTGCCTTGCTATTTGTTGTCATACTGAAAGATTCATCAATTGTCTTCATACCTATATGAGTTCTCCATTGCAGGATGTATCTCATTAGTAGGCCCTTATCTAAAAAGGATAAGAAAAATGTTATTTCTCTTCATCCAAGCTCTCACAAAGCACAAGGGGAGTGGATATGTAGCAATTTCTTGGGGTGACTCAAAAAAGTTTGTAAACATAAAGTTTTTCTATTCACCCAAGATTGCACGAAGTGCAAGGGGAGTGGATACACACTAAAATTTCACACAAGCACGAAAAGTAAAAAATACATCCATTCTTTTTAAATCCTCAAAGGAAATGATGACTTCATTTTAATAGCACCAAACTAAAGTATGAATTTTTGTTGTTCAATTTTAAACCAACATTGCAATGGTGAGGATGTATGGGTTCAATTTTAGCCAACTTTGAAATATCATAGCATTGTAAATTTTAAACTCGATTGAAAGCTAGTTGTCCTAAAGCATGAAATAAAATAAGATATGATGGGTTATATCATCCCATAAGTGTTTGAAAACACTTTTATAATAAATATTAAATGGCAATTTTCTCCTTCACTTCAAGATTTTATGCTCCTCTCCAAATTTGCAAAAAATAAGTTAGCCTTATAAAAAACCTAGAAGTTAGTAAATGATTAGAGAGTAGATTAAACTAAAAATTTAAAGTAGACATGAAAATTTGACTCTCTATTTTACCTTGCATTAGCGCCTCTGTATAATAAAAGCACCACTTTGGTGAATTTAAATAGGACTTCTTTGTTGTACCTATGAAAAAACTAGAATGGTCAAAAGTGTCGCTCTGTCAGAAAAAGAAAAAGCACCGCCATAAAGAAAAAGTGTCATTAGCAAAAACACCGTTGTATAGTAAAAGTGCCACTATGCAACAAAAGTGCTGCTTTGGTAAGTTGCAATAGTGCCGCCCTACCTATAACCTACAAATCATGGGAAACTCAAGATTTTTTTTAGAAATTTGGTTAGTTCTACCTTCCCTCTAGTGCTATTGAAATTACTTTATTGGCTAATTTCCCTCTTTGTTAGATAGCAATAGCGCCATTGTATAGAAAAAGTGTTGTGTAGCAAAATCACTGCTTTGGTGAGTTTTAATAGTGCTTCTCTGTTGTACTTGTAAAAAAAATAGAAAGGTCAAAAGCATCACAATATCAAAAGCGCCGCTCTATCAGAAAAATAAAAAGCATCGTCATAAAGCAAAAGCGTTGTTGTATAGAAATAGCACTGCTATATAGCAAAAACACAACTATGTAGCAAAAGCACCGCTCTGGTAAACTGCAATAGCACTGCCCTGCTTGCAACTTGCAAATCATGGGAAACTGAAGAAAAATTCATTAAATTGGTTAGTTCTACCCTCCTTCTAGCACAAAAATGTGATCATAGATGGTAGGATTGTCTTGTGTCCTAAAGTGGAAGGGATCACATGAGGCTGTTTTCACAAAGCAACAACAACCTTCCTCTCCCAACAATGGAAGGATAACGAGTTCCCTATCCATCTCCTCACAATTCTCCACTCCCACTCCTCATCAGACCTCAATATAGTAACAAGCTTAAATAAAGTTAATGTTCATCACTTTCAACACCTTTTGACATTATGTATATCTCTTTCAGTGATTAACATTATTACTTGATGGTGTCCAATATTAAATTGTCACTAACATAAGCCAAACATGCTAGATCCAATATATTTTAAGCAATATCTAACTAGTTAAGCGATACTCCCAATGAAATACTTGAAAAGATAGAACAAAGAAGCCATTTAAACATAAAGTATTAAGAAATGCATAAAGGAACCTATTTAAATTCCTCAAACCTCATCCCTTTGGGGGATTGGTGCTACATTGATGTGGAATGTCATCCCTTTCCCAATCCCTCGATTGAAACAAGCTTCTAAATGGACTCCATTGATGAATATTGATGAAAACTAAGCTAAAATTATGCTAAATATTAAAATGGATGCAAGATGGATGAAAGCGAGTATTCAAATGTGCAATATAACTTTGCTAAAATGGACATGAATCTTTTTCTCAAACAAATGAGGAATATTTATAGGAGAAAATGGTGAACCGAGGGTCAGGATTGATTTGATCAATCAATGGATGAGAAGCAATGAGAAGTGAAGGCATGAGTCAAGGATTGCCATCAATGGATGAGAATGCAAGTTGACATGGATCAAGGATTTAATCAATGGCTCTCATTGATTCAAAGAAGCACACTTTCTAAAAATTAGGAAGTTGTTAGGAAGTTCATTGCAAGATATTCCATTTCAAATGGAGGAATATTCCAGGCGAATATTCCCTTGCAAGTGGAAGGGTGAGGGAAATTAATGGAGGAAATTAGGGATTCTCATTGAATAATAAGTTTATTTAATGAAAGGGAGTTAAATGACATTTAATTCAATAATTGGGAATATTTAATTAAATGAGAAGACAAGCAATTTAACTAAATAATTCACATTACTCAATTAAATAAGATGTAAATTACCATGAAAGGGGATGAATTAGCCAAATTATATTGATCATTTGATTAATAGGAGAAATCAATTAAGTTAATTAAATAATGAAGATTTTAATTAAATGACTAAGAAGAGGTGATTTAGGATGAACATGGTTTTAATAATCAAATTTAGATGTCTAATATTAGTCAGGAAAATTTCAAGTGACTACATTACGTAAGCCATCTTAGTATATTTTGAAATAAATGTATCGATATACACTTGCTTCCAAACACTCTAAAGTATTTGACAGTAGGAATTCTTCCATACCACAACTCATAAGGAGTCTTTGCATGATTTTCTCTTGCTTGAAATATATTAAGAATGTAGAAAATAGTATGAATTGCTTCTCTCCAATAGACTTCTGGTAGGTTTGCCTCTTTCATCATTATTCTTGCAACTTCCTAAATAGTCCTATTCTTTCTTTCAACCACTCCATTCTATTGAGGAGCCTTAAGGGAAAATAAATTCCTTTTTATTCCATGATTCTCACAAAAAATATTAAACTCATTGGAGGTGAACTCTTCATGTCTGTCAAACCTCAAACACTTGATTTTCATGTCCATTTCATCCTCAAACATGACTTTGAATGCTTTAAACTTATCTAGAGCTTCTATTTTTTTTTGAGAAAAGTAACTCATGTCATTCTAGAACAATCATCAATCAATAACATGAAATACCTGTCACCTTGAAAACTTATTACTTTGATTGGACCACAAAGGTATGTATGCACCAACTCCAACAATATGGTAGTAGATTGTTCTTTGACCTTGAAACTTCTTCTTGCTTGCTTCCCAATTTAAAATTCCTTGTAGACAACATTGATGGTATTTCTAGTCTTTGACAGATCTCTCACAACTTGAACTGAACTGATTCTCAATAGGATATCAAAATTAATGTGATACATACTTCTATTCCATAGAAAAAAATCATTAATCTGAGTCATAAAGCAATGACCATTAGCATATTTAAGTTGATAAACATTTCCATTTATCCTTCCAACAATAATCATAGTTTTAGATCCCTTTTTGATCTCACATCCATCATCCTGAAACATAATATTATAGCCTTTTCTACACATTTTTCCAACACTCAAGAGGTTATGCATTAGACCCTTAACATAAAGAACATCATCTACATTATGCTTGCCATCAAAATTGATAGAACCTTTTCCATATATCTTAGCAGATGTATCATCACCAAACTCAACTAAACCTCCTTCATATTTCTCAAGTCTAACAAACTTTATTTTGTCACCGGTAATATGATTTAAGCATCCACTATCTACGATCCATTTGTTCTTATCCTATCTAATATGAAAAGTAGTGACCCTAGCATTACGACCTAGTTTCAGAGCACTTTCCTTCACACATCTCTTAGAGTTAGAAGAGTTAGATTAAAATTTTATAGCCATGAACAAGCATTCACTATCCTCATCATCCCCATAGTCAAATTCATCATCAAATATACTGGAATCTTCTCTAACATAATAAATTTTATTAATTTATTTACCTTTGTTTTCTTTGTTCTTGTCATTCAAAATCTCTTTTTGGGCATCTTGAAGCATAATGACCTACCTTTCCACAATGAAACATTTGAAGGGTAACTTACCTCTGTATTTACCAATACCCTTTTTCATTCTCCTCACAAATTTTTCTTCAACATCATCGAGATCCTCCTAATCTGATTCTTTAGTCTTTTCTAATTTCCTAGCCTTAAAAGTAGTCTCAAGTTTTGCATTACTTGAACCAAATTATCTTAATTCAAAATCAATTAAAGTGCCAAGTATTTGATCTCTAGAGTAATTATTTAAATTTTGAAATTCCTCAATAGTAGAAACCTTATGACTATAGGATTTAGGTAGAGTTCTCAATACCTTCTTTACCACATCATCATCTTCAATATTTCCACCAAGCCCTTTGATGGAGTTGACAAACTCATCCACTTTTTGCATGCAACTTGTAATGTTTTCATCCTTTGACATCCACATATTTTCAAACATGATCTTTAGATTTTTCATCTTAGCTTGTTTGACCTTATCATCTCCTTCACAAATGCTTTCCAACTTTTTCTAGATTTCATTAGCAGTTTTAAGATTCATAACTTTCACAAGTTCAATATTAGAAAGACCACTCAAAAGAGCACACTTTTCTTTCCCAATGTTCTCATAGGCCTTGATCTCATCATCAATGCTCATGCCATTTGTAGGCATAGTGTATCCAATTATAATAGACTTCCAAACTCCATATCCAAGGGATACCAAAAAACCTTCCATCCTTGTCTTGGAAAAAATGCATAATCCAATCCATTAAATAGAGGAGCATCTCTCTAGTGCACCATCCCATATATACCTCAAGAAATTAAGATTTCTTCCAAGGAACCTTTCTCTAAAACCAATTTTTGAATGCACAAGACAACTAAGAGGGGGGTGAATCAGTTTTACATTAAAAAACCCTCATTAACATTCAAATCCACATCAAATTTAATAACCTTTAAGCTGTTAGAATGATTTAGCATGAAAGAAAAAAATAGAAACTAAAACACATCAACACCATGCATAATAGAACACCAAATTTATGTGAAAAACCCAAGAAGGGAAAAACCAGGGTGAGGATTAGCTGACAATATAAAGTAATTTCAACATTGAATACAAAAGGCTCACTGCCAGAGGGCTCATTCCCAAAAGAAAGAAGGGATCACTACCAATGGGTCACTGCTAGATTGTAGAAAAGAAGAAAGAAGAATGTTACAATGAGAAATTCATCTCAATGCAATAAAAAAGTCCACCAAAACATCACTAACACATTCACAACCTTTCTAAAGATTGTAGACACCTTTTGCTCACTGCTTCTAATAGTATAACTCATTAAAGATCTCACCACACTTCACAACTTCACACTTCACAACTTTTCAATTCATATCATACACTCTACACACCAATCCTCCATCAACATAACACATATTTATACCTTCTTCAACCTTGAAAACGTTCTCCAAGGTCGACTTAGCACCTCAATTGTGCAAATTCAAATTATCTCAACACCAAAGCATTCTCGTGGTGGAAAGGAATGAAGGTAGACTACATCATGCCTTAACTCAAACCTAAATCCACTCATAAACACTATGCCATGCTTCCATAATCACCTAAGCAAATCTGTATTTAGTATAAACACCCAAGGTCGATCGAAACTATGTAAACACCATTAAAATTTAAGTACACACTTCTTCAAATCCAAAGATGACTCACAAAACACCCACAAAACTTAAACATAATCTAGAATATTCCACAAACATCTTTACAACCAACAAATTCCTTCACAACAAATTTTACTTGAAAAACAAACTCATCCTGTTCACCTAGACAAACTTCCACATAGTATTTTAAGAAATCATCTTGTGAAGAAACAAACCATGAACAACTTTGATTGAAGGTAGATATGAACCTTATCATAACACTTCTGGAACTACAAGAACAAAACACAAACTATGGATAAATGTAGAGAAAAACCATTTCTCCCAGATATCACTACATCATTTCACACACAAGTGAACATAGCTTCTTCTGCACAATGATCTAGACCAATAAATTTTAGATATAATATCTATTGAAACCTCTAATCAATATATTTGAACTACACAAGTAGATCTTCGACACAGAAGAAATGCAAAGAAAAACTAGAACATCACTCTATATGCCAAAACACCTCTACAACACATGGTTTCCTTTTTTCTTATTCAAATTTTCTCAAAAGAACCTAGAAACCAAGAACCATAAACAAATTTTCATTATCTTCACCACTTCCTCATCATCACCAAACCAACTGCAACATAGAAAATCAACCAAACAATATCCACAAACAAAAACTTATCAAAGGAACACTAGAGGTTGACACTAGTAGCACTTACTAATGATAACATAATTAAACTAATCAAAGCATCATCACCACTTCTCAACCATCACTAATTGACATAATTGACAACACAAACATAATCCTATTAACATAAATGAAAATTCCAACTACACATACTTGCAACATAATATCTGACATATACTCAACTTCAGTAGTGGACAAAGTAACCACAACCTATCACTTACCCATACAACTAATTGCACCATCAAATAAAGTAAACATATAAGCATTGGTGGATTTTCTACTATCAATATCACTTGCCCAATTTGAATCCACATAACCATGAATATCAAGGGAAATATTTTCTTCAGTCAAATTACTATGATAACACAAGGAATACTCTAAGGTACCACATAAATATCTGAAGACTCATTTGATTGAATCCCAATTAAATCTACCAGGAATAGACATATATCTAGAAAGAACACCCACTACTTGGGAAATGTCTAGTCTAGTACAAAACATATCATACATCAAACTTCCAACTACACTCTGGTAAGGAACTCTGCTCATCTTGTCCATCTCTTATGGTGATGTTGGAAAATTTGAAACATATAACTTTGTTCCAAATGAAAAAGGAACACATAATGGGCTACAAAATTGCATGATAAACCTCTATAAATTGAATTGACATACTTACTTTTTGCAAGACATAGCTTTTTGTTCTCTCTTTCCCTTCTAATGTCCATCCCAAGAATATGCCTATCTACACCAATATCTTTCATTTCAAATTTACTAGCAAGTTGTGACTTTAGTTCTAAAATCAGACATTTCCCTTTGTCAATAAGTAACATGTCATCAACATATAATGCTATAAACAAGAAATGATCACCATCAGTTTTATAATAAACACAATGATTTGATTTAGAATGCTCAAATTCCAAACTCAACACATATACACCAAATTTTTGGTACCACATCTTAGGACTTTGTTTTATGCCATACAAAGATTTCTTTAATTTGCAAACCAATTTACTTTTACCTTTCACCATGTAGTGCTATGGATGTGACATATAAAGATCCTCCTCCAAGTCACCATGAAGGAAATAAATTTTCACATCCATTTCCTCAACTTCTAAATCATAAGCAGTAGCAATAAAAATAAAAAACTAATGGATGCCATTTTTGCAACATGAAAAAATATCTCACCATAAACAACACCCTCAACTTGAGAGTAACCTTTCACAGCCAACCTTTCTTTGTACTTCTCAATACCTCCATCTCAACCAATCTTTTTCTTGAACACCCATTTGCAACCAATAGGTTTTTGTCCTTCAGGAAATGGCACAAGATCCAACGTATCATTTTTCTAAAGATGCCATTTCTTCAACCATAGCAATCTTCCAAGATTTTGTATCTTTCATACCTAATGCCTCTTCTATAGAGTTGGGTTCATCCATATTAGTATCCAAAGAAAAAAACGCATCTCCAATCATTAGGTGAATACCTTTCAGGTGGTTGTCTATACCTTGTAGACCCATGAACAAGTTGAGTTGGAGGTTCTTCCTCCTCTTCTAAAGATTCAGAGCTAGATGAGCTATCCTCAATTTCTTGTGTATCCATGGGACTCAATTCAACTTTCTCAGGCATAGAAGGAAGTTGAATCACATCTTCCTATTTACTTTGTTCTAGCTGCAATCTAATAGAAGATGACTTATTTTATCTAAAAATAACACTTTCACTATATATTACCTTCTATGCAATAGGATCCCAAAGCTTGTATCCTTTCACACCATAACTATATCTGATGAAGATAAATTTCACAACCTTGTTCTCCAACTTTTTTTACTTCTCCTTTGGAACATGCACATATGCCTCACAACCAAAAAATGTAATATGTCTTAGTGAAGTATTGTGACCATTTCATGCCTCTATAGGCATATTGTCAACAAGAGCTGATGTAGGAGAACTATTAATCAAGTAATAAGTAGTGGCAACAACTTCAGCCAAAATTTTTTGTTCTAGACCAACACCACTCAACATACCCCTAACATTCTTCATCAGTGTCAAGTTCATTCTTTCTACAACTCCATTCTATTGTGGAGAATATGGATTTTTCTTTTGTCATTGAATACCACAATCTTTACAAAATTTATCAAAATAATTAGAGAAAAATTCACCACCATTATCAGTTCTCAAAAAAATTATTTTCTTTTCAGTCTGCAACTCAACCATTGCTTTAAATTGTTTAAATGGACTAAAAACTTTATATTTACTCTTTAGAAAATATACCACGTCCTTCTAGTGGAATCATCAATGAATGAAACATAATATGTGTATTTACCAATTGAAGGAATATCTATAGGACCAAACACATTAGAATGAACAATATCTAATACACCACAATATTTATGAGAAATTAAGGTGAATGTGGTTTTGTTTTCCATAAATGCAATGCTCACATAAATCAAATTCAAGATTAAAATCAAACAAACCTTCAATAAGGTTTTTATTTTTCAAGGTTTGTAAACCCTTTTCTCCAATGTGGCCAAGTCTTTGGTTCCATATCATAGGTTTCTCTACAGGTAACTTTGATTCAAAAGAAAGAGCACCCTTGGGTAGCTAGAAGCCATGACCATCTGCTAAAAAAGATGTTGGAATTGTGTGCCTTAATCATCACAGGCTGTAACCTCTAAGAGAGCCAAGTCAGTGTGGCATATGTTGTGTTTGGCTGACTACTAGCTATTCTGAATCTTGTTGAAATTCCCTAGTCGCTATGACTTGGTTTCGGTCTTGCTGAATAGAACTATCACTGTGACAAGAAGCATTCGCTATGAATTTTTGTCGAGTAGAGACCTCTAGCTAACAGTATTCTCTTATCGAGCATCGGGGAAACACAAGGGTCTCAGGGAGAAGTCCCAGTGACTTGTGAAAGTCTCACTGATAGCATATGGCTATTGGGGTAATCACAAGGGCATCAATATGATGTCCCAGTGACAATGGAAGGTCTCGGTGACAGTGCTTGGGGTCTTCACGGTGACTCAAAAGACTTCGGTGTGAAGTCTTGTCGACTTGGAGGAGTCTCGCCGATAGTCTTCAGTATGACATGTTCGCTCGGTGAAAGGTCTTGGCGAAGGTCAAATGTATTACTGACTCGGTAAGACATGGGTGCTCGATGTGAGGTCTTGGCGAAAGAAAAAAGTCTTTCCGACTCAGTAAGACATGTTTTCTTGGAGTGAAGTCTTAGCAAAAGATGAATGTCTTGCCGACTGTCAGGTGCTTTGGTGAAACTTGAGGAGACTTGGCGAAACCTCTTGGCGAATGGAAAAAGTCTTGTTGATGGAAAATTTGAAATCGATGTGACTTGTGAGCATCGGTATGAGTCTTGCCGATGAGAAATCTCTTGCTGATAGCAATGCGATGGATGTCAAAGGTTTCGGTATGACTTTGGAACCTCGGTATGATCTCCTGGAGAAAGTGATAAGTCTCGCCGATTGGTGGATGCTTCGGAACAACATGAAGACTCGATGAGAGGTCTTGGCAAGAGCAGAATTTTTGGCTGATAGAAGACTTCGGGGTAACTTGAAGGCTTGGTATGATGTCATGGCGAAAGACGTTAGTCTTGCTGACTACACTTCAGAATGACCTTTGAACATTGGTATGAAGTTTCATCGAATGGCGATTGTCTCACCGATGAGAATGCTGAGGTCGATGTGACTTGAAGACTTCTGTGTAAAGTTTGGGTGAAGAGTGATAGTCTTGCCGACTGATGAAATCTTTAGAATACCTTGTGATCTTTGGTGTGAGGTCTTGGTGACATGGCGAAGTCTTAGTGATAACTCTCTAGACTCGATGTAACGTCTTGCCGATAGTGAAGACTCTTGGCAATAATGATGATATGGGCTCTATGGCATCGGGGAGACACAGTTAGTGTCTCATCGACATGCGAATACTATCTGAGTGCTTTTGACCATTTGGATGACTGTCCTACGTGGTGTGACCTGGACGTATTATCTTCTATGCAAGGAAGTGGAAACATCTATGATGCTGAGCTGGATGATTTGACAGTTGTGATCCGATAGTTGGAAACAAACCGATTCATAGAGGCTAGAAGATGAGAATGAATGTATAAACATATGCATTGGATGTTCTGAAGAAAAAAGAAAAAGGAAGCTGATAAGTCAAAGAGCTAGGAAGCTGAAGAGCTGATGAGAGGTGAAGGATGAGAGGCTGGCTGCATGGCCGGGGGCCTTGAGGCTAGAATAGAGGAGAAGAGAGAGCTCTTGATCATGAATCATGTTTGACTTCTCTTATGTTTATCTGCACTGTATATGTGATGGTATTGTAACAGTGCGAATATTGTTTAGTTTGAGAGGGTGATCATAAATTGTACAAGGAGATCTGTTGCTACTAGTTGTATCCAGAATGAACAAGATGTAATCTTTGAAAAGGCTATGAGCCTAAAACTGTATTGTAACTTTCTGTTGCTGAATAATACAATGGCTCGAACTTTGGAGAGTGGAGTTTTTCACCTAAAAGGGTTTTCCCCACATAAATCTTTGTGTTCTATTTTTGTCTCATCTTTCATGTCTGTATTTGTTCTGTTAGAGAATCTGTTAATGCATGCTATTGAATTTACATGTGTTTTTCTCAGAAGGATTAATGAGGGAAATGAATTGTGTCTATTTCCACTTTAGGACATAGTTGTATGTGTCTTTGAGGTAACCTAATCGAAATTAAAGTTACCGAAGGCACTACTATATGGAGTTTCCATTAGATAAGCTCCATTGATTTTCTTACAAGTGGTATCAGAGCCTTCTTCTAGTTGTTGGTTTTGGGTATTTCTCCTATGAAGATTTCTTTGCTTGATAGGCTAGAAGAGATCTGGAGGAATGGACTGATGTATTGATCCTTTGATGAGTGGAAGCCTTGTGGTATTCTGAGATAGCATGCAACTTGAAGGATGGTCAAGATGGAAAAGGGAGTTGATCATGTTGTGATCTATGTCTCCTAGTTGG
The DNA here is from genome assembly GCA_007258455.2 of Sequoia sempervirens. Lineage (NCBI taxonomy): Eukaryota > Viridiplantae > Streptophyta > Pinopsida > Cupressales > Cupressaceae > Sequoia > Sequoia sempervirens. Next base: position 417,103,650 of record VDFB02193867.1, read on the forward strand.
TAGCAGTTTAACCTTGGAGTATGAGGTGGATTTATTTTCTCTGTGGTTGTGTAGCAGTAAAGCTTTCATATTGGGCATCTGTGTGTTAGGCTCCTAGGTGATATGGAGAAGCCTAGGTTGTTTCTTTAGCCATGGAAGAGAAAGTTATGCTAGGTGGTGGTTCCCTGCGTTACAGCACTGCCTTCTATTAACCTCAAATGTTGAAGTTGGCTATGGAGTTAATCATTAGATGATTTTACAAGCTTCTTAACAGCCTTTCTCTTTTCTCGATGCATGTTACCGGTGGTTTTAGAGTTGGTCTGAAAGGGACCTAGATTCTCCTGAACTGTTGTTTTCCTTTCTAAGGATGTTTTGTACTTGCATGGCTCTGTGATTTTGTAGGTTTTACATGGTTGAGCAAAACTTGTGACCATGTAGGAGTTGATGTTAAGCTATTGTCTAGACACTGGACTTTTGGGGTGTTGTTGGATGAGATAGTTGCAGTTCTGCATGCATGCTTGGTGCATGACTTGAGGAGGTATGATTTCTTCTCTACATGGGAGTGTTAGTAGGTGATTCATCACTCAACATTCCTGTGGTGGTGCTTGTGGGTTCCTTGATTATGGTGCTCATTGTGGACATGATTGGAAAATCATATTTGGCATGATCTGGTGTTTGAGTCATGTTGTCTACATGGTTATTCTCTTTGAGATCTCAGCTTTTCACTTCCAATGCAGTCGATGGGTTTGCATGTTTCGCTGGAATGGATCTACGAAGTTGTGCACGTTGTGGGTCGGCTTTACCTACACGTTGTCGTGGAGACAACTTCTTGAAGTGGAACGCCCAATGGTAGCTGATTTGTTCGTTGGTATAGACTTGTTAGTTGGCCTTGTCATTGGTCACTCTGCAGCCAATTCATCTCTGTTGAAGGAAATATGTCAGCACCAGAATCTGCTTCTAGTAATTCCTTCGGGAATTAGTTTTAGGCCTCTGACCTAGGGGGAGCTGTCAGAAGAAAAATATTGTAATCCCCTATAGGAAATTGATACTAAAATGTGGACCAATCCAGTAGGTGGATCAATTCTTTTCAGATGTTGTTTAACCCAGTCGGAGGCAGTATTATAGAGTTTTGGAAATCTGCAAAAGAATTATTTGTCTCAATGCATCAAAATAGAGTAACTAGATGAATTAGGGTAAAGACATTTATTGTGACAAGAAGGGTTAGGGGTGCAGATGATACAAGAAAATTTCTATCCTTCATTTGTCACTTTGCATTTTGGTGAAAAGTAGTTTGAAGAGCCCTAGAGTGAACTTTACTGATTTGTGGAGAGACTCAAAGCATGAAGAAGATTCTATGATTAAACTCTAATCCGATGGAAAGGTATTTATAAAAAAGCCAGTGAATTTGTGATTTTGTAATCATGGCCACTCCATTGGTATTAGAGGTTAAGGATAGACCACATCCTAAATTCAAATGGCATCCTTATAAGTTTGTTGAGACCGAGCCCTTAGGAGAATTTTCATCTATACCGTACAGCGTATTGCACACAAAAGATATTAGGGCTTATATACATGCCAATATTAAAGAATTAGGAATCTCTCAAATAATAAATTTGTATTCCCATCATATAATTGGAGAGGATTTTATTGTAAAGCCATAATTTCAAACTCTAGAAGAGAACAAGTTCATGCAATTTGTAAAATTTCCCATATTTGAGGAAAATGAATGGGTTAGATACATTTTGAGTCGTGTTCATGCCGAGCTCATGTGGCTAAATATACCCTTCAAGATCACAAAAGAGGCAATATGCACAATCACAGGTCTAAATTCCATCGGTAGACTCCCAGTCTTGAAATCCCTAGAGAATGAGAAGGTTATTGAGGCAACAGGTGCACAATGGGATTGAAGGGAAATGACAATAGAAGATATTGCTGATGTGGATGTAAAATTTGCATCAATGGTCATTGGCTACAAGATATACCATTCTATCTGGGATAATTCTATATCCAGTATGGCCATCTATTCAGCTTATGAGATGGTTAAACAAAATACAAAATATGATTTGTGTGAGTTGCTCAAAAGTCAGTTGATGGAGAATTTGAGCAAAATCAAGAAAGATAAGAGGAATACTTTCAAATATGGTAATATTCTATTGTGTTTATTCTTCTATTTCATGGATGAGGTTCTGAGTGTTGGAAAAGTACATTGGAAAAATGATGAACCTGTAGTTGTTCAGATAAGGAACATGTTGTTTGGAATTGGTGATCATCAGGTTAGAAATACTACCCTCTGGGGGTACTTCAAAAATTTCTAGAATATGATGCATGCTAGGGAAAGAATTCCCACTTCAATTGTGGAACAATACAAAGATACTATTTGTTTCATGGTGGATTTTGACCAATGTTACATGGAAGTTGTTGATCCCAGAATAATATGGATCATGCCTATGGGATATGAAGTAGAGGAGAACATTCTGAAAAATGTATGCAGAACACTTGTTGAATTCACCTTTAGATTAGGGAGAAGATAGGTTTGGAAATTATGCAGAGAAGAGTATGTAGGTTCATGTGGAACTAAAAAAAATGATGATAATCAAGAGAGTGAGAAAAGAGGTAGAAGGTTTTGCAAAAAATATGGGAATACCTGTAGAAAAATTGGATGAAGTGAGGAGGAGAGAAGAGGTAGAAGTGGCAAAAGAGAAAGAAAAAATAGTTTGCTAGTTTGAGAGCATCTTTTGCTCACACTAGATCTACAAGGAGTTCCCCTATAGCCAAGCTAGCTCAAGAAAAGCCTCCTAGTAAAAGGAAGAAGAATAAAAGAACAAGAACATATGAACCTATTTAAAAAGAGGAAACAAAATCAGAAGTTTTGAGAGAAATGAAAGCTATTAGAACTCAGGTTGTCAAGTTAAACAAGAAAAAATCTTCTGGAAAAGAAGGAAAATTTTGATAAACCTAGTATGTCAGTTGAGGAAGTTGAAAATGTAGTTATCAAGGACAGTAATCTTAAGCCCCTTTGTGAATTGTATGAAACTTTTGATAAATCAGGTCAAAGAATTCTTGAAGAAGCCACAATAAAACATATGAACATTTTCAATAAAGTTCTTGCTGAGATTATGTCTGGCTTACTAAAGAGTCTGTATGATATTTTGGAGTCGAGAAGATTAAGTGCTAGTATAGAAGAAGAGAATCTAAGGAAGAGAGTTCTTACAGATTTATGTCCAAAAATGTCATTTGAAGAGATGAATTCACTCATTGAGAAGGCTAAAAAGGAATTTAAGATCAAGACAAGGGTGAATAAACTCATGATTGGTGAAACTGATGTTGTTTTTGGTGAAACCAAGGAGATTCTGGAAGAGTTTTTGTTAAAGAATAAGATTAATGTTGAGGAAATGAATACTGAAAAATGTTCTAGAAAATGAGGAAGTGAATGCAGATGCTAAGGATTTTCAGATTCCTCCTAATGTGGAAAATATAGAGACACCTATGGAAACTAAAGTTTCTAAGGTGGTATTAGCTAAGAAGAAGAAGGTGCAAAATGAAGAGGTTGAAGCACCCAAAGGCAATCCAGAAACAGTCTCTGAAGAACCCAAGGTTGAAGAAGAAAAAGTTCAAGTTAAGGAGATCATAATGGAGGAAGTGAAGAGATCTCTGATGGGGCACTAGGAAGATTTTGATCCTGAATTGGATGAAAGCTCAGTTAATCTATTCACTTTTTCCCCAATTCAGATGATGAAGGTCACATCAATTGCTCAAGCTAAGGCTAGTAAGAAGATTCTGAAGTCTCACATAGAGCATAGTGAATTGCTAAGCCTTACATCTAGAGTTTTATAGAAATTAATGCCTACTCATGTCATGGATCCATCTGGTTCCTCTTCTGATGAGCTAAAGAAGCTCATAAATTTTGTAAGTACTCAATTCGATTCTCTTGATAAATCTCTTGAGGATAAAGTACAAAAAGAGTTTAATGGTAAAAGACTTAGTTGGTTGAAGGAAGTGATTGCAAAGGATAAGAATCTATTAGCCACCTGCATGAAGAACATTCAATGTTCTATATCTGAAGCTGGAAAGGCCTATAAGGAATGTTTGGTTTTGTCCAAGTTTACTGAAGGTAATGAGAAAAGGGTGAAGGATCTTGAAAATCAATTGGCTATCATTTATGATACTTTGGATCCATTAAGCTAGTGATGTTGCTCAAAAAGAAAGTCAAGTAACATCTTCACTTGACAAAATAAGATGCCTGAAGAGTGGAAATTATATGACTATTGGGAGAGTAAGTGAACTCAAAGGACTAATTAGTCTGAAGATTGAGATAATGGTGAGTGCTTTGAAGGAAGTGAAAGTTGTTGTGGAAGATAGTGACCCAGAGAATCTTGATTCTACAAAATCTCAATCTTACTTAATGTGTGGTCACATAACAATTTTGGAGAGTCTCAAAAAGGTTTGCGATGACAATTTAAGAGTGCTCAAGCAAGATTTTGTAGATATTTTCAAACTTTTGTAAGTTACAATTTCATGCTTGTACAGTTTTGGAATTTTGTTTTGTTTCCCCAGTTTTTGTCATTGATGTCAAAGGGGGAGAATTGTACAGTGAAAAATGTATATTCATAGGGGGAGTTGTTTTTTTGAGCCGAGACTGAAGTTTCTTTTTGAATTTTTGAAGTGGAAGTGTAATTCATGTTGGTTTTGATCCAACACTTCATCATTTTTCACTAAGTGTTGCCATCAATTCCAAAGGGGGAGATTGTTGGAAAGAGACACTACAATTATGCTTTGGTGTTTTCATTGATGGAAACCCTAGTCGGTAATTGGATCCGTATAACACCATTTGCTTATACTGACAGTCAAATTGAGGATAGTTAGGAAGTACAAAGCATTTGACAGTTTGGTGTTCAACAATTCACGTGTAGATTTCTAGTTGTTATCTTGAGTTGTGGATCTCATGAAAGGTGCATCAGTGTATTTCTTGTGTTATCCAAAAATATTAGTGCCTCGTACCAAGTCATGTGTAACTTTGGAGATTCGGTTGATACTTTTTTGTTTATCAGTATTTTGGGGCTGACTCAGTTCATAAAATGTGGTGCAGATATTCAAGGAATGTTTATTCGAATATTTTTATGTTTGATCTCTTTTTTTCAGGTCCAAGCTAAGTTGTGGATGGTTGTTGTAGATGTGAATTGGATAATTCTTAAGTTTCGAGCCGATAGTTGCTAATATTTTTAAGTTTTATTAAAGCTGACTTGTTGTGATTAAATTGTTAGTCACGGATATATATGTATGATCTATTATATCATTTTTGGGTGTGTGTGTGGTGTGTCTATTTGAATTTCAAGTATCAAAAAAGTGTTAGAGAAATTTTATGCACAGTTTCACTTGTGCATAAAGAGTGTGTGATGTGAGTCAGAGCAGAGTAGAGCATAAGTGCAGTATAATTCAGAAGGATAGAAGATCGACAACTGAGCCTAACTGGAACTATAATCAAGAATTTGTAGATGTTATTCTTCTATTTCATTCTCTTGGATCTAATTCAAATATCTGTAAGGTATTGTGCCTTCCTATTTTTAGCAGTGAACTCTAGGCAGTTTGTCTGAATGCAAGTGCACTCCCATTTTGCAAACTTCTTTTTGAGTATACTCAGTTTATATTGTGGATTGGCCATCCACTGTGGTTTTTCCCCTAATAGGGTTTCCACGTAAAAATCCTTGTGTTATAGTGTTATGGTTAATTGCTTTTTGTTTTTGTATATTTCTCTTGGTTGAATGTTTCAACTGGGTTAATGATCAGAATAATAAAGTTAGATTTTGCAGAACATTGATTCACCCCCCCTCAGTGCTGCTTGTTTCCAAAAAAATCTACATTCTAATTGCATTTGTAAATTTGCATTAGGTTTGAAACCAAATTTGAAAGTGTTCATTGCATCTATTTAGCTATTTTGAATTTAGTTTGAAAAGTGAGAATTGCATAGTTTTGTGTCAAAAAGTCATAAAAATCATCATTTTCAAATACTGTGGAGTAGGATCAGTCATTACTACATTTTACATCTATAAATTGCATTTGAAAGTTCCTTTTATTGCTTAGAAATATTGAAAATTGTTGCATACTTACATCTTGCATTGTAAAATCTTAAATTAGTCAATTTATGGAAAAATATTTATTGTAACACCTACACACACAAAATAGGAACCTAAAATAGTATTGTATAAATCCAAATTTTGAAATTTGCAAAAATCTTTGCTAGACAAGGGTTCCCTGGGTGACTTAGTCCAAGATTTTTTTGCTCAGATTCTTGTGAAAAAACCATTTCAAGGTCCTCTTTCTAGATATTTTTCTATTTTTCATTTTACTATGATATAATGGTCTAAATTTCATGCCATACATAATATTGTCATAATGGCTAAATGTTTTGGTAAAATATTGACTTCCTTGAAATATTTTGTTGTTTCATGTTGTGTGTTTAGAAATGACTCTAATTTAGATGACTAAGTTCATATTCATTCATCTCCCAATGTATATCTCCTTAACAAGGATATCTTGAGGCAAGAGGAGGAAATCATGAATGTATTCATAAACAATACCTTTCCTAACCTTGAGAATAATGTGGTCCTTTATCCTTCAATGAAATGGCCCAATCACCCATACCGATAACTAGCATCACCCACCATACCACCACTTGAATTTTTTTACACATCACATAGGGAAAGTGATTTACAATCCATCCCTCAACTTAGGCACATGGAGTAACCTACTGAAAACAAACATGATGCACCCATACCACCCATTGAGATTCCATCATATGAAAACAAAGTTATTGATACACCTATTAGCTTAGAAAAATTTTATGGCCAAGGCTTTAGGATCTTGACAAAACAACAATATGATATAAATAATGAACATGAAATCCATTCCCTTTTGGAAAAAATTCCATTTGAAGACACAAAAGGCATAGGTTACCAGGGTCCTCTACCTTTACATCAAACATTTGCTCCATCATCCAAACAACACAAGATTCATGGTCCCATTAGAAAAGGTTGGTTACTTGCCCCATATCCTTTATCCTAGACTAAGTGTACTTTGGATACACTTTTATAATTGGGATTCATTACATTACAACATGTGAAGGAAAGAAGAGGTAGTAAAAGGAAGAATAAAAACACAACCTATTTCCCATATCATAGAACATTTGGACACATAGTTGATGAATTTCATGTTTTGAAGAGAAAGTTGGAATGATTACATCTTGATAATGATAGATTTGATAGGATGATAGATTAAACCACATCTATTGTTAATCCTTTCCATGTGGTAGTTTTAGCCTCACATGATTCTCATTTCTATGCATGGGGTTATAAATTAATTTTTATGCAATCATATTCAATATTCAAGGAGAAATATGTCATCATTCATTTTGGCTCATAGTTCTCACTATGCTTGGGGGGGAAAGGTTCCTTAGCCTTGCATTAGGTGCATTCCTTCTTACAAGGCATCCCTTTGTATCTCCTTAAAATATTAGTGTAGCAAGTACACTAACATTTTAAGAGGGGCATATAGTCCCCCACACATTGTTTGCATAAGAAATTTGGTCCCTTTTTAGTGATGATAGCATATATCTCCTAGAAAGTGTGACCTTTTTAATTAAAAATGTGGCCTCCTTAATCTATGTTGGTGTCTCCTTTGTGGTGATATTAGACTTGATATCCCCTAAGAGTGTTACTTTTCATGGAATATGATGTTCCCTTTGGTGGTAATACTATAACTAGTGTTCCCTAAAATGTGACCTTCTGTTTCATGACTCGTCCTCTCTTAGTGGTGGTATCATGCATGATATTCCCTAAGGTGTGACCTTTCATGCATTGAGTAGAACCCCTTTGACACCTTTTGTGGTGGTTTTGCTTATAAAATCCCTTGAAGTGTGGCTTTGTTCACCCCCTTGGATGTTAAAATATTGTGTATCCCCTAAAGTATTTGTTGTTCATCCTTGGACATTAAAATTTTGTACACCCCTTGAGGTGTTTATCATTCATCCCCTAGAACATTAAAAAAATTTACAACCCTAGAGGTGATTTCCGTTCATCCCCTTAGATGTTAAAAAGAGATATTTTACAAGATAGTCCATGGATTTGATATAATGCAACACACAACTTGCTTGTCGGTGGAGCCATGTGTTTCATGAGTGACTTAGTATAATGTTACTTTCTAGCCTTGTTGAACCCATCCTATTGCATGGACACCTAACATAACATAGCTTGCTATCCATTATTTCCTTGTAGCTCATAAGTGACTTGGCATAACACATCTTTCTAGTCCTTATGGGAGCACTCTCTTGACTAACATTTATTCAAGATTTGATGTTTGGAATTTGAGACAAATTTAAGATTAAGGTCTCTTTACCTTACCTAAATGAATCCTCTTAGCACTAACTTTGTGTTTGTGTTTTGTAGATATTCTCTTATGTTCATATTAGGTTGTGTTATGTAGTGTATTATTTTTTGTGTCATGTATATTTTGTTTAATCTTGTTGCATTACATGCATGTGTGTTCCCTTATCTTTATGTTGTCTTGCCATAGGATCTTGAATATGAGGGGCTTGTGCACTCCCCCTAGATTCATTTTTATTCTATCTCTTCAACATTTAGATGATCAGACCCCTCTTGACATATTTTATACTTTAGTGTGAGTCTAAGTGTAAGTTCATACTCTAACTAAAGTGGGGGCTAAATGTAGCATCATAAATTGTCACCCTTGACAACTTCATACTATGTTTTTCTCCTACCTAAGTAATTGGACCTAATTGTACATCTAATGTATTAAATTTTTCATTCCATGGCCCATTCAGACATTTATCAAGAAAACCCATTTGCAAAGCCAAAAAAACATTTAAGTTTTTTCTCCCAACACCTTACATCCCATAAAATAGGGTCAAGACTAAGTCACCCTAAGCGACCTGGTCCCCCTATTTTTCCTCCAAAATTTAATATGTTAGAGTTAGCATCTTATTATTTGAATTTCAAATGTCAAATTTTGACTATTAGGATTTATTTTTTGGAAATTAGATTAATTACATATAAATACCTAGTCATTGCATCAATTTAAAACTAACAAGCAAGAAGTTGAACAATCTATGATAAAGCAATTCTAAAGAGTATTATTATCAAGTCAAGAGAATTCAAGAACATATTCATTGAATAATTTCAACATTGAAGCATTATATCAAGCTTTATGTGAGTTTATTTATGTTTATGTTATCAATTTATTTTGTGAGGACTAACCCTTGTAGATCTTCCAAGCATTCAATCCAATTTGCAATCAAGCCTTGAGGTGATGTGCATGAATTTAGTTCTTCAAGGATAATCAAATTTGGGTGGTGAGTTGTAATCCATTGTTTTTGATAAGGTAAGAAAGGTTTTGAAAGGGCCCAACACCTTGTAGAGAGAAAAAAAAAAGGAAACTCCCAAACACCAAAGTATCAAAATTTTCCAACAATTCAGAGAGGAAAAACCAGTGGACATACCATTGTAACATAGAAAACTAACAACCAACACATGGTCACCAAATAACCAAGAGTGAAAAACCACTCAAAACTAAGAGTATTCCTAAGTTAGAGCCAAAGAAACATCAAAGGCCAAGAGCCAAAAGGAACTTAGAAAAGTAAACACAGGATTCAGACCAAGATCCCAAACCCAAACATAGACCCCACCTTAATGGGATCCAAGAAAGGGGAAAAGAAACAAGGCAATAAAAGTACCCAAAAATAATATAGCTTCCCAAAACTCTTCACCTCAATAGAAGAGTATGACAACACTACAAAGAATAAAGCAGCCAGAAGCCCACAGTAGCACCACCAATCCCCTCTAACAAAATCAATCTCCACCTAAATAGGAGATAGGTCCACCTCCATTGGAGAAGAAAAAAAGGGGGCCATCCAAAGATCATTACTTTCAACCAGATCCACAAACTCTACCTTAAAAGGATATGAATCCACCTCAATAGAAATCACAAAATGAGGAAACAGGAAGAAAGTAACAGCAAAAAAAGGAGCACCAATACTCATTAACCTTAACCCCACTTGGGTTGTGAGAGAGAACAAGACTTCCAAAGGAGCTCTAAAGCCAACCCCCATCAAACACATTTGTAGCAGGGAACTAGCAGCACAAATCCACCAGCATAAACCAATCTGCACCACACAAGCAGCAAAACCCCATCTCCCTTAAACAAAGATGGCCTCACTAACCTTCATACCCAACAATACTATGACCACAAGTGACCACAAAACAAGCCAAAGAATCCAACTACCAGTTAAAAACATAGGCAAAGATACTGATAGCAACTAGACCCCCAAAGAGTCTAAGAAAACTCCTCCTTTATAGTAACAAACTCTGTAGAAAAAATTTAAACTGACTCCATATTCTACCAAAAAGAGGCAAAATAGGAAAGTAGAGAAAGGCGTAGCCATCACCACGAAGCCACAGAGGCTCACAGCAAAGGATGAGCTACTAGGAGAGCTCGTGCAACAATCTAACACCCAAAAGGTAGACTAGAGGAGGCAAAAGGCATCAACTGAGCACACTTGGCTAGAGAAAGAAAAGAATAGGACAATAAGTACATCAGATAAGGGAGAGACTACCAAAGGAATAATTCCCAAACATGCTAGAGCTAGAGTCCCTAACCTTAACCCAGCCACGTGCCTTACAAAAGCCCTAGACAAGCCACTCCAAGGACAAGACATAGCATAAATGACTTCCAAAACCTCAACAACTCCCAACAGGGGTAGACAACAGAGTCGGTATGCCTACATAGAGAGAGGACCCTCCCAAAACCCAAGCAAATAGAAGCTAAACTAATGGTCAATATGTAATCGATCTGTAGAATCGTCCAGTACAAAATTCATCATCATCATCTTCATATTCAAAATAGTCATCCTCTACATCCCCAGAGGAACCCAAAATTCCTTGCCTGTTACTTCTCCCACTCATAGCCATTGACCCCCAATCCTAAAAGTGATTTTTTACATTGTTATTATCCAACAATAATGGTATAGTTCCAATCCATTTTTTATTCATCATTCATTTTTCATTTATCATCTATCCCTTAAAAGGATAAGCTCTCTTTTATCAACTTTGTCATTATGGAGGTGGAAACACCAACTCATGATTTGACTAAGATAGGCCCCTATATAGGATAACCCTTCATCTCTCTTTGAATGTGCTGATTATAGATATGAATAATTTTAGAGGAATATTGAAGATCATTTATTCATTATTGCATTCAAACCCTACAACTTGAAAACGTATGGAAACTCAGATATCTCAACATCCAACAAAGTTCTGAAAGTGAGACATGGAAGGAAGAAGGCTATGATCTAGCTCCAAAAGATATTGAAATAAAGTTCTAGATTTAGCTACTAGGACATAGTCTCCCTAGGAAACTTGGTCCTCCAACTTTAGCTCCAAATTTATACCACAGGTACACAAAACTATGTTCAATCTATTTCCAAACTTTGAATTTGTTTGTGGCATTCTAGATTTGTTTTCTTTTTGCATCAGAATAGGTCATTTACATATTTTTTTAGTCACATCATTGCATTTCATATCAAATCCATTCCAAAGTCCTTAAATTTAGATCCTAGGGTTGACTGGTGCACCTTTCAGGTTGTAATTCAATATTCTATCTTAGTTGATCTTGAATTTAATGATAAGAGGCACCTGCCACAATTGTGGAAAATCCCTTGAAATATTAGGGTGAAAATCCTTAGGGTTTCACTTTTCCACCTTATCAATACTTCTACTCAAATGGTCTTTTTAAAATCTAAAATATAGAAAAAATTATTTCCAAAGTGGATCCCTAGGATACCAATTTCTTCATTCCAGTAGACAAAATCCAAACTAGATCAAAAATACTTAGCGCTTCACAACTAAACCATGCCACAACATAGCATGTACCAATATATAAAACCTTAAAAATAGCCACATCCTTCAACTGATTAAATATTTTTTACTCATAGAATATAAAGTATGAACTCACCTCAAATATGATTGTAAGCATTTTTTACACTAATATTAATAATTTTAATGCATAAATACACAGGATGTCTACCATTGCTAATTATCAATGTGGACATCAAAGAAAGAGATAAATACATTTAAAATTGACTAGTTCTATCATTATCATTAATGATGAAGTGAGACCCTCCCAATCCATTATATATAAATACTTTCAATCAAGGACATAATAGAGCTATTGATCCCTTTATTTACTAGCTATAAAAATGAACTTTGTTTTTCATAATAGTAATGCACATACTTCACTTTTGTAAATATTTTGTATCCATACCATTGCTTCTTCAACACAAGCTCTCATGCACCAATTAGGACTATTACCTTTGTATGCAAATCCTTTATCACTACTTGAGATTCACCTTCAATATTTAATTAAACCCTCCTTCTAAGTAAAAATTAACCTTGTAATGATATCCTCCCACTTAGCTTTGTTCTCAATTTCAAAATAAATAAATAAATATCCTCAATATAAAATAGTCCCTTATGGTCTCAAATAAAATAACCTACTCCCACTGTACCAAATTTTTTCCTAAAGACGCCATCAAAGTTCAATTTAATGTCTTTCCCTAGGCCTATCCAACATTTTCATCTTTCTAGTTTCTTACAATCTCTTAATCCATTAATAGGTTTAGCTACACCTATTTTCCACCCATTATTATTTTTCATTAAAAAGGGAGACATTATATATTTTTCTTCTATATTTTTTTCTATGGAAAGATCTTCATTTATATAAATACTTACGTTTGTCTATAACCATATCCCACATAAAATACACAAAAGGGAGGTAGTAATAAATTATGGAGACAAGGGGTTTCATTAGGCCAACTATAGATATGATGTTGAATTGTCTTGGGAAAAATCTATACTATCTACAATTAGTGAAGAATACTCACAATGGAGGAGTAGGTGGTTAAAAATATCCACATTATGATAGCAAAGAGGGCATCATGAAGGTCCAATTTATGTTTGTATTATATTATCATAAGTTAAAAAAATTGTGGGTTTCTAGCCATATAATATTAGCATATACATGATATTTTTCTAACCTATCCATTTCAACCAATGAGGATTGTGTTACATTTTAGATACTACATAACTTGATTTTAGCTTATATGAGATAGATTCATTCCCAACCCAATAGAAAAAATCATATTTGATAATAAGAAAATTTAAAACAAACTTTATGATCATCTAGTAATACAATATCAAAAAAAATTCAAACACTATGTTGAAACCTTAAAATTCAAATAACTTTGAGTAATATTTTATTTTGTTACCTCGAAATTGATAAAGATGCATCCAATCCTAAAATAGATCATATTAATTCACTGATGTAGAATTACCTAACCAATAATATATCCAAACTTTATTATACTACAATTTCCAATATTCCAAGAAAACTTATCCAATAATACTCTTGTATTTTGACATAAGTTTCCATATGTTGAAATAATGGATGTTGAATCATCCAATGAAGTTGTGCACACTTCAAAGGATCTTTCCAAGAGAAATTCAACCACACAGAAAGTGTTGCAACTAAGGGAATGCAAATAGAGATTGCTATTGATCTAGAAAATAAGATGATTACGAATGTACAAATTCCTTGAATATATAGGCATGAGAGAGATGCAAGATGCAATATTATGTTGTCATGTGTCATGATCTAACAACATGTGACAACATGTGAACCCTACCTAGGAAATGATAAAATATTGAGATAAGTTCTAGAAGGACAACTCATCTTCTAGAAGGAATCTTATCCCCTACAAACATGGAAGGGGGAATTACCCCGTTATTTATGATTTTCTATTTTATGCAACCTAGGACTTGATTAATTAAATGCAAGACTTAAGTTAAATTATGCTAGTGTAATAATTAATTAATTATACTAACACCCCACATAAGTGCAACTTAGGGAGGAGATGCAATGATTATGCAAAGATGATGATGATGATGATGATGGGTCTCAACTCCATGATGGCCATTTTAGGTACCCATTTACATGATGAAGATGCAAAAAACTCCCAAAACTAGAGAAAAGGGGAAAACCCAATGGGAAAAAAACCCTCTCCAAAAAGGAGATGAAAATGCAAAAAAGTGATGCAGGATGGGAAGGATGGAGGAATCCCAAATACCCCCCAAGTACACCATCTGTCATATGGATACAATACAATCAATGGCCCCCCCATAGGGAGGAAATAGAGAGACTATGTAGTCCCCCCACAACATATGATCACCTACAAAAATGGTAAGTGTCTAAAGAAAAAACAAGATCCAATGTCGACAAACAACTTGTCTCCCTTTCAGAAGAAACAAAACCAAGTGTAAGTGGAGAGATGCTTCCCATTCTAGATAGGAATTGAAGGAAGGTAGGATGAATGTGGATGATGTCTCTGAAAACTACTCAAGTGTCTCCTTGCCTAATGATGAAGATGCCACAATCAATGAAGAGGGTGACAAACCAGGATGATGTGGAAACTGGTGCTAAACTAGATCCAAAGGCGATGATATGATGAATGTGACGGAGACTAGGTTACCCCCCAGAATGAAGTGTCCTCAAAACTACTGAAAGAAGTCTGAAGAAAATCCAATGGTGGATGCTGAAGAAACCTCAAATCCTAAATGGAATGACAGGGAAGAAGTCTCAAATATGAAATCTCTGAAGAGAAACCAAGTGCCTCCAAGATAGTCTTAGGATCTCCAATCAACGTTGAGACAAAAGGATGAGGAGAATCAAGAAAGCTCTCCAAAGTAGGATCTGAATAGAGGAGTGATATCCCCTCAAGAATGTTCTCCAAACCTATAGAAGTAGCCAACTCAATGATACCTGAAATAAAGCCACCTTGTGATGTCAAGTCTGGAAAACTGAATGTGTTCTGATGAATGATGATGATGATGGAAGCCTCAATCAATGAATTTGGACAAGGAATCACTGAATGTAAAGGGATACTAATTGTCTCTGATGGAGAAGAAGCATTTGAAGAAACCTTGTCAACCTCTTCAAAATATTTAAGGCAATCAACCTCCTACATAACAATATCATCATGGGGTACTTGATCTAAAGAATGACATTCTGAATCATGACCATCGGGTAATGGTGGAGTATCTAAATCTCCATATAGCTCCCAAAGCTTAGCCCAAAGGATGTGAGAACAATCACAATGATCAATAGTACTCAAAACATCACAATCAACTTGCATTCCAATGATCCCCAAGACCGTGTATCTGCAACAACTCCAAGAAAATTCTTGAATACCTTCACTTGGATGGGGAACTATACCATACATATGTGGCAATAGATCAAGTGATTGGAGATGGTGGATGATCCCATCCTGCCATTGTGGATAGTTGCCCTTGTGCAACATAGTTAGAGAAGGAGAAAATGCAAGCCCCATAATGTACTATCAAATTTCTCCAAAAAATACAAAGATAATGACCTTCAATAGCAAATAGAGACTTCCAAATATGATGTCGACTAAAGAAAAATTATGTCGATGATATTAAGCCCGATGGATTTTAAAAATCAAAACCCAAAAAAGCCGATGGGTAATTTAATTTGCAGGTCGATCAAATATTCTTTGCGAACTATAGAAAATATAATTTTTTGCCAAAAACAAAAGAGAAAATAAGCCCGATTTTTCTGAAATGAAAGTGGCCTGCGACTAAAAAAAAATTTCCTCAAAGGACAACTGACCAGAGTGATTTTTTCACTACAAATTGTACGGATAATACGGTTGATTTTGCAAACCCTAAAATACCTCTGATGGCTCACGGGTTGATATATCTGATTTTGATGAATGGAAAGGCAATCCTAGGGTTTTGAGGCCTTCTGATATTTATTTTGATTTGATATTCTAACTATTAAATGTTGTTATAATGAGATTAGACATTGATGATTAGTTATTATTCTAGATGCTTTTATGTTATATATTGTTATCATTTCTTATGTACAATTATGGGTAGGAAAGGGATGATGTCATAACACTCATATTCGAGAGGCTTACGATATCATGACTCCCTTCCTAATGATTGATGTTGTTTTGGACTGTATGTATATGCACATGTCCTTTGACGTGTAATTGGAAGTGATATAGGTACTAAGTATCGACTATGCCTAGATCCATAGGCCTGAGCGTACTCCTATTCCCCGATGGCGGTTACTGGAGGTAGTCATAAGCCAAATTTCCCCTACCCTAGCCCACTGTATCTTGTTAGGGTAGTGTTTTCCTTGCTGATGTCTTAATGTCTGGTTACCTAACGGTAACGTTTGGAGCACCTTTTAGCTGTATGTTTCGGCACACCTTTCAGTTGTATGTGGTTTACCAGTATGTCTTGCTGAGGTATTTTTTCTTGGTTTCCGTGAATCTATTATGTGGATATATATTTTGGTTGTTGGTATCTTGATGTGGTTTCTTTGATGTCTTTTCATGATTTTAAATATGGCATTTTATAGTATTTTATTGATTTGAGATTTGGAATGGTTTTATCCATGAGATTTTAAATATGTTGTTTTTAAATGGTTTTTATTGACCATTCGAGAGAATGATATATTTCATTTGGAAATTTTAAATGATTTTATTAGTCCATTTTATTAGCTCTCATAGTCTTATTTAAATTTTATTTGAGGGCTTTATGTATTTTAATGTTTGGATTTAAATTATTATTTTCATGAGGTTTTAAATATTTTATTTGAATGATTAATTAATCCTTTTTGGGGGAGCTTTGTGTATTTGGATGATTGGATTTAAATTACTATTTTTATATGAAATGGAAAATTTTGGTATTTTTGGTGATTTTAATTAATTTTTTGGGAGTGCATTAATAGCTTGCCTAATAAAATGTTTTATTTCATTTTTTTTATGGTGTTGAGGAGTTAGTTAAAAGGAATGGGTAGCCTTGTCTTTGGGGGATATTCATTTTGTTTTGTTTTGGGGGGGTGGGAAGATTATTATCTTTTGGGAAGGAGAAGAAAACCCCCATGCATGGGGCAACAGAGTTTTTGGAAGAAATATGGAGAAGAAATTTGTGGGCATCTGTTTGTTGGATTCAGCATGTCATTTCCTCCTTGTTGTCCTAGTTTGGAACCCGGCTGTGCTTTCTAGTTAGAGCATTCCCTTATTTTGTTTTGGAGAAAATTGAGGTATTCTTCTATTACCCTTCAATCTTGTATGGCTGGTAATTGGGCATTTACTCATGTTTCTTGAATGGCTGAGATTTTTTTGATCTAAGTTATTTTATTGTTTGAAAATTAGAGAAACCCCTCTATTTCATTTTGTATTGCTTGAGGGTTTGAATAATGGATGTTTTAAATTCATTTTGTTGCCATGTAGTATTTGGTATTGCATATTTTTGTTCATTTCCTGCAAATATGAAATGGGTTGTTGAACAAAATCTTATTTGTGTGTTCTTTCATATTCTTCATTTTTGCCGAAGTTGTGAAAACATTTTTTTATTGCTGTTCATTAGCTCCTTGCTAAAAATTAATTTTAAGGGTGGATTTCATGTAGAAATGCTAAGATCTCAACTGGGTCTTTGGCAGATTTTAATTCTGGGCACTTTCATTTTTGCCCAAATTTGTGTCTTCTTGTTAAATGACACTTTTAGATGATGCTCTTTAACCATTTGATATAAATGAAAAATAAAGTTATATTTTGTGTAGAAACGTCCATATCTCAAATGGGTCGTCCAATTTTTAGTCCGGGCAACCTCATATTTTCATGTTTTTCTTGCCCAACTTGGCAAAATGATGTTTTCAGAACAACACCTCATTTTCGGTTCTAAACTCAAAAATCGAAGGTGAATTCCATCTTGAAACACCAAAATATGAAATAGGTCTGGCTTAGAATTTTAATTCGGGCACCTTGAATTTTTATGCCTCCATTTCATAATTGAATTTAGTTGTTAAACGTGTCTTCTTATAGCAATATTAGCTTGGTTGTTTTAAATGGTTTCTGTGATAGAAAATTGTGGCCTTTCCTTTTGTTTCATATTTTTTATGGATTCCTCATTTGGTTAAACGAGAAGACCTATCCGTCTACAAGGAATTGAGTTATCTATCTGTAGGACATTGATATGGGCATGATCGAGTCTCCTCATCTATATGAGAGGTGTACCTAATTCTGTGTGGTGCCATCTCTTTGAGCACACATAATGACATTTCATCCAGTCTACACTCTAGTACTTCATACCTTAGTAGCCATAAGTAGTACCCATCTTGTTAATGTATGAGCATCTTCATGTTGTGATATTGGCCTTAATGCATTGTATTCCATGTTTGCTCCGCGTCTGATGTGAGTGTTGGCCTTATGTTTTCCCTTGCCTTGTTATTATGCTTGGGCCTTGTGACTACCTCTGAGCATGGTGGGGTGGCCTCCTTTGAGTCCACATGGTAGGGAAGCATTGCCACTGCCATTGGGGATCGACATACAAGTTATTGGAGAACCAATTGGAGTTGATCCCTCTTGTACTTGTCTTATGTGTTGATGTATTTTATTTATTGGTATGCCTTTGTACTCTTATATATTCTTTTATAAATATTGTACTCTCTTGAGAGAGATGATGTAATCATATAATTTAAATGAAAAGGTATGTGATGATTATGTTTGACTTATGAGTTTTGGTGTTGGTATCAGACTTGCGTGTACTATGATAATTATTTTATGGCTTTCTTTTCTTATTTTCATGCAAAATTAGAAGCTTTGGTTGTATATTTTCCTTCTTGCTATAGTTTGCTAAAGTTCTGGAGCAATGCCACCTTTTGTTAATGTTTTTTGTTGATGTTGCAAAAGTTTCGGCGCATCGCCGCCTTTGGTTTGTTGTTTTGTGTCACTGCTGCAAAGTTCTGGAGTAGCAGGAAGTTCCAGAGGAGAGGTTTCAAAATAGGAAGTTCTGGACCAAGAGGAAGTTCTAGAGCAGAGGTTCTAGAGTAGGAAGTTTCGCAGCTATAAGTTCTGGAGCAGGAAGTTCCATAGCTAGAAGTTCCAGAGTAGGAAGTTCCATAGTAGGAAGTTCCAGAGCAGGAAGTTTTGTAGCTAGAAGTTTCATAGCTAGAAGTTTTGAAGCAGGAAGTTCCGTAGCTGGAAGTTCTAGAGTAGGAAGTTCCGTAGTTGGAAGTTCTGGAGCAGGAAGTTCTGTAGCAGGAAGTTTCATAGCTGGAAGTTCCGGAGTAGGAAGTTTCGTAGCTGGAAGTTCCAGAGCAGGAAGTTTTGTAGTTGGAAGTTCCATAGCTAGAAGTTCCGGAGCAAGAAGTTCCATAGCTGGAAATTTCGGAGCAAAGTTTCTGGAGCTATTATGTTTGCTCCTATTTGGATTTTCTCTAAAGGGTGGATTAGTCTTATCCTTTGGGTTGTGTTCGGCCATGCTTGGCCATGTAAGTTGTCGATTTATTGTATTGTAAACTATTTTTTGTGAAAATTATTCTTTATGTTATCAAAAAAAAAAAAACTTGTCCTCTTTTGGCTCTTACCCTTCGGGGTTGAATAGCGGGATGTTACAAAGACAATGGCGAGCTCAGATCTGACTCAATCTAATTCAGAAATCAGCTTGGTCCCCGGGTGGAGTCAAGTAGCCTGCAATGGAAACCTTCAAGCCTGCAATGAATCTCTCTAGCCCAACATTCTTGATCCTGGGATGAATTCTCAATGGAATGGCTTAGATACCATGTTGAAATAATGGATGTTGAATCATCTAATGAAGCTGAGAACACTTCAAAGGATCTTTCCAAGAGAAATTCAATCACATAGAAAGTGTTGCAACTAAGGGCATGCAAATAGAGATTGCTATTGATCTAGAAAATAAGATGATTACAAATGTACAAATGCCTTGAATATATAGGCATGAGAGAGATGCAAGATGCAATATTATGTTGCCATGTGTCATGATCTAACATGTGACATGTGAACCCTACCTAGGAAATAATAAAAGATTGAGATAAGTTCTAGAAGGACAACTCATCTTCTAGAAGAAATCTTATCCCCTACAAACATGGAAGGGGGAGTTACCCCATTATTTATGATTTTCTAATTTATGCAACCTAAGACTTAATTAATTAAATGCAAGACCTAAGTTAACTTATGCTAGTGTAATAATTATTTAATAACACTAACACCATATTGTTAAATTTTTTAGGCTACAACATATGAGAGATAAAACATTAGGATCCACATTTCCTAGATATTTTATACTTATCAAACTAGTCTAAAAATATTGGGACTTTTTTATTAATTTCTCAGTGACCTTCACACCTAAAGCCATATTTTGTAGTATTAGATCTTTTAAACTTAAACCGCCTTGTTCTTGTAGACTACATAATAAATCTCATTTTATGTAAGAGAATTTCCTATCCTCACCCAAATATTGCCTTGAGAAGTTTAGAAAAAATAAAATAAAATTATGGAACACCATTTTCAACAAGGAGATCACATAAAGCATATATAACAAAGTAACTTATAAAAGTACTTTAATTTAAATAATAGTCCCACAGAATTAATCATTTATTGTTCTATGTTGAGAGTTTTTTCTTGAATATTATCAACCAGATCTAATCATATAATATTAGTGATGTGAACAAAGAATAAGAGAATGCCTAATAATTTATAGGAAGAACCTCCAAATTTATGCCAATAATATAATCAATTTTGAATTTAACCTAAAAACTTAAGTGAATGAAAAATATTAAATTTAATTGTGTTTATAAATTACCTAGATGTTGGATAAAACTCATCTAAAATTCTCTAGAATGCTTTATCCTATAGAATTGAAGCTTTCCTTAAATTCATAGTATCATCGAGAAATTAAATGTGAATTTTCAAGATAGATAAAGGGGAACAAGAAAATCCCATTATGTAACATGCAAATTTCTCAAGCATAATATTCCAACCAAGGGATTCTATCATAATTATTAAAAAATTATGGAGTTAAGGTTCACCTTCAAGGATCCCCCTTTATTTGTGAAAAATCCAGTCAAACTACTATTAGCTAGGACTAAAAATTATTCATTGGTCACATATTTCATAATCTATGAAAAATCACATGTGATAAAAAACAAAAGCTAAAAAAATATAAATTAAAACTCCAATTTACTTGATCATGATCCTTGGTGAAATCTAACTTGATCATAATTTCTAAGATGAGATTATGCCATAATGATACTTTGTATCTCTTCTATTGGCCATTGGAAAAGAATTATCTTCCTTTCTTATTTACATTGGAATTAAAATAGCTAAACAAAAGAGGGTTATAATAACTACTAGTTTTGATTTGTAAAAAATTAAAAAACTAATCCACTTCAAACTTTATAATATCTTCTAGAATTGATCATTTTTTTCCATTACTATCTAAAATATTAGTAAATTTACTAGAATTCTTATTTTTACTTGTAATAGCATAAAAATATTTAGTATTTCTATCATTTTATTTAAGCGACCTATTATGAGCTTTTTATTTATGATATAATTCTCTTTATAAAAATATTTATTTCTCCTTAACTAATAGAAAGTTTGTTAAACCCTCCTATTGTATATTTCCTCTAGACCCTCTATTCTATTATCTTTTTCTATGAATATACTACCAGACATATCTATTCCATATTATTGATTATATTTTAACGTACATCAATTTTTAAGAATGACTTACCAATATAGAGTTGATTATATTTTAACGTACATCAATCCATCATATTATCATACAAGTTTGGTTATTGAAGCTACACAGTTTCAAATTTGAGAGTAATATATTATAGATGCATCTATGAACTCACCTTAAAACATATTAGAAAATTATTAGAACCTGAATAATTTTAGATTATGTGTCCCAATCATTTCCATCCAATAATCATAGGTCAAAAATATAACAAAAAACATTAAATCCATTATTCCATGTAAAATTTCCTTTCATATTTTGATATCATACAAGTTCCAATTCTACACAAATTTATTGGAAGCATTTGAGTATTAGGATCTAAAATCCACCTCTTTAAATTTTTCTTTAAATGAAAGAATTTCATTGAACTCATCCCTGTTAGAAAAATATGATCACTTATTATACCAATAATGACAATGAATCCATTCCAAACATGCTTCCTCATAAAGTTTTGTGGATAATAAATATTAAAAATATAAACTTACATGTTGTCCTATAGCTACAAAAGAGTAGAATATCATATTTCCACCATAAGAAAATATAAATTTCACCAAGAAGAAGTAGGGTTCTATAGATTAATTGGGCCATTAGATGAAATTTAAGGAGGAATAATTATATAGTTACATTTATTATACAATTTAAAAAAAGAGAAATAAAGGATTTAGCCCAAAATTTAGTTTCATAAATAAGCATTAGATATGACATCTTATTCAACAAGAGTTGTTTGAACATTCATTGTTGTTTAGGGTTATAAATGATCCTAATATTCTAATAGATAAATTTCATCTCTCAAGGAGTAACTCTAAACCTCCTCTATGGAAATAAGAAGTCCTTTATGGTGGTTTGAGTTTCAATTTTTTCTTATTTATCACCTCCAAGCTTTGATACCCAAACTGTCTCCTATGTTAAGTAAGACTAATAGACCACTATAGTAATAGGAACTCTAGTAAACAATATATCCATTTCATCTAATAAATTATCCTCATTTTTAGTCAAAGCCTAATTTATTATTCTCTTTTCTTCCTCCATTCCCTCTTTTTCATCTAGAATTTTCATATTATACAAATATCTTGAAACCTTTCTAGTGCTATTACTTAAAACAAATCTTCTTTAAATGATTGTTATAAAGGTAGACAAAATTTATCCAAATTGATCCATTTATGTTTTTTGACATAAATAAATTTCTTTCTAAGAGAATAGGATTGTTTTATTTTCCACAATTCGCTCCTCTCCTATGTAACATTTTTCCTAAATGAAATATGAAAACATTATTTTGCGACATATGTCATTCCTTATGATATTTGAAACAATAATATGACACATTTTCATAATCCAAGACATGAAAACACAATCCATAACCTTAACTCTTCAACTTTTAGGTAAAGTCTTACATATATCATTTGTAATCAACACTCTTACATAAATAATATGTAGTTTCTCAAACTTATCATCCATACTTTGCACTTCCCTTTTGGAGATCACAATTGATTTCAAATCGTTTTCACTCTGAAACTCCAAATAGGGCCAATAAAACTAAATCCAAAAAATCAATGAAGGATTAGAGGCAGAACCTAAAAACCCATATTTAATAGATATGCAGAAAAATTAAGAACTTGGAAAATAGTAAAGGAAATAGATACAATAAAACTGTAAATGCAAATGATTCGTAAAATCAAACTAGCATTATATATTTAGTCTCCATGAGAGTAATTTGAATGTTCAAGAATCAAAATAATATTAATAGAGATCAAAATCATGAAGATACGTGAATGTAAAAGTATTACAAAACAAGCTAAGAAAAAAGTAAAAATAGGTCAAGTGAAAAGGAGTAGGAAAATACAACCAATGGGAGGAAAACACCACAAGACAACAAAATAAAGGAAGTGTAACTCTCATGGAATATGTTGACACATCACACTCTAGCAGCACTAATAATTACTTAATTAACCAAAGTAAGCTTAAATAAAAGTGTAGAAAAAAACCTAATCTAAAAAATAAAAAAGCTACACTAATAATATTCCCATGCTCTTACTAAAATTTCTCATTAGTTATAAACTCAAGATATCTTTAGAATAACAAAGTTATATAAAATTTTAGATGAGAGTAGAAGAATAAATATATCTATCAAGAGTTAAAAATAGAGCTCTAACTTCTATTCCAGTCACACCTAATCTAATATTTCTTCCTTTGACAGTCACTTACCTTGGCATGAATAAATCGTCACTTATGATAGAAATAATTGAATACTCTTGTCCACCTCTCCTACATTCAACTACAC
Source organism: Sequoia sempervirens (assembly GCA_007258455.2). Classification (NCBI taxonomy): domain Eukaryota; kingdom Viridiplantae; phylum Streptophyta; class Pinopsida; order Cupressales; family Cupressaceae; genus Sequoia; species Sequoia sempervirens. Next base: position 417,127,599 of record VDFB02193867.1, read on the forward strand.
TTCTAGAATATTGCTATCAATATTGACTATTTTAGTCATGCCTTCATTCCTAAACCAAGTTTTCTCATGAGGAGACTCCAATTCATCTACCTTTTCTTTTCCTTTCACTAATGGTTTTCCTTTCCAAAATATTGAAATTACTTCAAAATTGTTCCAAATAGAACCAATCCATTTTTTATTAGACACTCCATACTTTTGTCACCATTGAGATCCCAAAGGCTAAGAATGTAAGATATTCCAAGGTTTCCCAACCCATGGCTATTGATGTATAATTCAAAAAAAAAAAGAAAAATCGTTTAGAAACATCTTTGTCTCATTTAAAAATAACTCTATAAAATTTTCACCATTAAAATTAGTTATTTATTCCTTAAAAGGAAATTTCACATATCTATTCCTTAAAAGGAAATTTCACATAATGTTATAGATTATTGTCAACCCCAAGCTTTCAATCAAATTTCATGTTTCTCATATGATGTTGTGGAACATAAATGTCCTTAGCTTCCTGGTTAATTCCATTTACATGGAAAGGTAGATTAAAAATATTTCATTTTAAAAAGTGCAATTTTTTTCCTTTTCTATGAGCATAGTCTTTGTATTAGAAAAGGCCGACATGATCTACTCAAGTTGTTTTATAAATGATGTTTATGATTTGATACTTGTGTAAAATTCAACATCATAATTTTTTACCATATTCTATGGTAGTGAAAAAGATAAACATTTGATATATTTATTTAGGATCTACTTTTATTGTAGTAAAAAGAACAAACATTCTAATATGATGTTAATAGTTCAAATATTGTTTGAAATCATTATTTGTACTAGTGAAAAAGAGAACTATTTTATATATTTAAAAAATATTTTTAAGATATATGACTAGATTTATATGGTTAGTAACTACATAATATAAATAGTTAGAATATTAACTTATATTTATTAAAAATATAAATAATAACAATTATATTTAATAATTATATAATAAAAATTCTACAATTAATAATTATATAATATTAACGATTTAATATTTATTTATAACCTATAATTATGAAAATAAAAAAGTCAAATAGTCCATTTCTTTTAAGAATTTGGATTGATTTAAAGTCATAGTAATGTTTTAAAAATGGACATTTTATCATGTATTTTAGAATAATAATAAATTTTAAATATTAATAATATCAAAATATAATTGAGTAAAATTGAATTAATAAAATCATATAACGTTTCTTATTAATGGGGATGTAAGAGTTGATTCTTTATATCTCAAGAAAGAAGCACAATGAAATGTTCTTTCGTTGGGATCGTTGAATATGAACTTTTTATTGAGTTTCAAAAGGATATCTAGTAGCATTGATAATTCATTGCATTATCATAGATGAATATGGAAATTTGATTGGTGTAGTTGCAAAGAAATTAGAAGAAACCAGAAATAAAGCCTTACAAGTCTACAAAAGAATAGAATGAGACCAAGATGAGGAAATAAAGCCTTACAGGTCTACAAAAGAATAGAATGAGACCAAGATGAGGAAGAAAGTAGTGAGAGGCCTCAAATTTCTAAAATAATCAATGAGAATAAAGGTGACAAAAGACATTACATGAATGAATTTTTGAAAGCTCTAAAAATGAGCAATACTCTTAGATCAATATGTTTATGAAATAACATAAACTATATGACTACTATAATAAGTCAGTTGATAATGGATTGAAATAGAGTAAATGTAAATCTATTTTTTTTAGACAATCCTTTGCCTCTAAAAGGATATGGTCTTATATCAACCCAAAAATATTGAACATATATATATTGGTTTACTATAGTATAGAGTAGTCCCAAAGGCTATAATTTATCGATTAAAAAAATCATATAACGTTATTTTTCATATATCATAAATTACAAGAGTATTTTCACATTTTATTGTATGTAAGTTATTTTTCATTGGAATTATTATGTAGTTATTATAATTTAAAGTCATTCGCTCAATTGATATAATTTATTATTATTATTTTGTAAGTTGTAATTATTCATTCAATTGATATGGAAAAAAGTAAAAGAAACAAGATGTATTTCAATTTACATACAATAACAAAGGTGCATGAACACTTAAGATGAATTAAAATCATACCGATAAAAATGTATTTTTTATTGTTTCAAAAGATGTCTTTTGAGAAGAGGAATGGAGTTTTACTTTTTATTTGTACATTTTTCTTATGATGAAAATTTTATTTTGTTGTTTAAATAAATGTTTAATAACTATCATTTTTACGTCATGTTTTAAAGATACATGGTTAAATTACATCATAGTTTCTATTTTTTTCTACTTTTTATGAGATGTAAAAAGCATATCATTATAGAATATTATATAAAAAATTATTAAAATGTCAAACTTTTTAAATATGATCAACTTAATGATAACGACATTTTTCTACCATATCACTTCATGTTTCACTTCTTGTCTCATTTTCTACCATACTATTTCTTATTTATTTTTATACCATATCAATTCTTATCAACATATTATCCTAATTTAGAAATACTTTCTTCTATTAAACTATTTAAAAATAAAATAAATATAACTACCAAAAAATAACAATATTTTTCATCATATCTCTACTAATAATAACAATATCACTTCTTTTTACACCATTTTATGATTAATTTTGATAAATTAATGAAGTCGATATATTGATAGTATTTTGTAATTGGTGTGTTATTTGATCCAAATTACCAAATTTTTTTTTAAAAAATCTAAAAGAAAAACAGTGTACTCAAAGTGCACCTTTTATTTTTTTCACTTAATATATATATATATATTCTAAGAAACTTTGTATTACACAATAAATAATTCAATGAAATAGAAGTAGTTTCATTTTAATGGTATGACATTTGAATAAATATAATTTAAATTAGCGATATTGCATAGAAGTGTAGAGGAAAGTAAACTTTATTAGGATAAATATAATAAAATGTATATGTAGGTATATTGCTTAGATTAATTAATATATATTTTGGGATTGAGATTTTTGTTTTGATGCATAAGGTAAATTTTATTGATTATAAGGGATAATTATAATTATCTGCAATGCAAGAGCCATAGATTTCCATCACCAGTACAAAATTTACAAACCCGTCAGCTTCCAAGCATAGAACCAAACCCAATGCCAAACACACACAAAAATGATAAAAAAACTAACCATAATGCACTTCCCAACCAGCATCAAGCTATCCCAAAAACTAAAACCGGCTCCCAACCAAAGCCATGTATAATTTCAGAGAATGAAAAATAGAATGTTAACTATATTCATAGACCGCCAACCCTAAACTACCTAGCCACCTCCTAAAAACCATTCATTTTTGCAAATTGATGAAACTCAGGGACCCAAATGAAATTGTTCATAGGCTCAAGCATCAACACCTTCTTGAGGAAGCTTACCCCATATGCCACCAATTGTCAGTGCCTGACCAAAACCATTCCTTTTAGCTCCAACAATAGGGGATATACTTTAACAACCTCGTCAGGTACTTTTATCAGTGGAAGATCACAAGGCCAAGTTGCTCCACAACTGAGAAATGTTGCATACAATATCTTGTCTAGCCCACCCAATAGCTCTTTTTTGAAAATTTTATAGACTATTTCCTTCACCTCCACTTTTGGTGTTCGAACATCAAGAATAGAGGCAAGGAACTGAGAGACAATGTGGGTGTTAACCCAAAAATTTTCTAGGTTTTCCAAATGCCCCTTGCCCAATATCATTTTTACTACCATCACCTTATGATGATTTATTCTAAGAATTATTCACTTTAACCATTGTTCAATTATCACCCTAAAAGCAGTACGCTGAACTTTGCAGTCCAGATGGATAGGTGTGTCAAGGCCTAAGCCAATGAGTTACTTTGTAGACATCTCTATGATGAACTTGGATCTTTTCACCATTCCCACAATCAAAATGCAAGACAAGAAAATGAAACCAAGCCTTTAGCAAACCCATGCCACCCTCTATTATTTATGATTCTTGATCCACCAAAGCCCACCACACTTACAACATTGTGCAAAAGCATGTGTGCCACCCAATTTTTTTTATCTACTGCCACTCAGAAGCTAGCGTACATGATGAGGAGTTATGAGACACCAACAAAGAGGCACATTGTATCCAACTTGATCAGTCGTAGATTTACTACTTAATTCCTTTGATAATGTCAATAGAAAAGGCATGATAAACAAAGGCTTTAATTAAACATCATATCGCCCAGCCACGCCAACCATCAATCAGCCCAAATTTTCTCAGTCATCATTTCCAAATAAAATCCCTATGAAAAGACTCACACCCTACCTACTCGGATTGCTAAAGTGTCATGCCAAATTTTATCACCACCTTGCCCTGAGAAAACCCAGCCTTTCCACAAAAAAATGTGGAAAGGTGCCCACCTAGCTACCCACAGGATTGAGAATGTTTAATAATTATTAAATTTGAAAAATATAAATAGAGATAATCGTATCTAGTTTTATTTTTGAAAAATAAATTATATGTATAAAATTTTAAAATTTTAAAAGTTTTGAGATGAAAAAATAGAGAATTATCTAGTATTTATTTTTAAATTTAATTCTTTTGTTTTTTTTTATTAGATAAGTAGGGAAAGGGCCCTAATCCTATGGTTACAAAGCAAGAATAGAAAACAAAGAAACAGGCTGGGAAGAACAACACCAGCCCCCACCAAAAAACAACATCAAAATGGCACACAGGCCAAGTAACCAAAAATGCAACCACAGAACCATCATCAGCATAATAAAAAAAAAAATCCCTAGATTAATCCCCAAATAGTGGATAGACCATTTATGAGGTTAACCAAAGTCTAACAGGTACGAAACCATAACATAGCTATCATGAAATAATAGTTTAGGATGATAAAACTAAGCACTAGCAGATTCAGAGCAGCCATATAACTAAAGCAAAAAGATAAGTCCTAAGATCACACATAGTATGGCATGACGCATGAGTCTATTGGTTACCTTCATAATCTTCCACCACATGATTCCACCTCATAGCTAACAAAACAAGCCAAACAACCATCCACAACACAACACAACACCTAATCACCATAACCTCCCCAAGGGAGGACAAAACAACCCAAAATTCCAACCTAATGTTGTAGATTTCAAAACATTTTGAAACCAATAGATCATGAGACAATCATCTCACAGCATTCCTAACTCTTAGAGAACCAAAATCAAATTTGAACACTATAGAAAACCTATCACTCTAAGAGCCATAATCAATGATAGTACTAGAGGTACAAAGATCCCCCCTCTTCCAACTCTAAACATTTACAGAACCACTAACTGATCCAAAATCATGCGAAATATTGATGGAGCAAAAAAACCCAATCAATCCACTCGCCCCTCCACCTCTATAGGAGAAGTTGCCAAGAAAACCCTTACCACAATAGCAAGGAAACACCATCAAACTTGAACTCCACCTCGATAGGAGCTGCAATGGGGAAATCCTACTGAGAAAGTATTCAAGCCACCACCTACAACTGCAAAGCCCCTCTCCACCTCTATAGAAGAGGTCTCCACTTCAAAAGGAGTGGCCTCTACCTCAATAGGAAGCTCGAACTACAGTGACAAGAAGAAAGAAAATACTCCAATGGAAAGAGTAAACTTAGCAAGCAAGGCTAGTAGAAAAAGAAACATAAACAACTTGTCCTTAAGAGCAACAAACATAGCCCCAGGAAGAGCCAATAAAGCCACTGCTCTAGACATAATAGCCCATAGAAACCTTGAACCCCAAACCTCAAGGGTCAAAGAAGAAAATTTGAAAAAGGGAAGGGGAAAAGGAAAACTCAAAACTTGAGATTCCACAACACCTTTGAAAATAATCAACAAAAAAGTCATAGAATGAGTAAACAGTTCAACCAAAGGAATAGCTAAGTCATCTAGGCTATAGAGCATCATTATCTTTCCCAAAATAACATCAAGAACAACTCTATCGAGAGCTAGAACAACCATTTTCTCAAGCAACATAGTCCTTAAATTCACCAAGCTCCAACCCTCCACAATCAAAAGAGAAAAAAACCAAAAAGACCACTTCAGCCATCGCCAACACTTCCAACAGCCCCAACATACAACACCAAGAACCCACTTGCCCCAACTAAGTTGTCCACCACTTGCAGCACAAAATGGAAAGTGGAATTGTTAATCACCACTAAAGAAATGAGATGGCACCCAAAAGATCCACCCTCGCTATGGGAAACCAGGGATAAGAGACCCACCTGAGCCATGCCACTAACTAAAACATCTCCAACCAACCTCACCAGGAAAGCGAGTAGCCAACAGAGAACAAACCCCAAATTTGCCTTGATGTGAAGAAACCAGGTATCCTCCAAATAGAAACCAACCACAGCAATCTTAGACACAATACAAGTTCCAAATAGTCCATCAAACTAGCCAAGTGAACAAAAAAGCAGAGTCACCCCCCAAATCCTCCTCTCCAACTCTGCCATCGTCTGGAATTTTCAAAAAATGCCCAGAGCGTCCATTCTTGCTCATGGCTCTAATTTTTTTGTTTGTTTGTTCTATATAAAAGAAATTCTAGGAATCAAAAAAAAGTTTGCAATCATACATCTATTCTGTATTTATGAATTTGTATTGTGAGATCTACATTTTTCTGTTCTTTACTTAAAATGTTTTAACTTCTTTTAGGTTTCCTAATTCTAGAGACTAATAGTATTATAAATTGTATGACAAGGGGATATACTATCATAGGCTAGCCCACATAAATATATGTACAAAATAAAAAAATAACACTCTCTAGCCATGTATATGCTCCTAGGAATGCTCATACAAATCTAGACTTATTTTAGTGTGCACCAAATTTAAATGTTTAGCTTCTTCAAATAAGGACTCGAAAATATTTGATATATAAAATGAATGGATTGAATGTCTTTAAATACAAGGACATAGCAACACATCATTTAAATTTATTTTTGTTTCATGTAGAGGCATTGAAGTTGACCCTACCAGAGTATTAGTTATAGTAAAAATACCTCTACCTAAGAACTTAAAATAGCTTCACAACCTACAAGGTAAACTTCAACCCATCAGAAGATTCATTTCCCAACTAGCTAATAAGTGTCAACCATTTTCCCATCTACTTCAAATGAATGCTACATTTTAATGGGATACAAGCTATTAATAGGATTTTGATAAAATCAAGGAACATATAGCACCACCAATTCTCATGGCTCCCATCCTAAGAAGGTGCCTCTTTTTATTTATCTTAGATACATTAGTTGCACTATGGAGACTTCTTGCACAACATTATGACACAATAATGAGAGAGCCATCTACTATATCAGCCACACATTTATTTGATATGAGCTCAGTTATACTACTATAGAACAAGCATACTTATTTATTTTCTTACCTCCTAAAATCTATGACAATACATGCTTAATATCAAACCAATCTCATCTCCAATATAAAGCCAATTAAGTATCTCTTATCTAGGGCCTCCCTCACAATATGGATGGCTAAGTGGGTCATGATCCTCAATGATTTTTATATAGATTATGTGGAAAGAAAGGCTATCAAAGGACAAGTTGTTACATAGTATTTGGCTAGCACCATTGATAGATCGTCATCCTCTACGTGTGGACTTTCCAAATGAATCCAATTTTACTCTCAGTGCATCCATGTCTTGGAAGATTTATTTTGATAACTCCTAACCACAACATGGTTTAGGCATTAGCATTCTCTTCATTACACAACAAGGATATTGTTGGGAAAATGTGTCTCAACCTTACAATTATATAAGATTTATTGTTGATAGGATATATGTATGTATGTATGTATGTAAGTATGTGTATGTATATATATTTCCTAGTTACACCAATAGGAGTAATATACAATGAGAGCATGGGGTGGAGTGGGCTGTGTTAACATTTTTTGTTAACAAAAACTCTTAAAGGACCAACATACATTAAATTAATGATATATTATAAATTTGGACCATTCATTATTGGGTCTTTGATCTGATGGTGGAAATTTTGTTGGCTTATCTTTCCCTAGAAGGTAACCCTATTTTATGAGGGTGTTGTACTACAATTGGATGGTGATGTATTCTAGGAGTCTAATAGTGGTCATGTTGTTTCTAGATCTCTAGTGGGGATACTCTTGTGAGAAGCTTGCTCTATAAGTATATTGTAATCTTTGTGATTTTTTAATAATATATTGGGTAGATTTTGGAGTGTGAGGTTTTTCTCTCAAAAGGGTTTTCCCCACATAAATCATTGTGTTGTGGTATGCATGATATTTATATTTATTTTCATTTAAGTTTTTGTAACTATTGAAAATATCTGTAAATTTTTCATTATTCTCCTCTCAAGATTAGTGTAAGAAGTTTTTTCATTACCTTAGCTTCCTTAAAAGTGGTATTAGATCCTGATCACCTTTGGTTTCAGTTGTGGGTTGTTGGGTTTTATGAACTAAACCAAATTTGAGTAGGAGATTGTGCAGAAGACACTTTGTGATCTTGTTGCAGAAATTTTCAAATGGCAAGTTCATCAAGGAGAATACAGGTGAATAAATTTTTGGAAATAATTTTGAGATGTGGAAGCTAAAGATGGAGTATCTACTGATAGATTGAGATTTGTGGGATGTCGTTGATGATATAGTTGAAAGTCATGTAGATCCTACTTTGGCTACTCAATATGGTGTTATGGACTATAAAGCCAATGGTCTAATCATATTATGTTTGGAAAAAATTGTTTTAAGCAATGTCCATGAAGAGAACTCTACAGAGAAACTATGGAAGAAACTTGGTGAGATGTATCAAGCCTAATCTTTAGTGAACAAGATTTTCTTGAGTAAGAAATTATATTCTTTGAGAATGGAAGAGGGTGGATGAATCATAGACCACCTGGAAGCATTCAATATGTTGGTGGCTCAATCAGCATCATATGGTGTGAAAATGGATGAGAATAATAAATTTCATATCTTACTTTGCTCTTTTCCCAATTCATGACATTATCTTGTTGTGGCTATTAGGAGGACTTCTATTATTTTGAAGACTAAAGATGTGGTTGGTTCTTTTCTTTGTGAAGAGATGAGAAGGAAGGTATCCATTAGTTCCAAGGAGGTCATAGATGTTCATGGAAGACCTAAGTAAAAATCCAAGAAGAATGAGAAGTGTGACAAAAACAAGTCCATGGGGAGATCTAAATCTCCTTGAAAGTCCGAAGTTATTTGTTGGAACTGCGTTAAGCCTAGACATATTCGTAAGGACTACAAAGAAGAAAGGAAGAGATTTGATTCTAATTTTGAGTCTGAGAAGGAAGATAGTGACACATGCATTGCACCTTTAGCTACTTGTATAGGTAATTGAACCATCAATTTTTGGGTTCTTATGATGTTTCTTGCTCTTCTAGGGTTTTTCGCCTAAAAGGAGAGAGATATGGCAAAAAATGCTAAGGGTTCATTCAAATTATGTTATGTATGATGTCTAAGCTAAATGAAGTAAACTAAATGCAATTAAGTGATCTGAATGAATGAATTTGAATACAAAACTAAGATTTAAACTATGTTTGAAAATGCGTTGTGATATGTAAACAATGAACCAAGAGATGAAATAATGTAGAATAGAAAGAAATGAGATGAAACAGGGTGCACCTGGGCAAGATTTGATGAATCTAGAATGTTATGAATGTTGAATGAAATAACTAGAATTTCAAAGTGGGACTCATTCGCCCAGGGTGGTGAATTAGTCCTCCTACTGATGAAAAAGTGTTGGAAACTAGTTTCTGACTGTCAGGATCCAGAATCTAAAAAAAATAGATTTTTAGTCCTAAGGTGGGGCTCATTCACCACTGGTGGTAAATCAATCCTCTCCAAAAATTTTGAAAAATGAGGAGACAACTATGAAACACCAGATCTAGAAATCTCTAATTGTCAGGTTGTCAAAGTCAATTATGTAGGAAACAGAAAGAAAACCTTCTCCAAGCTTGAATTATGAATGAGTTGACTTGAAGCACATAGTTGACTTGTTTACCAATCTTCAACACCAAAAATCTTGTTAAATCTGCACACAAAAGTATACAAACACACATGCAATAGGGGAAAATGGTTGAGGGTTAGCAAATAGGGGTTTTCCTTGGTCAAACCCCACTTTTGGTAATCAAACCCTTAATAAAAAAATGAAATGAAAGAGGATGATAAACTAATAACATGGAATTGTTATCAACTTACCAAACCCTTGATGATGCAAATTTGAAGTAATATCAATGGATGCTTTAAAGTGCTTGACTAATGCTTGAATTGATGTTGTAGGATGCTTGAATGCTTGAGATATGAGATTAAATGCTTGAATGAATGAGGAGATTGTAGGAGAGGTAAAATGAGGTGAAAATCACTTATTTATATAATTGTGTGCCTTAGTTACCCATTCATACCTCATCACAGGCCGACAACAAGTAATTTTGAATAAAAACCCAAAGGGAAATTTTAAAAAAATTGAATTTGGAGCCAAGGGGGACTTATTCGCCACCCATGGGGAATGGGTCCCACCTAGGACCTGAAAATGGGTGTTAGAAGTTATCTTGTATTAAATGTTGTTTGCCAGGTTTACATTCAAAAATATACTTAATTAAGCATTATAAGGGCATAAAAGGACCAAACAAAGCATAAGAAAGGGATAAATAGTGAAGTTATGCCTAGAAAAGCATGAAATCTTGTTACAAGACTTTACAACACTTCAAAATAGGACTTGATTAGTGATGAAAAGGTGATTTTTAGGTAAATTGTAGTGAATATAGTCTAGAAGAGTGTAGAAATGTATTACAACACTTCACAACACCTTCACAAGATGTCATTATTTTAATTTTAGTACCTAAATATGCATGTTCAAGCCATGTTACAACATAAAATCATAGCAAAATATATCAAACACCATGAAGCAAGACCTAAAAGGCCATGAAAATGACAAGGGGCCATTTTTCTATGACACATTTAGCCCCCACTTTAGTGAGAGGATGGACATGCTTCAAAGTCACACTAAAGTAGCCATGAACATTGAGAAGAGGGTCCAAATGTACTTACATTAGCAAGATGGAATAATAATGATCAAGAGGGATGATCATTGAAAACTAGACATAAGAACAAAGGAACACACAAGTGTTGAAATGAATCAGATGAAGCTTCGATCGTTGTCCAACTACTTGTGGATTAGATCTAGGTTGATTGTTTGAAAAAGAGAATGTGTACTCACTATAGGGTGATAGAACACACATAGTCTGTTGGGTGAGAAGGCCCAAATGTACTCACTCTGGGGCCATAGAACTTCTGGTTGTCCATGGGGTGAGAAAGCCCAAAAAGGTAAGATACATATGCTAGTTGGTATGCACTCACAAACACAAAGGTGGCTATGGGGAAAATTTTTGCCGCTAGGTGGGCTTCCCGCTCAACCATATCAAATTGATACCTCCTGATAACTTTAACAAGGTTCCACAAGGAAAAATGTCAGTTTGTGCTCCATGAGACAAGCAAATCTCTATATGCTTAGAACTCATGAACAAAAATCAAGGTTCCACAAGCATGCAAGTTGCATTATGCAAGGCGGAAAAAATGCAAAATGTAAAATGCAAAAATGTAAAAGTGTAAAATGTAAAAGATGTTCAAAGGATTCTCGTTAAGTTCATGCAAGGTCAGTCACTTAGGGAACATTGTGTCTAATGTCTCCAAGAGAGGACCAATCAAAGAATAGAATATTCACAACTTAGGGGATGCACTGTGTCACATCAGGCCACCAAGAGGAATGTAATATGCTAAGATAGATCATAATTATGAAGTACATCACACCCAATTTCATCCACAGAGTGATGAATGCATCACATAAACGACAAGGCTACACTAGGAACCAAGAATGCAAATGAATTAATGGTAATGCATGCCCCCCACTTTAAAGGAATTGCTCCATAGTTCTATGAGCAATTACTTTAAAGTAGTGAAAGAAAGAAAATGCAAAAATAAAATAAGAAATGAGATCCAACTTGGAAAGCCCTATGCCAAGTCATATGTTTCTGAGTAAGGTTGTGTCATGTCAAGGAAAATAAAAAACAAAGAGAGGGAGTTGCCCCCCAAAAAAGAGGACACCAAACACATAAGGGATCTATGGATTCAGGGTTAGTATGTCCATTGCTGCAATGTGTTTATGATAGAGATCAGAACTGTCATCATTCCAAAAAGCACATAAAACTAGAAGAATGACACAAAGAGAGCCAAAAAAAAAGGAAAAATAAAGTCCATTTTGGGTCAACATGGAAGAGACATTACAGTCTCGATGCCTTGCATCATCCCCAAGAGGAAATACAAGCAAAAAGAAAGAAAGAAAAAAGGTGAAAGAAAATGAAAAATATTTTGGATCAACATGAAGGAGAAATTTTGGTCTCAATGCCTTGCATCGTCCCTAAAAGGAAAACACAAAACAAAAGAAAAAGGATTGTTTGGTTCAACATGGAAGAGACATAAGGTGTCTCTACACTTTGTGTCATCCCCGAAAGGAGAACACAAAACAAAAGTGAAAAAGACAATGATCTTTTGTGTCAACATGGAAGAGACATAGGGCATCTCTATGCTTTGCGGCATCCCTCAAAGGAGAACAAAAAATGAAAGAGAAAAATACAAGGACCTTGTGGATCAACATGGAAGATACATAAGGTGTCTCTATTCTTTGCATCATCCGCAAAAGGAGAACACAAAACAAAAGCGAAAAGAAAAAGGATCTTGTGGGTCAACATGGAAGAGACAGGGCATCTCCATGCATTGCATCATCCCCAAAAAGGAGAACAAAAAATGAAAGAAAAAAAGACAAGGACCTTGTGGGTCAACATCGAAGAGACATAGGTCATCTCTACACTTTGTGTCATCCCCAAAAGGAGAACACAAAAAAAAATAGAAAAAGACAATGCACAACGAATAGAAGAAGAGGTACAAATAGAAGTGTACAAAGAGAGGGAACATCAAGTGCATGATATGGGGGAACATGATTCACAAATGGAAAGTTAAAACAAAAAAGGAACAAGTAATGTAAATGTAAGTCAACCATAAACTAAGTTATTGGTTTCTCAATCTTAAATGGTTAAATGAAAAGGGAATAACATAGTTAAGAGACAAATGCAAATCCATTACAAGTTCAAGGCTAACAACTTCTTGCCCCCCACAAAGTGTAAAGGAAAGAATGAGCCAAGGTGGGTGATGGGACATGATTATTGAATAGGGAGAATAAGGAATTCTACAACTATGGCATGACAAAGGGGTTTATATTGTTTTAAGGTATGATGGGGAAACAATCAGTATCAGTGAAGTGATACTTATCCTATATGTCCTTCAATGTCTGACATTCTTCTGTTCAATGTCCAAGAATATGATGATATTTGTAAAATGGTAGGGTAGAGTCTTTTAGATGAATAACCAACCTATTCATATTTGGTAAAAGTATAAGACCTTTGTTTAAAAGCAGTTGAAGTCTCCTTTCACATTCAAGTGGAGGATGTGTAGGAAACTTGAGCTTCTTCAAATTTTAAGGTCATTTTCATTTGCTAGATTATCCTTGTTCATGAAGAGAAGGAGGAGGAGGACCCATGGGGATCCTAACATCCTTGTTAGTAGAAGAGGATAATGGTTGTTCACATGGAAGGAGAATGTTTAAGTCAAGAGGAGCATCAAAGATCATTGTGCCATCAACCCAGAGCTTCCAATATTTAAATTGTTGTCCATCAGGATGAGGAGGATCATGATATCCTAGACCCGTTGTTTTTTATTTAGTTGGTTTTTTCTCAAGAAGTTGATGAATGTCATGTTCATGTTTTGTGTCACAACCTTGTTTACTTAAGATAGTGAAGCCTTTACCATATGTTTCTTCAAGATTGATACGAGTGTTTATGAATTTATGATCGTAAAAAGGTTTGGAGTGTGGTTGTTTAGAGGAACTAGATCCACTTGAGGAAGGAACCTTAGGTCCTTGATAGATTTCAGGATGTAAATATTTAAAGTGATTAGGAGGTGCAATAGTAGGAAGATCTTGTGACTTCATGGATGGATAGATGGCTACACTGGCTTCTAGGTTATCAAGGAAGTCATTGTAGAACTTGTTCATGCTAGAATCATCTTCTCCAATGATGTCTACTTCACGAGGAGGAAAATCATGAGGAGTTGAAGAAGCATGTGTGAGTTCAAGGTCATTAGGGCCACAACCAAAGGCACAATTAGACATGTCTACCAATGATTTTAATGAATTTCAAAACTTACTGAAAGAAAATGCCATGATGCAAGTAAACTAAGGTGCAATAAATGATTAAAAATAGAGATTCTAGAAATTAAAAAAGAATGCAAGAACAGGAAATAGTAATGTAGAAAAATGCCAAAAAGATGCTAGAAATGTTGTTTAAAAAGTGTAGAGGGACTGATTCGCCCAGGGTGGCAAATGAGTCCCAGTATGATGTTTTTGTGTGTTTTTTAGAGATTTTAAGATGATTTTAATGCTCTACAGAATGCAATAAAGGATGCAAAATGCAGATTTTGAGTTTTTTTAAATAAGATGCAATGTAAAAATGAAATCTAAATGAAGTTTTCATTAATGCAATATGAAAAGTCCTAGAATGCAAGAACAAAACAATATCCTAATTGAATTTTGATGCAATTGTAAGCTAAGATGCAATATGTGAATGAAATCATAAATGCAAGATGTTAAAAATTTGGGTTCACCAAAATGAACCACTAATTTTTGGGTTCCTATGACATATCTTGCTCTTCTAGGGTTTTTCACCTAAAAGGAGAGAGATAGAGCCAAAAATGCTAAGGGTTCATTCAAATTATGTTATGTATGATGTTGTCTAAGCTAAATGAAGTATACTAAATGAAATTAAGTGATCTGAATGAATGAATTTGAATGCAAAACTAAGATTTAAACTATGTTTGAAAACACGTGGTGATATGCAAACAATGAACTAAAAGATGAAATAATGTAGAATAGAAAGAAATGAGATGAAATAGGGTGCACCTGGGCAAGATTTGATGAATCTTGAATGTTATGAATTTTGACTAAAATTACTAAAATTTCACAATGGGACTCATTCACCCAGGGTGGTGAATTAGTACTCCTACTAATGAAAAAGTGTCAAAAATTGGTTTCTAACTGTCGGGATCTAGAATCTAACAAAATTAAAATTTCCAGTCCTAAGGTGGGACTCATTTGCCACTAGTGGAAAATTAGTCCTCTCTAAAAATTTTGAAAAATCAAGAGACAACTCTGCAACACCAGATTTGGAAATCTCTAATTGTCGGGTTGTCGAAGTCAATTATGTAGGAAATGGATAGAAAACCTTCTCCAAGCTTGAAATATGAATGAGTTGACTTGAACCACCTAGTTGACTTGTTTACCAATCTTCAACACCAAAAAGCTTGTTAAATTTGCACACAAAAGTCTACAAACACACATGCAATAGGGGAAAAATGGTTGAGGGTTAGCAAATTGGAGTTTTCCTTAGTCAAACCCCACTTTTGGTAATCAAACCCTTAATGAAACAATGAAATGAAAGAGGATGATAAAATAATAACATGCAATTGCTATCAACTTACCAAACCCTTGATGATGCAAATCTAAAGTAATGTCAATGGATGCTTCAAAGTGCTTGAGTAATGCTTGAATTGATGTTGTAGGATTATAGAATGCTTGAGATATGAGATTAAATGCTTGAATGAATGAGGAGATTGTAGGAGATGTAAAATGAGGTGAAAATCACTTATTTATACAATATTGTGCCTTAGTTATCCATTTATACCTCATCATTGGCCGACATCAAGTGATTTTGAATAAAAACTTGAAAGGAAATTTCAAAAAAAATGAATTTGGAGCCAAGGGGGACTCATTTGCCACCCATGGCGAATGGGTCCCACCTAGGACCTGAAAATGGGTGTTAGAAATTATCTTGTATTAAATGTTGTTTGTTGAGTTTACATTCAAAAATACACTTAATTAAGCCTTATAAGGGCATAAAGAGACCAAATAAAACATAAGAAAGGGATAAATAGTGAAGTTATGGCTAGAAAAGTGTGAAATCTTGTTACAAGAATTTACAACACTTTAAAATAGGACTTGATTAGTGATGAAAAGGTGATTTTTAGGTAAATTGTAGTGAATAGAGTCTAGAAGAGTGTAGAAATATCTTACAACACTTCACAACACCTTCACAAGATGTCGTTATTTAAATTTTAGTACCTAAATATGCATGTTCAAGCCATGTTACAACATAAAATCATAGAAAAATATATCAAACACCATGAAACAAGACCTAAAAGGCCATGAAAATGACAAGGGGTCATTTTTCTACGACACGCTAATGATGCATGGTTTATTGCCTCAGGTATATCTTTCCATATGACCTTTGATAGAGATTGGTTTTTTGAATATGAAGAATTTGATGGAGGTAAGGTGTACTTGGCTGATGATTCTTATTTAAATATTGTTGGTTGTGGTAAAGTTAGAATTAGGTTTCCTAATGGTAGAAAGAAATAGATTAATGGTGTGTTGCATATCCCTAGATTAGCATGAAATTTCTTATCTGTGAGCAAACTAATAGATATGGGTGTGCAAGTAGTATTTTATGATGCAAGATGTAAGATGTTTGGAGTTGTTATGGTGATTACTAGAGGTGCTAGATATGGAACATTATATAATCTTGATGCATGCACTATTGAGTGCAATGATACTTCTATGAAAGAAAGTTTGTGGAAGAGGTGAGGATTTCTTTTGTAAGGAAATCAATGGAGTGCATCTAATGGAAGCTCCATATAGTAGTGCCTTCGGTAACTTTAATTTTGATTAGGTTACCTCAAAGACATGTACAACTATGTCCTAAAGCAGAAATAGACACAGTTCATTTCCCACATTAATCCTTCTGAGAAAAACACATTTAAATTCAACAGCATGCATTAAAAGATTCTCTAACAGAACCAATATAGACATGAAAGATGAGACAAAAATAGAACACAAAGATTTACGTGGGGAAAACCCTTTTAGGTGAAAAACCCCACTCTCCAAAGTTTGAGCCATTGTATTATTCAGCAACAGAAAGTTACAATATAGTTTCAGGCTCATAGCCTTTTCAAAGATTACATCTTGTTGATTTTGGATAGAACTAGTAGCAATAGATCTCCCTGTACAGTTTCTGATCACCCTCTCAAACTAAACAATCTTCGCACTGTTACAATACCATCACATATATAGTGCAGATAAACATAAGAGAAGTCAAACATGATTCATGATCAGGAGCTCTCTCTTCTCCTCTGTTCCAGCCTCAAGGCCCCCGGCCATGCAGCCAGCCTCTCGGCCTTCACCTCTCGTCAGCTCTTTAGCTTCCTAGTTCTCTGACTTATCAACTTCCTTTTTTCTTCTTCAAAACATCCAATGCATACATTTATACATTCATTCTCATCTTCCAGCCTCTGTGAATTAGTTTGTTTCCAACTGTCGGATCACAACTATCGAATCATCCAGCTCAACATCATAGATGTTTCCACTTCCTTACATAGAAGATAATACATCCAGGTCACACCATGTAGGACAGTCATCCAAATGGTCAAAACCATTCAGACAGTATTCGCATGTCAGTGAGACACTAACCGTGTCTCCCCGATGCCATAGAGCCCATATCATCATTATCACCAAGAGTCTTCACTATCGGCAAGATGTTACATCAAGTCGAGAGAGTTATCGCTAAAACTTTGCCATGTCGCCAAGACCTCACATCGAAGATCACAAGGTATTCTGAAGAGTTCATCAGTCGGCAAGACTATCACTCTTCGCCCAGACATTACACAGAAGTCTTCAAGTCACATCGACCTCAGTATTCTCATCGGTGAGACAATCACCATTCGATGAGACTTCATACTAATGTTCAAAGGTCATTCTGAAGTGTAGTCAGCAAGACTAACGTCTTTCGCCATGACATCATACCGAACCTTCAAGTTACCCTGAAGTCTTATGTCGGCCAGAAATTCCACTCTCGCCAAGACCTCTCACCGAGTCTTCATGTTGTTCCGAAGCATCCACCAGTCGGTGAGACTTATCGCTTTTGCTAGGAGATCATACCGAGGTTCCAAATTCATACCAAAACCTTTGACATCCATCGCATTGCTATCGGCAAGAGATTTCTCATTGGCAAGACTCATATATATGCTCACAAGTCACATGAATTTCAACTTTTCCATTGGAAAGAATTTTTCCGTTTGCCAAGAGGTTTCGCCGAGTCTCCTCAAGTTTCACCAAAGCACCTGACAGTCGGCAAGACATTCATCTTTCACCAAGACTTCACTCCGAGCAAACATGTCTTACCGAGTTGGCAAGACTTTTGTCTTTCACCAAGACCTCACATCAAGCACCCATGTCTTACTGAGTTGGTAAGACATTTGACCTTCGCCAAGACCTTTCACCGAGTGAACATGTCATACCAAAAACTATTGGTGAGACTCCTCCAAGTTGCCAAGACTTCACACCGAAGTCTTTTGAGTCACCGTGAAGACCCCAAGCACTGTCGCCGAGACCTTCCATTGTTGTTGGGACATTATACCGATGCCCTTGTGATTACCCCAATAGCCATATGCTATCGGTGAGACTTTCACCAGTCACTGGGACTTCTCCTCGAGACCCTTGTGTTTCCCTGATGCCTGATAAGAGCATACTGTCGACTTGAGGTCTCTACTCGACAAAAGGTCACAATGAATGCTTCTTGTCATAGTGATAGTTCTATTCAGAAAGACCGAAACCAAGTCACAGTGAATAGGGAATTTCAACAAGATTCAGATCAGCTAGTAGTTGGCTAGACACGACATATGTCACACTGACTTGGCTCTCTTAGAGGTTACAGCCTGTGATGATTGAGGCACACAATTCCAACAATCTTCCACTTGATGAATATCACACAAGCACCTCCAAAGAAATTAGGAACTAGGATCACACTAGTTCCACCAGTTCAAACCCCACAATAATCAAGACACCCAATCAACATGATTCCATAGATAACAGTCCACAAAAAAGGACAATCTGCAACAAAGACCAGGCATCCAACTGCAACTCACTATCCAACAAAGCAATTGAAATGCAACCAATCACAGCCTCCTAGGAAACCACATAGATCTCATCATGATCTCATGCTCCATCAAGAATTCTACTCCAACATCCAAGATGTTCACCATTTAGGAAACAATCCTGTCATCTTCCAACATGCCACGTGTGGAAGAAGGATACAAAGCCAAGTTGTATAAGCACCATTCCAATGAACACAAGCAAAAGATCCCAATGATATCATCAACAAGATACTGCTACCACTTCACTATGCTCAAACGCTATATAGAAGCAATATCAACTTAAAAGCTTCAATCAAAACACAACCATGAAGTCTTATCTAGAAACAAGAAAATAAACATTAGTTAGAACACCAATAAGATTGACTACTTCCATCCAACTGATAACCCACGCGACTGGAACTAGCACCCACAACTTGTGCTATTCCATCCAATCCCACATACCTCACAGGTATCACCATTAGTAAACTTCTACCAATCCATTAACAACAAATACAAGTTCTAGTGTCAACCAGTCAAAGAAGACAAGAACATACAGGAACTCCCACTGCCTGAGTAATCCAGATCTGAATGATCAAAGGCATCACAAGTCTACTGATAATAGCACATAGAAAATGTAACCATGTAGTACCAAGGAAATATCCACAATGATATGTACAACCTACAAAAAACTACTATAAGAAACATTTCTCTCATCATAAACCATCATGGCCATGGAGAGAAACTCTGTACATCATCTTCCTATAGAACATCCTCCTACATACACTTCTAACAGCCAGCTGTGTCAAGAATGTGCTACGCCCATAATATTATTGTACATCGGGTTATGAATAGTCAGCTTGTGGCTATCTTAACTCTCTATTAAGTCATATTATCATTAGTATATTGTTATTTAGTTGTTTAGGTCGGCCTAAGTCTTATATAGGTGTGTCTAAGTCGGCCTAGGTGATATCCTTGGCATAAATAGGTATATATAAGAGGTTGTGAGTCTTATTTCATCATCAAGTTGTGAAGTGTGTTCTCATTAGAGATATTTGGAGGTTTTACCCCTCGAAGTGGCTTGTTATTCTCAGTTATTATCAAGTAATTTCAGCATATTTCATATCATATTATTCTATTGTGCAAGTTATTTCATAACAAGTGGTATCAGAGCATGATCTTGGCACCATAAAGGCAAGGTTTTTTTCAATTTTGGAGGCGATCTTGGGAAGAGCATATCTTTCAGATTTTGCTGATTTTTTCTAATTTTTAAAGGGTTTTTGAAGAACATATTGAAGAAGCTACAGTCCAGATTTCAGAATAATTGGAGTAGAATTAAGTGAATTATTGTAGAATTAGGGTTTCTACACTATTTTTTTGGAATCTACATATCTCGTACATATTGTTGAATTGGAGTCTAATTTTTATTGGGTTTTTTAAGACATACTAAAGGAGATTACAGTAAAAATTTGAGAGAATTTAAGTTTAATTTGTGTGATTTATTTCAATATTAGTGGTTTCCATCATGACAGGGCCTGCAACAAGGGGTAAAAAGAATGTTGTCACTCCGGGGAAGACTCCTGATAAGGATGGTGAAACAATCAAGGATATTACTCATAATGAAGAAATCAATAAGGTCAAGGAAGAAATTTCCTCAATTAAGATGGATATGTGTGACCTAAGAGGAGATATGTCTGACATGCGAAACATGTTAAGCATCTACATAGCTGAATCAAGAAAGGAGTTCTCAAGCGCCAAGGTGAAAATTCTAGGTTAGCTACTACTAACACAAGCTTTAGTACTCCTATGGGATCTAGGAATTTATTTCCAAAGGTGGATATGCACAAGTTCGATGGTAAGGATCCTCTAACATGGATAAACCAAATGGAGAATTTTTTTGAAGTACACCAAATCCCAAATGGACAAAAGGTCACAATGGCTTCCTTTATATTTAGAACTAGATCAATTCATTTGGTATCGTTGGCTTTGCACTCATCGAGGTAAAAAGGGGCTCACCATCTCATGGTCAATTTTACAGAGGAACTCCAAGCACAATATAGCAATAGCGTCACAGACAACTTCTTCACCAGCTAGCTAAACTTCAACAAACAGATCGGTTAAGGATTATATTCAGCAATTCCAAAATCTATCCTTAAGGGTGGATTCAATTACTAAGGAAAATTGAATGACTTATTATTGGGTGGTCTCAAGGATCACATTCAACATGAGGTACACATGTTTAGCCCTAGTTCCATAAATGAGTCTTTTATCTTAGCACGCAGGGTAGAGGAGAAATATTTGATTCCTAAGAAGCAAGGGGCTAATGTGACAAGAGAGAAAGGATATTCAACACAACCTACTAAGTTGAATCCACAACAAATTGAGGAGAAAAGAGCAAAAGGCTTGTGTTTCAATTGTGATAGCAAATACAGTCAAGGACATAAATGTAGTGAAAAGAAATTGTTTTATATTGAAGGTCCCAATGAGGAAGAAGAGGAGGAACCCATACTAGAAGATGAAAGGGAGTTAAATGAGGAATCACATGATTCTCAACCAATAATTTCTTGTCATGCACTCTCAAGGTGGTGGGGTTCCTAAAGAAGCAGAAGGTAACAGTGTTGATCGACTCAGGTAGTACCCATAATTTCATCAACAAAAAGTTAGCTACTCATCTAAATTGTTTCATATATCTAGCTCCAGAGTTTCAAGTTTTGATTGTAGATGGTGGTAAAGTTATTTGTTCAGGGAAGTGTCATAGCATTAAATTATCCATGGGAGATTATCAACTTGATACCCCAATGTATGCGATATCCATGGGTGCAACAGATATTGTTTTGGGAGTACAATGGCTTACTACATTAGGAAAAATTGAGATGAAATTCCAAGAACTATTCATGAGATTTCAATCAAGGAAGGCTAGTAGAGCTAAGGGGTTGAAGGAAAAATTCCACAAATGGTAAGCTCTCATCAAATGCAAAAGTTGCTTAAGAAAGGAGTGGATGGATTTGTGGCCCAACTATGTTCATTAGAAGTCTCTCAATCTATTACTCCTACTCATCCAGATTTGCAAGCTATAATTGATCGTCACTCAGTTGTTCTTGGAGATATGCCTAAAGGATGTCCTCCTAAGAGGGATCATGATCATGCCATCCAGTTAGTCCCAGGGAGCCAACCACTGAACATCATGCCTTATAGGTATCCACACATACAAAAGAGTGAGATAGAAAAAAATTGTTGAAGAGATGCTAGAGGCAGGAATCATCAGGCATAGCCAAAGTGCTTACTCCTCGCCAGTGGTAATGGTATGTAAGAAGGATGATACTTGGCACATGTGTCTAGATTATAGAGTGCTCAACATGTACACCATTAAAGATAAGTTTCCAATTCCAGTCATTGATGATTTGCTAGATGAATTAAATGGAGCTATGTTTTTTACCAAGTTAGATCTTAGATCTAGTTATCACCAAATTCGGATTAAGGAGGAAGATATTTGTAAGATAGCATTTGGACTCATGAGGGTCATTATGAATTTTTGGTGATGCCATTTGGTCTTACCAATGCACCATCTACATTCTAAAGTTTGATGAATTCCATTTTTAAGAAGTTCTTGAGAAAGTTTGTGTTAGTATTCTTTGATGATATATTGATTTACAACAAGACTTGGGAAGAACATTTGCAACATGTGGACCAAGCATTACAAATACTTGAAGATCATAAACTCTATGCTAAGCCATCCAAGTGTGCTTTTGGTCTTACAGAGGTGGAGTATTTGGGACACATAGTTTCACATGGAGTAAAGGTGGACCCTAACAAAATTAAGGCTATCATGGAATGGCCTATTCCAAAAACCATTAAGAAAATGAGAGGATTCTTGGGATTGATAGGGTACTATAGAAGATTTGTGAAGAATTATGGTAGTATAGCAGCACCTCTCACCACTCTATTGAAGAAGGATTCTTTTCATTAGAACGAGTCTGCCAATACAACATTTGAGAGATTGAAGGAGGCTATGTGTACAACTCCAATACTTGCCACTCCTAGTTTCACCAAGGAATTCATTGTGGAATGTGATGCTTCTAGAAATGGGATAGGAGCAGTACTCATGCAAGAAGGTCGACCAATTTCTTTTGAGAGTTGTCAATTAAAAGGTAAGAATCTACTAAAACCTATTTATGAGAAGGAAATGCTAGCAATACTCCATGCAGTGAAACAATGGTGGCATTATCTATTGGGTAGACATTTCAAGGTTAAGACAGATCATGATAGCCTAAAATATTTTTTGGAACAACGACTATCTTCTGAAGAGCAACAAAAATGGGTCACTAAGATGTTAGGATATGACTTTGAGATTGTATATAAGAAAGGGAAAGAAAATATTGTCACAGATGCACTGTCAAGGAAGGATGAGAAAGATGAAGCCTTATTGTGTGCCCTTTCAATATTACAAGAAAATTGGGTGGAGGAAGCCAAAGCAGAGTGGCAAAATGATGTTGTGACAAGTAATCTCATTGAGCAATTAAAAAGTGATCCTAGTAGTTCAGATAAGTTTTGTTGGAAGGGAGATACTCTTTGGTATAAAGAGCGTTTGTATCTCTGCAAGAATTCCAACCTTAAAATCAAGATTCTCACAGAGTTGCATGAGTCTCCAATGGGTGGTCATTCAGGATTTTTGAAGACATATCATCGAGTCAAGCAAGATTTCTTTTGGGAAGGGCTAAAGGGTGATGTTCAAAAATTTGTGGCTAAATGTTTGGTGTGTCAAAGGCATAAAGGGGAGACAATTAAGACACCAGGTCTCTTGCAACCCTTATCTATTCCTAGCCAGCGTTGGGAAGAGATATCCATGGACTTCATCACAGGGCTTCCCAAATCTAAAGGTCATAATGTCATCATGGTGGTAGTTGATCGGCTCACTAAATATGCACATTTTATTGCATTAGCACATCCTTTTACAGCGCAATGGCTAAATATTTTGGAGAATATCCAAAAGCTACATGGTACACCTAAAGTTATTGTTAGTGATCATGATCCTATCTTCACTAGTCACTTTTGGAAAGATTTATTCTCATGTTTGGGTACTCAATTGGCTCTTAGCTCTTCATACCACCCTCAATCAAATGGGCAAACAGAGGTTGTTAATAAGTGTTTGGAAGGATATCTACGTTGTTTCACTTTAGAGAAATAGTCCCAGTGGGTAGATTGCCTACCACTTGCGGAATGGTGTTATAACACTTCTTTTCATAGCTCATCAAAAATGTCTCCTTTTTTGGCACTTTATGGATATCATCCTCCTTCCATCACATCATCAATTAATGTGTCCCCAAGAGTTCAGGTAGTAGAAGACCACTTGCTTAATCAACAACAAGTACTTTCAGGACTCAAGGAGAATTTAGCCATGGCAAAAAATCGAATGAAACAACAGGCAGACCAACATTGTAGTGAAAGAAGTTTTGAAGTTGGGGATTGGGTCTTCTTGCGATTGCAGCCTTATAAGAAAATCTCACTAAAGCAGCAAAGAAAGAATAATAAGTTGTCTCCAAAGTATTATGGTCCATACCAAATCATGCAGAAGATCGGTAGTGTTTCCAACAAGCTTGAGTTGCCACCAACAACAAAGATACATCCAGTTTTTCATGTTTCCTGTTTGAAGAAGGTAATTAGGCATAATATTCCCACTCAAACAACACTTCCCGAGTTGGATGAAGAAGGGAGAATCATTTTGGAACCAGAGTGCATTCGTCAAACACACACAAAGAAGCTGAGGAATAGAACTATCACTGAGTATCTCATCCAATGGAAGAATTTACCAGTTGAAAATGCCACATGGGAAGACGAGGAATTCATTCAAAAGTTTCCAAACTTGATTAGCATTGAGGAAAATGCTTCTTTGAAGAAGGGGGGCATGCTACGCCCTTAATATTATTGTACATCCGGTTATGAATAGTCGGCTTGTGGCTATCTTAACTCTCTATTAAGTCATATTATCATTAGTATATTGTTATTTAGTTGTTTAGGTTGGCCTAAGTCTTATATGGGTGTGTCTAAGTCAGCCTAGGTGATATACTTGGCATAAATAGGTATATATAGGAGGTTGTGAGTCTTATTTCATCATCAAGTTGTGAAGTGTGTTCTCATTAGAGATATTTGGAGGTTTTCCCCTCGAAGTGGCTTGTTATTCTTAGTTATTATCAAGTAATTGCAACATATTTCATATCATATTATTCTATTGTGCAAGTTATTTCATAACAGAATGATCTTCTTCACATCCCAAAATAAAAACCTTAACAACATCCAT
Source organism: Sequoia sempervirens (assembly GCA_007258455.2). Taxonomy (NCBI): domain Eukaryota; kingdom Viridiplantae; phylum Streptophyta; class Pinopsida; order Cupressales; family Cupressaceae; genus Sequoia; species Sequoia sempervirens. Next base: position 417,152,994 of record VDFB02193867.1, read on the forward strand.
TTGTTTAGTCACCAAGATCAAACTAACTTTAAAAAAAAAACATGGATGTAAGATCCTTAAAGAAGATCAAACTACTTCATTCCCCATTTCAGAAAATCAGCCTATACAACATCTCCTACCAATTCTCATTAGCAACAAGGAGATAAAATAAAACTGTACAACTTCCACTATGAATCTTCCAGAACCATTAAACAACAATTCAAGATCCATATCATGAGAGTGAACTTAATAAAACACATCTGAAAAATATAATGGGCCAAATACCTTTCAGATAAACTGCCGAGTAGACCAAGACTGGGAACAAGAATGCTCCTTCAAGATATTCAAGCCATCATGACTAATCAAAGAGCAATCTCCTCATTTGTCTCTGTTGAACTTCACGTTCAACAAAGGTGTAGCCTTCTCGGACTTTTAGACCACTGTCAAAGCTCCAATCAGCTGAATCAGGAACTTATCATGACACCATGATCTACACATCTCCTTAGGAGATACCATGCTTCAAGTGACTTCTTCATTGTCTTAAGTACAATTCACAATGCCAAAAAACTCCAGTGCACCAGGAGTATACCATGACATACAACAAATAGACTCAAAAAACCAATATCACCTGTCAAGCACCACGAACACCTCAGCCAAAGACTCCAAGCATCCTTCATGGTTCCAAGATGTTGCACATCTTCAAGTAATGTCCATGAAAATGCGAAAGAAACCCTTCTGCAACAATAGGATCAAAGAGCTCTCCCAAGAAACATCTGCAACACTAAAGAAAACCATTCACCACCATGTGATGAATCCACAGTCACTGCTAGAGCTCCCACTAAAATGTGACACCCGAGCTCTCCAAGCATCATGACTACCTGCTACAGGTTCCCATAACTGACTATACAGGTACTCAATAGTATCCATCCTCTCATCTCAAAACACCACACTATCACCCATTTCTCCTACATTTTCCTCCTAATCACATCTATAGTAACTTTCCCTTTTCCTTTGACATCCTGCTGTGTATTTTGTCTTACTGGACCTCTTCTATTCCAAAAAAATCTAGCAATATGGCCAAATTTGTTGTAGTTATAACACACAACCTTTCTCTGTTTAGACCAATTGTTCCACTAAATTTTCCTTGATCTGCATTGGTTAGAAATATGCCCAAGTCTATTGCATGCATAACATCTAATATCTCTATGAAAGTTATTCATCACAACTCTGCATTCACTTGACTTATGACCATACTTATAACAATTAAAGCACTGACTTTAGAATGATGGTCCACTTGTGTTCATCCTACTCCTACACTAAGAATCCATATGTCTAAATTTGTTGCAAGAAAAACAATAGCCATTGAATCTTTGAGTATTTGGTTGTCTTATCAGATTCCTTCTAGCTCCATTCATCTGATTTCCTTGCCTGAATCTCCCTTGTCTGGATTTATTTTTTCTAGATCTGGAACTTTTTCCATCTTCATATTCAAGACCTCGTTTGCCACCATCAGTCCTTTGAACTTTAATTAGTTAATCAAGTTTGGATGAACTAGATTTGAATATCTCCTTGTACTCATTTGCAACAGTAAGTTCATCTTTGAGATCATCAAGCTATTTTTCAAGCATTTCCTCATTGTTTTTAGATTGTTCCAATTCATTGTCCAATCAGCTTCATTGTTTAAATTTTTCTTTCAAGGATTGAGCAATATTTTCTTCATTCTTCTTTCTATCTTCAATTTCCTTGGTCATTTTCATCATGATGGATTCCATATCATGCTTTAGGGCAACATTTTCTCTGGAAAATTTTTCACTCTTCTATTTTCTCCTTCAAGGCATGACTGAGTTGTTCATCATCTATGATTTTGTTCTTCTGCTTGAGTTGATCACATAATTCCTTTCTTTTCTCCCTTGATTCATTGATTTTTTCTTTCAATGACTGGCCGACTTTTTCTGCATTCTCAAGACTTTCTTGCAGTTTCCAATTCTCAGAATTTGACTAGTCAAGATCATCCAGACCACCATAAGTTTTTGTTGAAGACTGCTTGTATCTATTGTAAACACTTTCTAAGATCTCCCCAAGCTGTTAGACTTCTTTCGGGAAACTAGCTTTGATACCAATTTTTGGAAACAAGGAACATTGAGAGGGGGAGGGGTGTGAATCAGTGTTCTACAAAATCTAACTTTATTATTCTAATCATTAACCCACTTGAAAAATTCAACCAAGAGAAATATACAGAAACAAAAAGAAATTAACCATAACACCATAACACAAGGATTTTTATGTGGAAACCTTGTTAGGGGAAAAACCATGGTGGATGGCCCATCCACAATATAATCTGATTATATATACTCAAAAAATAAGTTTACAAAATGGGAATTCACTTGCATTCAGGCACACTGCCTAGAGCTCACTGCTCAAAATAGGAAGGCACACTGCCTTACAAAGATTTGGATTAGATCCAAGATAATGAACTAGAAGAATAACATGTACAAATGCTTATTACAGGTCTGGTTAGGCTTAGTTGTTGATCTTCTGTCCTTCTGACTTATACTGCACTTTTGCTCTGCTCTGCTTTGACTTGCATCACACAATATTTATGCGCAAGTGAAACTGTGCATAAAATTACTCTAACACTCTTCTGATATTCACAATTCACGTAGACACACCACACACACACCCCAAAATAATATAATAGATCATACATATATATCTGCGACTAATAATTTAATTGCAACAAGTCAGTTTTAATAAAACTTAAAAATATTAGCAACTATCGGCTCAAAACTTAAGAATTATCCAATGCACATCAACAATGGTCATCCACAACTTAGCTTGGACCCAAAACAAAATGATCAAACACAAAAATATTCAGATAAACATTCCTTGAATATCCGCACCACATTTTATCAGCTGAGTTGGCCCCAAAATACTGATAAATAGAAAAGTATCAACTGGATCTCCAAAGTTACACATGACTTGGTACGAGGCATTAATATTTCCAGCTAACACAAGAAATACACTGATGCACCTTTCGTGAGATCCACACCTCAAGATAACAACTGGAAATCTACACATGAATTGTTGAACGCCAAACTGCTGGATGCTTTGTTCTTCCCGACTGTCCTTAATTTGACTACCAGTATAAGCAAATGGTGTTATGCGGATCCAATTACCAACTAGGGTTTCCATAAATGAAAAAACCAAAGCATAATTGCACTGCCTCTTTCCAACAAATTTGACCTATGATGAGTGCAGTTGACCCTATTGTAACCTATGATGCAATATGATATGATTTTTTTTGAAATTTTATGGGTTTTTTATGATACAAAATTGAATGCCTAAATGATTAATGCAATACAATGCAACACTAATCCTAGATCTAGGATGATATACTTCAAATTTTAGGTCTATAATGTTAATGCATCAAGTTCACCAAAATGATAAGTTGGAAAAGTGAAACCTTAAGGGTTTTCACCCTATGATTTCAAGGGCTTTTCCACAATTGTGGCAGGTGCCTTCTATAAGTGGGGAATAAGTAATAAGTAAAAAAACTAAAAACATTTCTTAATAAGACATTATATCAAAGATTCAATGATTAAACTAATTTAAAGCAAGAATCTACTGGAAGTGTCATATTGTTCCCTATCTCTAAAGATTTATTAAGTCACAGGGCTCTCAGATTTTGTAAGCATTGTGACTGTTAAAATGCCAATCTAGAGAATGAGATGCTGCTAAAATGCAATGATCTAATACTATATGGTGATTTCTAATTGATAAAAGGAAGCTACTGTAAACTAAATTGACATGAAACTATGTTGAAAGAAATATACAGTAAAACTAAGATGCACCCATGATTTTGATTACTAAATGATAATGCTATGATGCTATTGCTAAATGTTGCAAATATTTTTGATTGATTGATTGCTATTCCTGCAAAGTAAGTTTGGACAAAGATGAGGATACATTTCTTGTGAAGAAAGGCTGTATATATAGATTTACGATAGCACATTATGATGGGGTAGCACAAAAACTTGGATTTGATCTGGAGGATTGAATGGTGAGAGATGAAGAAGCTTGAGCTAATCATGGGAATGGTTTCTCTGCATGAAAACATCAGGCTAGATGATAGGAAGAATCAGAGGAAGGGGATTGAGAGATTGATTCCAATTTGTCTCCAAAGCTTTCCCGTGAATGCCAGTTGAATTAAATTGGATATTTGATGTCTAATTTGGTAGGTGAGTGAATAGAGGAAATTTTCCTTTATGCCTTTATTTGAATATTTGATTTATTCAAATTAGTAAAAGGGAATAAAAAATTTAATAAAATAAACTATAGAATTTGTTTATTAAATAAATATAGAAGGGATATGATAATTAAACAACAAAGTATTTAACCTTGTTTAATTAATTAAGATTGAATGATGTGATAATTAAATAACACAAACTATTGAAGTTGTATATTTAATTAAAATTGAAGAATAGGAGAATAACTATAAATAAATATTTCTATTTATTTAATAGTAGAGGAAATTAAGGTAATTAATCAAATAAATCATATTTAATTAATTAGATTATCTAGACCATTTTTAGGTGTATACATTTTTCCCCTCTTTGTAGTGATGTGTTTACACATTGCTTCAAATTTTTTGTTGTTGTTGCTATTAGTATTGATGAAATTTGTTCATAATGCCTCAGACATTGATTTTCAAGTGATGATGAATATATGCCCCCTTGGGAGATAAATTGATGAATTTTTTATTTTTTGAGTTTTCAGAAATTTTTAATTTTTTGATGATTTTTCAATGATTTGATGAAGATTTGATAGTGAAATAATTTATCTCCTGATAAATAATGTGGAATATTTCCCCTAGATGAATTTGAATTAATCTCTCTTAAAAAAATTAATTAATCCCATAAAAATCCCACCAAAAATAACCTATAAAAGGTCAAAAAAGTCATTTTCAAACTCATTTGTGCATTTGAGTTTTTGAAAATTTGAGAGAGAGAGCAATTTGTATAGTTTGGAGCAGGATGCCAATTCCTTACCACACTCACTAACTCGAGCGTGTGTGACATTGCCACCACCCAACCGTCTATAGACCTCTAGTATGTACCCGTTAACCCCCTTCTTGTACGTGCATTTCTCATTTTTTTGTGCATTTTCTATATTTCAAATTTTTTCTTTCTTTTAGCACTTTGACATGCTGATGTAGCACTTCGGCTATTTGTTTTAGCACTTAGGCTAGATAAAGTAGCACTTAGGTAGGTTTTTTTAGTGGTTTCAATATTTTAGCACCTAGGATAGAAACTTTAGTACTTTTACCTTCTATTTTAGTGTTTTCACCAGTTTAGTGCTTAGGATAAGAAGTTTAGTGCATTTTCCTTCTATTTTAGCGCTTTAACTTGTTTAGTGCATTGACTCGAAAGATTAGCGCTTTGACCTAGTATAATAGCACTTATGTTGAAGTGGCACTTTGACTATCTGAAATGGCGCTTATGCCTAATGAAATGGTGCTTTTGATGATTTAGTGCTTTGAAACTTTGTTTTAGTGCTTCTAAGTCAGATTGATAAAGTTTGTCAAATTTGTCATTAATTTTTTCATTCTTTGATTGTGTCAGCCGTCGGTTTGATATTATTGATGATCCTGATCAAGTAGATGATGTCAACCTCATGATAGGTGAGGTCTGATGTTTGATTGATAATAATTATCCTCATGATAGGTGAGGAATAATTATAGTTTGATTGATGAACCTCATGATAGGCAAGGTTGAAGTGATGTATTGACCTCATGATATGCAAGGTTCAATGATGTTTGATGATTGACCTCATGATAGGTGAGGTTTAATAATGTTCGCTCACGATATTTAATCAAAAGTATCACCAAGAGCTTATTAGGTTTGATAGGATAATTGATGTTTTGATGATTTGACAAAGAATACTGATTGTGGATATTTCATAATGATAGGAGGCTTTAATGAATCTCCAGATTAGAGAGTAATTTCCTCAAATTTTTGATTTGATATGTCAGCTAGCCGAACCTAAGACAACTATCATTACATGTTGTGGATTGTCTTCCTTACTAGACATGCCCCAGATTAGGATTAATCAGGGTCTCCTAACATATTTAATAGAGAGGTGGCACATCGAGCATAACACCTTCCACCTAGCTACCAGCGAGATCATAGTCACCCCAGAGGATGTTTGGATGATTCTATAGAAACTAGTTGTCGGGGATATTGTTGTTTATGATTAATTAGAGTAGGGTGGTACTGATGCTCTTCGGAGGGTGTTTCAGGATGCCAGGATTGTTGGATTGTGGATTTTGTGGCATGAGATGGTTGACACTTATGCCACTTTGCCGACAGTTATTGCTGGATTCATTGGAGGATTTCTTTGTCCTGATTACAGGTCAAAGGGATTCTTTGTTGGTTGGGGCCGTGTGCTTGAGAGCATGATCATTCATGGGATGAGATATGCTTGGGGCATGTGCATGCTTGCCCACCTTTATCATGATTTGCATTCAGTGGTGTACCTTGGAGGTTAGAGTTTATTAGCTAAAGTCACTTTACTTCAAGTGTGGGCATGGGAGCATATTGATGTCATGCGGCTAGTGATGGTGAGGCAACATCCAACTAGGCACCATTATGTGCATATATATGCAGGTCAACTTACTCAGCCTAGACTAGGTAAGTTAGATCATTGGCACAGAGTTCTAGATGATATGGAGACTGTTACTTGGTGTCCCTATTTGGACTGTGAGTACTAGGATGATGATGACATACATTTTCCATTATTTTGATCAGACATACACATTGGGTATTGGAGAGATTTCTATTGAGATGTGTGCTTCGTCACTATGGCATTATTCAGGGTATTCCTCAGGGTGTTGCCCACTATGCTCAACAACAGTTGGATTCTATAGATTGGGGGCCTGGGTTGTCATATGATGTGGTGGTGTAGGAGTTATAGGCTTTAAAACCTTTTGTGTGGGAGATCCACCAGTGACAAAAAATTATGCAAAGTATCTGGTATTACATCCATTTCCATGCATTATGATTCTTGATGAGCCAACACCATTAGCTATTGGGGAGGAGATTGTTTTTGCTCATCAAAACTAATAGAGGAGAGAGGAGATTGTGGTGAGGAGGAGGTTGTGGAGGAGGTTGAGAGTAGCAGTGATGAGGAGGGTAGTGGGGATGAGGAGGATAGTAGTAGTAGTAGTGAGAAGGGAAATGATGGTGATAGTGGTGGAGATAGTCTAGGTGGATTGGGTGCAGGTGGGTCAAGTCCAACCTTGAAGTAGTATTTGATGCCTCACAAGAGGCAAGCAGTTGTAGATCCTTTAGAGTAGCATGTGCAACAACAACAGACCCAAATAGCGAGTCTGTAGGTACAGGTTCAAACATTACAGGGGCAGCTGGCTCAGGCCTAGGGTTTATTGGTTCAGGCTTAGACACAAATGAGGCTCAGGCTCAAGCCCATGCACAAGCTCTAGCATCAGTACAAGTTTAGTTGGATGCAACTCAAGTACAAATTTCAGCCTTGACAGCCGAGAGGGATGCCACTAGGAAGACTTAAGAGACAACTCAAGGTTAGATTGCATCATTGACAATTGAGAAGGATGCCACTAGATTTATTGTAGAGGGGGCTTAGGCTACAGTCGAGAGATTGCAGAGATTGGTGGATGGTAGCACCATAGACAATTATATGTGAGAGGTTTTCCGTATTGGTGGGGTGGTAGAGTATTACAAAGGTAAATTCTATGATTTCATCCCTTCCGAGTAGAGAGTGAGCTACATGTAGTCTCGATTTGGCAGGACTCCTTCCTGGACTGTCAGTGCGAGTGTGACTCAGCCTCTTCCCAAAGACCTGAGAGATCCTAGTACATCTGGTGGTGGTGGAGGGACTGGTCTTGAGATGCCTACAACATCTAGAGCTAGCAACACCTAGTTTCCATGATGTGATTCCTCCATTTTATTTTACGATGATGATTTACATTCCAATTACAACCATTTTTTGATGATATATCTCTTCATTTTGGACATCACTGTATACTTGACATTTATGATTTTGAGGTCTATATGATATGCAACAGATTTAGCGATCTATTATGTGTTCTATATGATTCTATGATGGATGCATTTACTTTCCTATGTTCTATATGCCATGTGATAATCTTTATATTATGATGTTATGGATGCAGTTTATAATCATGATGATATGCTATGCTATATGATGTTCTATTTATGATGTGCATAATGATGATGTATAGATGTATAATGTATGTATGCATGATGTATGGATGCATGATGTATATGTATGATGATGTGTAATTTTATATGATAATGTACCTATATACATGGATTGGATGTAATGATTCAATATGATTTATGATATGTGATGTAAATGGGATGTGTGTGTTTTATTCTTGTGTAAATGCAAATATATGATGTAATAAATGGATGAATATGATGTATGATATTTGATATGTTAAATGGATTTATGATATGTGATATGACGAATGGATGTATTTTATGAAACTATAGAGATTTATTATTTTTGAGATTTTCTTATGCAATCTTATGATATGTAATATGAGAAATATGATATGATCAATGCAAATTATTTGATTCAGATGCATAAATGATGAAATGATAATGAAATGTTTTCTAATGTATGCAATGAAAACGATGATACAACTACATGATAATGATGTTGTTTTTGTAAATGTCAAGTATACTCAATCTATTATGATAAAACATAATCATTAATTTGAATCCTTCACGAGATTTTGCAACAAACACTCTATAGATGTAAAACTATTATGAATGCAATCTAATGTTTCCATGCAAATCTACATGCAAATATTGGCATTCTAACAATACATTTATTTTGCTTTTTATCATCCTAGAGCTTTTAAAATGTTGAAAGTGAGTACAAGCATCAATGGTATAATGTAGACCAATGATGACTTGAGTACTACTTCCATGATTTTTGATATTGCAAGTGAACACAAGCATCTAGGTATAATTAAACTGAGATGACCTGAATATTTCTTGCGTAAACAGACAAGAATTAATGACTTTCCTATGTGAATTGGAATATCATCGATGATACATTGTAGAGCAATTCCTATGACAATTCAAACAATAATTATGATTGACTCATAGACAACAAATAAAGAAAAAAACCATTCTCCTTCCTAGCTTCTCTAGTTCAATACATCATTGAGTTGCTCCAAAGAAATGATAACAATAAATCAAAGTACAACATATCCAAATTTTACTTAAAGTTTTTCAACCATTATTTAGATTAGATCATCCATCCTGATTTTTATGATGTTTTTTGTGATTTTCGAGAGTTTTGACCAAAGACCTAACCTAAAGACCTATCCTAGGGGCCTTGGGGGCTGATCAAAGATTATCCTTGCCTATGTTATACACATAGAGACCACGTAGTTCGACTGAAACAAACTCATGTTTTTGACTTTTTGATACTGAATTTTTGACCTTTTTTTTTAAATTTTTTGTTGCGATTATGGATGTCTGATGTGTTTCCGATGGTGATTAATGTTTCATGTTGGGTTGTGTTTCGATCATTGTTTTTGGTGTGTTTGTCTTCCTGCTGTTTTTCCATTTGGTTAGGCTCATGGTTTATTGCCCCCAGTGAGGTTGAGATGTTTCCCCCAAGCTAGGGTGAGACATTTACACTCGTAATGATATGATAATGGATGTAAAATAATGGTGAAAATAACAACCATGACATGTTTCCAATAGATGGAAAAGCTGGTTAAATCACAAATAGCACCTATTTCCAAGTTTTCACTACATGTTTGTATTGCACTTTTTTAGTCTTTTTGATTTTTTTGTGTTTTTTATTTTATTTTTATTTTTTTGTATTTTTTTGTTACCAAGATGCCTGTTTGCCAGGTTTTCATCAAGGTAACCATTTTCAAAAACTAATTCATGCACTAGGTGATTTAGGTGTAGAACTTTCTGAGATCGATACTGTTGATAGGTTCATCAAATAGATCCCCTTCAAGTGTAAACAATTGATATGCTCCTGATCCATAAATTGATATAATGACAAAGGGACCTAGCCAGTTAGGTTCAAACTTCCCTTTCTTTTCTCTGTCTTGCTGATTTCTAGGATTTTCCTTTAGGACCAAGTCACCAACTTGAAAGAATCTAGGTTTTACCCTATGATTGTAGCTCCTGGACATTCTATGTTGGTATACTTTCAAATGATTGATAGCTTATTGACAGTGTTCATCCAGCAATTTCAGTTCTTGTAGTCTAGAGATTCTGTAATCCTCATTTGTAATGATACTCTTTAGTGAGACACAAAGTGATGGTATTTCTACCTCAATAGGTAGGATGGCCTTTGATCCATATACCAAGGCATATGGTGTAGCTCCTGTTGGTGTTCTGATGTTGGTTTTGTAGGCCCATAATTCAGGATTTAGCTGAACATGCCAATCATGTCCAACATTGTTAACTATTTTCTTTTGTATTTTTAGAATTGTCTTTTTTGAGGCCTCTGCTTGGCCATTTCCCTGAGGATAGTACGATGTTGAGAAACGATGTTGTATATGAATTTTTTCACACAATTCATGGACGTCCTGGTTCTTAAATGGTCTTCCATTGTTTGTAACAATGGAATGAGGTATTCCATATTGATAGATTATGTAGTTTAGTATGAAAGATGAGATCTGCTTTCTAGTGATTATTGTTAAAGGATCCACTTCTATACATTTTGTAAAGTATTTCATTGTTGTGATTATGAACTTGTGTCCATTGGATGAAGATGGGTTTACCTTTCCTACCAGGTCCAATCCCCACTAAAAAAAGGCCATGTTGATGTGAATGGGTGTAATTCTTATGCTGGAGCATGGATTATATTACCATGGATCTGTGAATGGGTGTAATTCTTATGCTGGAGCATGGATTATATTACCATGGATCTGACATTTCTTAACAAATTGATAAGATTCCTTTTCCATGTTTGGCCAGTAATACCCCAAACGAAGGAGTTTCTTTGCTAGGGTTGTTCTAGTTGAATGAGTTCCACAAATACCTTCAAGAACCTCATGCAAGGCTATTTCAGATTCGTTGTATTATAGACACCAAAGAAGAGTACCATCTAGACCTTGACGATAAAGTATGTTAGCTATCAATGTATGCAGAGCGGATTGGCATATGAAGTTATGTAACGCCCCGCCACGCAACCCTAGGGGAAGTTGCAATTTACTACACAAATGAACTAATTTTTTTTTTGATTAACAAAAAATAACATGCAAGATCACTAACCATTGCCAACCAATCCCCTAAGGTTACGAGGCTGATTTACTTAAACCCAAACAAGAAACATGAATTAACTAAAACATTTGATTACTTAAGCATTAAGAATGCATACATTCCATACATAATAATTTGCATCAAGAATATGAAGTACCACTTGATTCCAATGATATCATTTACAACATGATTACAAAACTCATTCCCTGAATGAGATAAATCCAATAAGCATGATTACATATTACAAATTCCACCTCGATAACAAATGAGGGGTAATGAAATACAAGATCAACTAAGAGAATTAAGCAAGGAAGAACAGGATCCCACAAGCTCTCCAACTGGAAATCTCATCCACATGAACAAGAAGACAAACCAACGGATTAAGGTGCACGTTCCACCCAATCATGTGATACCCAAAGGCTCACCCCCCATGCTAGGAGATAGTAACCAGGAATCCAACACAAGACCATCTACCACTAGACACAGGCTACAACATAAACTAAACTGAAAAGGATACAAGTACAACATCACTTAATACTTAACACAAAGGTTACAATGCTTCCAGAGAACAAGGTTCAAGAACATCATCTACACTCCACGCCATATCTGACTGACTATTGACATAGGTAGAGTGTCATACATAAATTGCCATGAGTTACCTAGGCTCAACTATCTAAGGTAACCAAACCCACATCTTGGGCTATCTAGGCTCAACTAACCAGCTGCCGGACCCTCATGCAAAACTATGCATCCCATCTCATCTTGAGCCTTATCATTCACTTGCTTCACGAGAGAGGCATTCCTTATCTTTATTAGTGTGAAAGATCCCCATTAATTCTTTTAGGTTATCACTTGGTTAAACCATAGGTGAGTTACCCTGGCGCCCCTTTGTGTGTCGGACCCCCAAAAAGAGCCACTCTCCTAACGACAACATACTTGGTACAAAACCACAATCCAATGGTAACTGTAAAAAAATGACCTCTCCAATCCAAGGAGGTAACATATAACAAAATCCACTCCAAACACTTGGAGGAATACGAAATACAAAGTCCACTCCTTCCAAAGGAGGCACAAACCACACAAACCCTCTCATAATCCCAAGGAGGCACAAATCCCCGTTCTTGGAAACTGGGTAGAACATAATACAACTCTACACATTTCCCAAGGTGATTCACAAATTGAACCACTACATAAAACATCCCCACCTAGAGGACTCCTCTAGAAGTCTTACTAGACAATTAACCCCATTTTCCCAACATCGAGAAAGAATGCAACATCATTTAAAAAGCATTTCAGGCAACTCAACAAGCTAACGTTAGGGTTTCCTAAACCCAAGCCAAGCACTGATATAGTACATGAAATTCATTAAATAATTGGCATTATATGTTCATACTCAAAGCAAATCAACTCATATTAGCAATGTTAAAGAATTTAAACTCTAGTCATTTAATTCTATTTTCCTCCATTATATAGAATATTCAAAGTGCAATTTTAAATAAAGTCATTTGATTATAAAAATAAACTTTTAAAATAAATCATTTTAAAATTCCTAATAAAATATTTAAACATCACTTACATAGGTGGCTCTAAAATATCATTTTAAATTCCAAGATCTCCTGGTCATTCATATTTGTCTAAATCATATCCTTAAATAAAACATTTGTTTTTTTAAAGTTTTCCAACTATAATAATGAAATAATCCTCTAATAAATATTTTACCACTCAAAATAACCCATATTATTTAAATTATAAAAATAAGATCTATATATATATAAATAATAATAAAGACATAAATAAAAAAAAAGAAAAGAAAATGAATTGAAAAGGGGGCCGACGCCCTAACTAGGGCACGCAGGCCCTGCCTCCCCATGGCAGCGGTGCCTGTGTGCTTTGCACATAGTGCCACCTCCATGTAGGCGGCGGTGCCTGTGTGCTTTGCACACAACACCACCTCCCTACAGGCGGTAGTGCCTATGTGCTTTGCACATAGCGCCACCTCCCTGCAGGCGGTGGCGCCTGTGCGCTTTGCACACAACGCTCGCTTCCCACGGGCGGCGGAGCCTGTGTGCTTGGCACACAGCGCCACCTCCCTACGGGCGGCGGTGCCTGTGTGCTTGGCACACATCACCGCCTCCCTACGGGCGGTGGCCGCAGCAGCAGTGGTGGTGGGGGTTGGCTTCCCCACCCCACAAAACAACTTCAAACCATAATTTTTTTTTTATAAAAATTTTCAAAAATAAAAACATAGGGGACTATGTTTTTCCAGAATGATAATTCCATAATTGGAAAAAAAAAATTACTGCTATAAATAATCTAAAAGACGAACTCTTTGGTTTTTAAAAGCCAAAACCTACATATATAAAACTACAAACCATTTCCCAACTCAAATTGGGAAAATTAACAACAGAAAATGGAAGCACAACAACATGGTTTAAAAATTCCATTTTGAAATGTCAATTCTTTTTGTTTCATTCTATTTTTCATTGTTTGATTCTAGTTTGGTTTTCATTTCCAAATTTCAACAAGTTTGCAAGCTTCCAAAACAATTTCTCAAGGAATACATTGGATTTGATCAACATTTCAAAGATTTCCAAATAGCATAAAGAGGATTTAATCCTTTTTCAAAATGAAACAAAGCAAGAAAAAAAGGGAAACCTATTTTTTTTCCCAAAGCTTGAAGCCTGGAACAATGGTGTTTTCAACTCCTTGAATTTAGCTCAAGCAAGGGTCTCCAATTCTTCACCAATCCCAGCAAAGCCACAGCCAATAAATCTTTTCCCCAAATTGAAAGTTAAAAATTATATGAATTTTCATTTGCTAAAATAAAGTTTTTTCCCCAAATTGTTCAAACCACTAAAATATCCCCACCCACCAAATTTATTGCAAAATTTGGAGGATATTTCCAATTTTCAAATTTAAAACAATTTTTTATTTTCTAATTCAACTCTCATGCTTTTTTCAAAATTCACTAAAATAAAAGAATACAAACTTTGCAAAGAAATTACTTTATCAAAAATTTTCAAAAGTGAGATTCAAAACCATTCTCCTTTTATTTATTTATTTTAATTTAATTCTAACTATCCAACATGATTTCTACTTTGATTTTTAATTAAATCATAATATACATTAATGCCAAAACAACTATCCCATTTAATATATCACCCTTAATCTAATTAATCAATAAACTCAATCTAAATTTATTAATTAAATCAAATCAGTCAATAAAATAAATGACATTTCAACATTGCAAATAAATACATATAAACATCAATTTAACTATGCAAGCCACTTGATAACCTTTATAATTTGCAAATAGATAAATACTCAAGATGCAAAGGACCGACTTAACACAACCAACCCAACAACAACTCGATGACACGCTAGGGCTAGGGTGACGACTTGTCACGGAAAACCTAGCTACTATCTCCCAATCAATTTCCGTTGGTCAATGGATACACTCAAACCTGTGAACCAGGTGGAGTCGATGTCATGTACCTGTCAACCTACAACAAAGATTACATCGAACATGCATATATATATAATATTATCAACACAGCGTGAAGAGGAAATCTCAGAATCGTAGGGCACTCGCAAGCGAGTGATACAATCCTGTCCCCTTCACCAATACAATATCACTAACTGACGCATCTAACATCAATGATATGATCACAAGCATAAAACATCATTAAATCAATTATCTTCTAAGTTAATCCAAAACATGCCATAATGATAAAATCATAATAAAATAACATCACATCAAAATATATCATTCACATCGTTTAACAATTGCGATCAGAAGTAACCAAGTTCCAAAGTCAATGCATAAATAGAACAACATACAAAGAAGAACCCTGCTGATCCAAAGATCCAAAATGGAGGGGTGTTACATCCTCCCCCCCTAGGGTTAGGCTTACTCTTGGAAGCCTGCAAATACCCATAGCACAAACTCCAAACAATCACACATAATCAATGGTTCTAAAACTGAACCACTCCATACCTCAACATAAAACAACAGCAACCCATGCTATAATCAACACAACCAAGCACACTATCAATCTATACAATCAACATGGTGAAGCAATCACCAACCGAAATTCCCAAAACACATATCCAAGGATTAACATACATATTACACATATGCACCAATACACATCACTGATAATGTTCACAAGGCCACACATAGAGCGATATCGTTACTATGTTTACTCAAGACAAGGTATGCAACATTACCACTTCAACATTCATTTAACATTTTGCATTTTGAATCCAGGTACAATACTTTAACATCTACATGATTTCTTAAGACTCAAAAATAAAGTTGGGGACTATAGGCCTCACCAACAAGATGCACCTATTATGCAATTATTATTAACATACAATGGTTTCTCTAATCCCCTTTCTCTAAACTTCTTTCTGCAAAATGATTTTCTATTCATATTATACATTTTCCATGATTATGAATGCACCTACACCACATAACAAAAACTTCTGAGTAGACAAGTGAGATCAACCCAAAAGAAAAACATGACTACCGAATAGAGCGTCTAGGTCAACACCACGGCTCATAGTGCCCAGAGTATAGACCTACACAACTAACAGCTTAATGGGTCCATGTTATCCCAGAGTGCCCAGTGTTTAAACTTGGGCTCTGATACCATGTGTAATGCCCCGCCACGCAACCCTAGGGGAAGTTGCAATTTACTACACAAATGAACTAATTTTTTTTTTTATTAAGAACAAATAACATGCAAGATCACTAACCATTGCCAACCAATCCCCTAAGGTTATGAGGTTGAGTTACTTAAACCCAAACAAGAAACATGAATTAACTAAAACATTCCATACATAATAATTTGCATCAAGAATATGAAGTACCACTTGATTCCAATGATATCATTTACAACATGATTACAACACTCATTCCCCAAATGAGATAAATCCAATAAGCATGATTACATATTACAAATTCCACCTCAATAACAAATGAGGGGTAATAAAATACAAGATCAACTGTGAGAATTAAGCAAGGAAGAATAGGATCCCATGAGCTCTGCAACTAGAAATCTCATCCACATGAACAAGAAGACAAACCAATGGATTAAGGTGCACGTTCCACCCAACCGTGTGATACCCAAAGGCTCACCCCCCATGCTAGGAGATAGTAACCAGGAATCCAACACAAGACCATCTACCACTAGACATGGGCTACAACATAAATAAACCTGAAAAGGATACAAGTACAACATCACTTAATACTTAACACAAATGTTACAATGCTTCCAGAGAACAAGGTTCAAGAACATCATCTGCACTCCACGCCATATCTAACTGATTGCTGACATAGGTAGAGTGTCATACATAAACTGCCATGAGTTACCCAGGCTCAACTGTCTAAGGTAACTGAACCCACATCTTGGGCTATCTAGGCTCAACTAACTAGCTACCGGACCCTCATGCAAAACTATGTGTCCCATTTCATCTCGAGCCTTATCGTTCACTTGCTTCACGAGAGAGGCATTCCTTATCTTTATTAGTGTGAAAGATCCCCATTAATTCTTTTAGGTTATCACTGGGTTAAACCCTAGGTGAGTTACCTTGGCGCCCCTTTGTGTGCCGGACCCCCACAAAGAGCCACTCTCCTAACGACAACATACTCGGTACAAAACCACAATCCAATGTTAAATGAAAAAAATGACCTCTCCAATCCAAGGAGGTAACATATAACAAAATCCACTCCAAACACTCGGAGGAATACGAAATACAAAGTCCACTCCTTCCAAAGGAGGCACAAACCACACAAACCCTCTCATAATCCCAAGGAGGCACAAATCCCCGTTCGTAGAAATCGAGTACAACATAATACAACTCTACACATTTCCCAAGGTGATTCGCAAATTGAACCACTACATAAAACATCCCCACCTAGAGGACTCCTTTGGAAGACTTAGTAGACAATTAACCCCATTTTCCCAACATCGAGAAAGAATGCAACATCATTTAAAAAGCATTTCAGGCAACTCAACAAGCTAACGTTAGGGTTTCCTAAACCCAAGCCAAGCACTGATATAGTACATGAAATTCATTAAATAATTGGCATTATATGTTCATACTCAAAGCAAATCAACTCATATTAGCAATGTTAAAGAATTTAAACTCTAGTCATTTAATTCTATTTTCCTCCATTATAGAAAATATTCAAAGTGCAATTTTAAACAAAGTCATTTGATTATAAAAATAAACTTTTAAAATAAATCATTTAAAAATTCCTAACTAAATATTTAAATGTCACTTACATAGGTGGCTCTAAAATATCATTTTAAATTCCAAGATCTCCTGGTCATTCATATTTGTCTAAATCATATCCTTAAATAAAACTTTTTTTTTTTTAATTTTCCAACTATAATAATGAAATAATCCTCTAATAAATATTTTACCACTCAAAATAACCCATATTATTTAAATTATAAAAATAAGATCTATATATATATAAATAATAATAAAGACATAAATAAAAAAAAAATAGAAGAAAACAAATTGAAAAGGGGGCCGATGCCCTAACTAGGGCACATAGGCGCTGCCTCCCCATGGCGGCGGTGCCTATGTGCTTTGCACACAGCGCCGCCTCCCTGCGGGCTGCAGTGCCTATGTGCTTTGCACAGAACACTTGCCTCCCACAGGCGGTGGCGCCTGTGTGCTTGGCACACAGTGTCGCCTCCCTACAGGCGGCGATGCCTGTGTGCTTGGCACACAGTGCTGCCTCCCTGCAGGCGGCGGTGCCTGTGTGCTTGGCACACATCGCCCGCCTCCCTGCGGGCGACAGCTGCAGTGGCGGTGGTGGTGGGGGTTGGCTTCCCCACCCCACAAAACAACTTCAAACCATAATTTTTTTTTTAATAAAAATTTTCAAAAATAAAAACACAGGGGACTGTGTTTTTCTAGAATGATAATTCCATAATTGGAAAAATAAATAAATTTATTGCTATAAATAATCTAAAAGATGAACTCTTTGGTTTTTTAAAAGCCAAAACCTACATATATAAAACTACAAACCATTTCCCAACTCAAATTGGGAAAATTAACAACAAAAAATGGAAGCACAACAACATGGTTTAAAAATTCTAGTTTCAAATGTCAACTCTTTTGGTTTCATTCTATTTTTCATTGTTTGATTCTAGTTTGGTTTTCATTTCCAAATTTCAGCAAGTTTGCAAGCTTCCAAAACAATTTCTCAAGGAATACATTGGATTTGATCAACATTTCAAAGATTTCCAAATAGCATAAAGAGGATTTAATCCATTTTCAAAATGAAACAAAGCAAGAACAAAAGGGAAACCTGATTTTTCTTCCAAAGCTTGAAGCCTTCAACAATGGTGTTTTCAACTCCTTGAATTCAGCTCAAGCAAGGGTCTCCAATTCTTCACCACTCCCAGCAAAGCCACAGCCAAGAAATCTTTTCCCCAAATTGAAAGTTAAAAATTATATGAATTTTCATTTGCTAAAATAGAATTTTTTCCCCAAATTGGTCAAACCCCTAAAATATCCCCACCCACTAAATTTATTGCAAAATTTGGAGGATATTTCCAATTTTCAAATTTAAAACAATTTTTTATTTTCTAATTCAACCCTCATGCACTTTTCAAAATTCATTAAAATAAAAGAATACAAACTTTACAAAGGAATTACTTTATCAAAAAAATTCAAAAGTGAGATTCAAAACCCATTCTCCTTTTATTTATTTATTTTAATTTAATTCTAACTATCCAACATGATTTCTACATTGATTTTTAATTAAATCATAATATACATTAATGCCAAAACAACTATCCCATTTAATATATCACCCTTAATCTAATTAATCAATAAACTCAATCTAAATTTATTAATTAAATCAAATCAGTCAATAAAATAAATGACGTTTCAACATTGCAAATAAATACATATAAACATCAATTTAACTACACAAGCCACTTGATAACCTTTATAATTTGTAACTAGATAAATACTTAAGATGCAAAGGACCGAATTAACACAACCAACCTGACAACAACTCGACGACACGCTATGGCTAGGGTGACAACTTGGCATGGAAAACCTACCTACTATCTCCCAATCAATTTTCGTTGGTCAATGGACACGCTCAAACCTGTGAACCAGGTGGAGTCGATGTCATGTACCTGTCAACCTACAACAAAGATTACATCGAACATGCATATATATAATATGATCAACACACCATTAAGAGGAAATCTCAGAATCGTAGGGCACTTGCAAGCGTGTGATACAATCCCATCCCCTTTACCAATACAATATCACTAACTGACGCATCTAACATCAATGATATGATCACAAGCATAAAACATCATTAAATCAATTATCTTCTAAGTTAATCCAAAACATGCCATAACGATAACATCAGAATAAAATAACATCACATCAAAATATATCATTCACATCATTTAACAATTGTGATCAGAAGTAACCAAGTTCCAAAGTCAATGCATAAATAGAACAACATACAAAGAAGAACCCTACCGATCCAAAGATCCAAAATGGAGGGGTGTTACAAGTTATGCTTTTGGTTTCTAGAAAGATCAGGAGGAAAGATATTATCCTTGAGGTAAGTATAGATCTCTCGATATAGTGAGGTTTGAACGACTGTTATTTGGCATATGGTTTCTGATTCAGGATTGTCATAGGTAGGGTTATATACTTGTTCTACCATAAACTCATAACGAGCTTTCTTTTTTGGTAATTACAAGACAAAAGAAATTGTCACCATAGCATCCACAACTTTGTTCTCTACCCTTGGAATATGTTTGAATTTGATATCCATGAAATACTTTTTGAGATCTTCTATCATTTTCTTATATGGCATGAGCTTTTCATCCTTTGTCTGATACTCATCATTTACCTAATAGATGACAAGCTGTGAGTCCCCATACACTTTTATTTCTGTGATTTTCCATTCAATTGCCACTTTGATGCTAATAATCAATGCTTCATATTCAGCTACATTATTGGTACATGGAAACATTAGTCTATAGGACCTTGGGATGGTGTGTCCTTGAGATGTGAAAAATAGAATTCTTGCACCATACCCCCTTTGTGTGTCTGAACCATGAAAATAAAGTCTCCATTTTTGTGTGGTAATATTCAGAATGTTTGCATCCAAAAATTCAATGTTCATTAGATGATTATCCTATAACGGAGCTTCAGCTAATTGATCAGCTATTACCTGTCCTTTGATGGCTCTCCTATCTACATACTGGATATCAAACTCACTTAAGATCGTGACCCATTTTTCTAGTCTCCCTGTTAGAGTAGCTTTGCTGAGTAGATATTTTAATGGGTCTATTTTAGCTATGAGTCTGACTGTATGATTCAACATGTAGTGTCGCAGCTATTGTGTAGCAAATACCACTTCCAAACAAGCCTTTTATATGAATGTGTAATTTATTTCATATTCATTGAGAGTCCTACAAATATAGTAAATAGCTTGTTCCTTTCCTTTAGAATCTTCCTATGCCAATAGAGCTCCTAAAGAAATGTTAGTTGTTGCGATATATAGTAACAATGGTCTCTCTGCTATAGGTGGCATGAGTATTGGAGGAAACATCAAATATTTCTTTATCTAGTTAAAAGTTGTTTTTCATTCATGATCCTACTTGAATGAGACATTCTTATGAAGTAGATGATTGAATAGATGGATTTTGTTCACCAATTGGGAGATAAATCTCCTGATGGATTGTAGCCTGCCTTGTAGGGACTGTAATTGATTGATATTTTTAGGCAGTGGCATCTCCATTATTGCTTTGACCTTAGCCAGATCTACATTGATACCTTTTTCTAACACTATGTATCCAAGGAGTTTTGCTGATGTTACCCCGAACATACATTTCTTTGGGTTTAATCTAACATTAAACTTTTCGATTGTACTAAATATTTTTCGGAGGATCTCCAGATGTCCTCTGGTGTATGATTTTTCTAATATGTCATCCACATAATCTTCCATAAATGTATTCATCATATCATGGAAAATAGTGGTCATCGCCCACTGATATGTTGCACCTGCATTTTTCAGCCCGAAGGGCATGGCATTCCAATAGAATGTATCCCAAGGACAAGTGAATGTTGTCTTTTCTTGATCTTCAAGTGCTATCTTTATTTGGTTGTATCCTGAGAAGCCATCCATTAATGACAACATGGCATGTCCTGCTGTTAAATTGACAATGATGTCAATACTCAGTAAAGGAAAATCATTCTTTGGGCATGCCTTATTTAGACCTCAAAAATTTGTGCATATTTTGATGTTATTATCCAATTTAGATACAAGCACAATATTTAAAATCCACTCAGCATAATCGATAGACCTGATAAATCTTGCATCCAACAACTTCTTCAACTTAGCTTTTACCATTAGGGCAATGGGGGGATACATTTTTCTCAATTTTTGCTTGACTAGTTTGATTCCAGTTGGTAGAGACAGATGATGCATTAGGAGATCTGGGTCTAATCCTGGCATGTTAGAATAAGACCAAGCAAAATTAATATGTCACTATTCAAAGAATTTTGTGAATTTAGGCTTCTCTTGTTATGTCATAGACGTTGCCAGATGTAGAATATTTGACTTTTCAATTGTTCCAAGATTTATGGATTGTGTTGGTTCCACCAGTACTAATGATATTTCATGGTAATTCTCTAGAAGGGTGTCAAATCTCCCATATTTCAGTGCCTCAACAAGGTTTTCACTGTTAGATACGTTCTTTATTTTTTCTTTTTCAAATCTAATGGTGCCTCAGAAAGGATTTCACCATTAGATCCTTTTTCCTGTTGTCATTTTTTCAACTGGAAGATTTGGCACCCTCCTGATTTGAAGTGTTGTTATGAGTGTTATGGGTAGAACTTGTATCAAGTTCGTCACTACAAAGGAAATTTACAATGGCATCATCATATAAAAAGATTGGTATATTAATAGGTTTGGTTGGTTAATAAGTGCAGGATGTATCAAGGGTAATAAGTCATCACGTTGAGTAAGGTCAACGACTGTAAGTGTTTTGATAGCCAGGTGGTCAAATTTGTCAGTGGGAAGGTTGAGGTCTATGATATTACCCTCCTCCAAGTTGTCTAGCTCAATCGATGTTTGTTCGTCCTCACTTGAGTCATCAATATTTGGTGATCCCAATACAAGTGGTCTTGTTCCTGAACTTTGTCCATCCTCTCATAGTGGTGTGTATGCTTTGATGACATCAATTTTTTTTTTGAGTGTATGATGTTGTAGATAAATGATCCCATTCGTACTCATTGGAATCTGTTTTAAAGCAATCCCTCATTTGTAGAATCCTTTCTACCACTTTTTGAGTTACTTCTTTTGATTCCCCTATATAGCCTAATCCTATTTTGTCTTTAGGCTGAAGTGTTAGAGGTTGAATAGGTTCTATAATACCATCTTTTCTCTTGCCAATTGGTCCTTTCCCTTCATAGCCCATTTTTTCTAAGATATCCTTTGCTTTTCCATACTGATCTATCCATATGCTAATATTTGCTGATGTTGAGGCTTCTTCATCTTTATATAGCCAATTGAGAATGGCTTTGTCTTATGATTCATCTTCTACGGTACCTACTTTTACAAACCTTTCACCCAGAACCGTCAAAGGTTGTGATGATCGTTGTGTATTTGTTGTGGGTTGTCCATATGATTTTGGGGATGGCAGCAATTGTGAAAGACACAAAGATTGCTCAAGGGAATATTCTCCCAAGCCTTTGTCCTTTAATTGGGTCTTATCTGTAAATTGTTGTGATAGAGTGTTTAGGGGACCTTCATTATTTGATATAGTTGAGTCAACAACAATTGTTTCCTTTCCTTGGTCCTTCTTCTCAACCCATTTGGATATAAAATTGAGTTGCTTTTCACCACTGGATGAAGTAGATGTGCTAGCTTCTCTATTGTGGGGAACCAGAGTGTCTTGATTTTCCTTAATCATGTTACAAGTCTCGGGACTATTGTTGTCAGTTGAAATTGTGACCTCTTCTCCATTGATAGGAAATTTCAAACATTGATGATATGTTGAAGGTACTGCTTGCATTTCATGGATTCATGGACCTACCAAGAGTATGTTATATGTTAGCTCCTTGTCTAACACTTGGAAAACAATATTTTTGACAATCGGTCCCACTTAAATTGGTACTACAATCAACCCCTTGGAAAACCTTTCCTCTTCATCATATGCTTTTATTGTTATCTTTCTTCTAGAATCAATGGCATTGTCAGAATAGCCTAGCGCACGAATTAGTTTTAAAGTATAAATATTTAATCTAGCTCTGCCATCTATTAGCACACACTTGACACGATGTTTATGGATTAGAACCTCTATATGCAAGGCTGCATTGTGTGGGTGATTTAGTGACACATCATATTGTTCGGAGAATGACATACAATGAGGTGTAGTCAGGTGTCCCACCATAGCTTGAAATTGACAAACATCCAAATTATTGGGTACCGTTGTGGCCACTAAAGCCTGTTCCAGAACCTCCTTATATGATGGTGATATTTTAAGAAGTTCTAGTATGGATATCTATGTGGTATCTTTTGTAGTTGATCCACAATGTTGTATTGATTTTAAGGGGGGGTAGTGTTTTTAGATGAAACTCCTTTCAGTATCACTTTGGACTACCCCCTTGTCGTTACATTTACTAGTTGATTGTGTTGTGTTTCCCTAATTTTTAGGACATTGATTTGGTTGTCGGATGTTTTTATGTCTAGTATGACGTTCAGGGATTCAATGTCATTGATGCTTATGTTATCTATTTGATTATCAATGATATTATTTTTCTCAACCTTAGAAATGCAAAGAATGGTGGTGTTGTAGATATAGTTTACACTTTTTCCTTTACTATTTGAAGAGGATTCTCCTATTTCGTAGTTGGGTAAAGGATTTGCAAACACACTGTGATCGTTATTTGTTTGATGTCCTTCGATAAACACCTTATTTTCTTCAATCAAGTCTCGTATCAGGTGTTTTGATTGCATACAGTCATTTGTTTTATGTCCTTTATTTTTATGAAAGTTGCAATAGTAAGCATCGCTCCACCAAGATGGTTTCACTTTCGGCTCCCAATTTCTTACCTTTGGTAGAGTAATAAGTCTATTTGTAATACGCTCTCTCATTTATGATTCCAAGGTTTGTCCTAATGGTGTAAATCTTCATTGATTGGATTGTCTTTGATATGATGGTGGCCGAGATTCTCCATTGTTTGGGTTATTGTTTTGAGTGGTACCTTGATTGTTGTTCTAGTTTTCATTCTGATTTGTTTTCATAGTTGTTTCCATTAAATTGAATACTGGTTTTCTATTTTGCATGTTAGTTGTAGCATCATTGTTTCTAGTATTCCCGTTTTTCTTCCAAAATTTAGGTTTCTCATTGTTTCCATAGTGATTTGAGGAATTTGTGTTGTTTGATGTATCATTGTAATGTTTAGTCACTCCTCTTTTGACTAGGGTTTCTTTGATTTTAAGCCCGTTCTCAATCACCTTTTCAAATGTCAGGAGACATTGTAGTTCCAGTCTATAACTCATGTCACCATTTAAGTTTTCGTTAAATAATTCAATCTGTATAAACCTAAAAATGATCATCATATTCAATTAATTAAATACAACCTATTTCATTAATGTTTTAACTACGTATAAATAAAGTCTTACTTTATTTATATTGTTCACTCTTCTTTTAATTCTCCAAAATCATATTCTAAATAATTAAATAAACAAAATATCCTAAACGTGTTTATTTAATTAAATCTTCCTTAATCCTGATTAAGAATTAGAGCACATGTCTACTACTTTTTCTTGTGCCACCTCATAAGGGTCACATGAAAATAAATAAGCCTAATTATTAATTATAATTATCCTCACACACTTTCACAAATTGGAAAAGGCACATGGATTTATTCCCCCACACTTCCAAAAAATTTGGAGCACATGGGTTTTTGTTTCACACACTTGGGTCTCCCATCCTTTTGGCATGTTTCCAATTGGTCAAGGGATTCTCTCCACACACATGGCATGTTGTCCTTGGTCAAGGGGACAACATCCTGATTCCTTCCATCTCTACCGTCTATTGTTTCTCCTTTGAATCTAGACCGTTGATAGGTGCCACCTCACAAAATGCTTGAGAAACCCTATAAATACACCCTCTTGCCTTTGCATTTATCGTCCACAATTGAAGTAAAGTTACTATGCACGTTTCTCTTAGGAGGTTGGAGCTTTCATGGAGTCTTATAATTAGTTTTCATATCATGTGTTATTTTGCATTCTCATTTTAGATTAATTAATTGCTTCATAGTTGCATTTGATCATCCCCATTGCATCATAGTTGCATTTTAGGTTAGTTTGTTTTACATTTGCATTTGATCATATGCATAATCATGAATAGTTCATTTTAATTTCACATCATCTCACTCATCTACACTTGCCAATTTATCATCAACATCATCCTTTGTTTATCATTGTATCCATCATCCTTTCCATCATTTTGTTTCATTTAGAAGCATACCACTAATCCTTCTCGCACACATTTGCAAATAGAAATCATCTTAGATTGCATATTAAGTATCAAATCTCATTTTCTAGGTTGTCATTTTAACAACCATTGTGCCCATAGAAATCTAAGGGTCAAACGGTTTAATAAATCCCTAGAAATAGAGGACAATGATATGTATTTGAAAGGTTTGATTGTATTACAAATAGAGTAGTTTACTTGATCGAATCTTGAATGTAAACTATTTCATTAAGGTTTGTGTTGATATTAAATCTCTCCACATTCAAAACACACACAAAATGGCACCCACCATGGGGCCTTTGCCTCACTTGTTTCTAACTTTTTTGCAAATTTCATGATCACAGGTTCAAATTTGAGACTTGAGAGCCTTTTGCGCTTGTTTTGAGGCAATTTTGGGCCGTTTTTGGAGTTTTGGCGCCTCTTGTCTGTATTTTGGTGCCTCTTGAAAGTTGTTTTGAGACCATTTTTACTTGTTCTGGGACCATTCTGGGCTATTTTTAGAGTTTTGGCGCCTCTTGCACTTGTTTTGGTGCCTCTTGCAAACTATTCCGAGACCATTTTTACTTGTTCCAGGACCATTTTGGGCTGTTTTTAGAGTTTTGGCACCTCTTGCAAACTGTTCCAAGACCATTTTTACCTGTTCCAGGACCATTCTGGGCTATTTTTAGAATTTTGGCACCTCTTGCACCTATTTTGGTGCCTCTTGCAAGTTGTTCTGAGACCATTTTCACTTGTTCCGGGACCATTCTGGGTTGTTTTTAGTTTTTTGGCGCCTCTTGCACCTGTTTTGGCACCTCTTACAAACTATTCCAAGACCATTTTCACTTGTTCTGGGACCATTCTGCACTGTTTTTGGAGTTTTGGCACCTCTTGCACCTATTTTGGCACCTCTTGCAAACTGTTTCAAGGAGTTTTAGCTTTTCTAACTCTATTTTAAAACTTTCTATCTCTATTTTGGTACCTCTTGCCTCTGTTTTGGCACTTCTTGTCTCTATTTTGGCGCCTCTTGTAGTTTTTCACCAAATTAGAAAACTCACATTCTATGTTGTGCATTTGCAGGTTTTCCCAAAATTGCTGTCAAACACTCAAAACATAAACTACTAACATATTGCAGGAGCTAGATGTTATTCACTTATTTCCTTTTGGTTAAGATAGGAATGTAGCTTAATTAAAAGGTTAACGAATATCATGTTTCCTTTTGGTTAAGTTAGGAACATAGCTTAATTAACGAGTTAATGAACACCATGTCTTTTGTATGTGATGGATGGTAGGAATATGCTCTCCCCTTAACAGGGTGATCCAAAAAGCTAGACCCATTCTTGTTTATGTGCTAGTGTAAGTGGAGCATATAGCGTGTGTTCTCTCTTTATTCATGCGAAATAAAGAGTGATCAAACTACGGGTATGCTTTCTTTCTTTCGTTTATCCTAGAGGGCCTACCTTGTGGGAAAAATTACTCACCCAAGGGAACGACCCAACTGGTAACACGCTAAAGCCAAGCAACTTCCAACTGGGATATAAATTTGGATACTTGGGGAAAGTTCAAGTATCATGTGGGTGGCTCCGACAAGAACGATCGAAAGGGACTCTCGCTGCATGGGTCACTCCCTACAAATGAAATGTCTGAATTAAAACCCTTTTTGTAGATTTTCCAAAATCCTTTATCTATTATTTGGTGCAGCAATGGTTGTTGCCAAGGAATTCACATTCTCGCAGTTTTTAGTAGAGAGGATCAGTTTGTCATGGGAGTTTCATGGGGACTGGAAGCTTGGTTTTCCTAAGAAGAGAGAGAATTTTAAGGGGGAGCCCGTGTAGCCAAGCTTCTGAATTCATCTGCTAAAGATAGTATAGTTGGGGTAAAACCTACGTGGAATCTAAAAGAATAGAGTCTTACATAGCCTTAAGAGTGTATATTTTGCTTAATGTGTCTTTATCAAAGTGTTTTCAAAGAAAAACTCAAATAAAAAATTGCCAAAAAATCACATGTTGAAAGTGAAAACCTTGATTCAAAACTACATTCATTGAGGTAAACAAGTCTACAATTGGAAAATCTAAGAAATCTAACCTTTGGGGGGGTAATTCTGCTGGTTTAGAGTCATTTTGGGGGTTTCTGAGAGTTTTGGCGCCTTTGGTGTGCTAAGTGGCACCAAAAATTCTACACCATTGTATATCTTATGAAATTCTACCCCATTTCAAAAAAAAAACTCCAAAAAAGACCTCTATATGACCAAGATACAACCATTTTAAGATTGACTATAAAAGTGTTTTGACATGTAACTCTGAAGTGGCACCTTTGGTGTCCCAAGTGGCACCTTTTGCAAGCCTTGTTTTTATGATTTTTGAGGTCAAACTATGAAGTGGTGCCTTTGGTGTCCCAAGTGGCACCTTTTGCTAGTCCTAATTTTCATGTTTTGACATGTTACTCTGAAGTGGCGCCTTTTGTCTTTGTTTTGGTGCCTTTTGCTTCTATTCTGGTGCTTCTTGTCTCTATTTTGGTGCCTTTTGTAGACCACAAAATAGTAACTTAGTTTCATCCACCTTCCAAAAGTCAATCCTCTCAGTAGTGTTTGACCATTCCTTAGCCAAAACAGAGTCTGAACATGTGGTTTACCCAATGATTTCATGAAAGATTAAGATTCGAAAACCAAATTCCATACCTCTTAGTCCAAAAGAACACCAAAAATGTTTATCAACACTTTACGACTTTAGATAGAGGTTAACATTCAATTTCTACAAAAGAGCTTGCAAGAACAATATCGAATTATACATCTTTTACTACTGTCAAAATCCAAGACTTTTCCAATGTTTTGAGTATCTTAAATACACATCTTGAATCAAAACTCCATGTCCAAGATCATTCCTTAGGTACCTTAGAAGTCTAAACTTGTTCAAATTTACCTCTAAAAGTGGAATTTTCCAACCTAAACCAAGATCTAACATCACAAGGTACCAACATCATCAAATTTATCACACCTTTGATTATTAGACCTAGTTTCATCATCAAGATTTATCATCCTCTCATCATGAAACAAAGCTACATAATCAAATCCAACTTAGTCTCATTAGAATTTGACATTCTATTTGGCTTAGTTGTAACCCTTGGTACTTTTCCAAAACCTAAATCAAATTTTAGTGAAAAATATAATACTTGTATACCCATTTTAACAAAAACCTAAAAAGTATAAACTCAAAGAATAGGGAATTGAAACTCAAACCACCATGGCTGAAATAGATGAGGATCAATTGAATGCTTTAGCTCATCAAATAAAAATCCTTCAACAACAAATCTGGGATATGCAAAGGGAAACAACCACAAAAGGATATTTGTTTCCAGACATTTCTTCTTATTCCTCTGATAGAAATCTGGACATGACACCTTCTCCATCAACAACTACATCATCCAAGTTCAATTTCTTTGAATTTTTGCAAAAAATCAATAAGCCCAAATCAAAGTCTTCAAACAAAAAGGATATTGAGCAATCTTACCAAGTCATGCATCTATCTTCATCTCCCACAAGTCAAAATAAATCTTAGGATTCTTTCACCCAAGTTCCATCCAACTACCTTCTTCTATCATATCTTCTATATCCAATGATTCATGCCAGTCTTTGAGTCCAAATCATGATATCATAGACCCCTCTGCTCCTCAAGATCAAATAATTTTTTCCACTTCATCCAATGATACCAAAATTCCACAAGTTCTTCCAATCTTTGACCAAGACTGAATCTCTCAAGAATTCTATGATGATACCCTCCTCTCACTTTTCATCCATAATGACTCCCTTCCATCTCAAGAGAAAAGTATCTTTCCATGCTCTTATTCCACCCCATCTAATGAATCCATGTCATCTCATGATTCCATTGCATCCTAGGAGCATGATAATTCTTCCATCCTATCTAATGATATCCTATTACCCGATGATCAAGATATTCTTCCATCCAAGGATATCCCTTCACTCCATGAGGATGTTCATCCTTCTCAAGATCAATATATGCCTTCCATACCAACACATGATGATTCCACACCTAATGAAGAGAAAGCTACTTCATCTTCTACACCTCATGATCCTCTTCCAAGTCAAGATCAAAGTACCCCATCATCCCCATGTCAAGATCCTATCACACCTATGCAAGCTATCCATGAACCTTGTTAGGTCTCAAAAACACAGGAAAAATACCTCAAGAGGTTGCCAAAATCTTGGTACATTTTAGGGTAACAGACAAGGCCAAATGGTTTAGACCTTCTTCTCTCCAGGAGCTGCTAGACCTAGGTGGGTATACCCATAAGAATGAACCAGA
The DNA here is from genome assembly GCA_007258455.2 of Sequoia sempervirens. Lineage (NCBI taxonomy): Eukaryota > Viridiplantae > Streptophyta > Pinopsida > Cupressales > Cupressaceae > Sequoia > Sequoia sempervirens. The sequence continues at coordinate 417,183,123 of VDFB02193867.1, forward strand.
CTTAAATGACGTGACTTGATTGCTTTGATGGATCTATTACGATGGCACAAATGTAATAGGTAAAAGCTTATAGACTACTCCTACTAATATTAAACTTGAAATGTGAATGTTTTTGAACAAATATTTTATAGAGTTCTAAGATGTGGATGGTGTGACCAGTGCCTACTTCTGTTGGGCTAATGGAGTCAAGAGGTAAATAATATTTGTGTCCTATTTCTGGATACAATTCAAATTGTTTGGAATTTTTATGTTTATAACTTGTATAAACAAACAAGAGTGTAATTATCAGATTCTTCTTAATAATCCAAATGTCCTTTTCCAAATTACTGTGATTAATTAGAAGGATTTAATCATGTCTTGCAGGAACCAATTAACTGAACCACACAAGAGCAACAAGTGTGCTTTGATAAATTGAAGAATATCCTTGATATTTCAATTTAAATAATCAATAAGTGACAACCTTGGAGACAACCAAATAATATTTTCAAAGAAATTCAACAAATAATTGACACCATAATTGGATCACCAAATTTATGCATTCTTCTTCATTACATAATTTGAAAATATTTTACAATGTAAAACATGATATTTATTTCGGCAACAGTTCACCCTATCAAACTACCTAACCTAATTATTTTTCCTAAATATCCTCCCATTTCTTTTGATTTCATTTGACATATATACATTATTTTAGGGTTACAACCCTTCACATTATCCATCTAAAGTAACTCTTCATTTTGATGCAGCTCTTTGTTCAATTATCTTCGGAAAAATAAAATATTTAATTAATTTCCTTTTGGAAAATTAAATATTTCAACTTTAATCTTTATTTGTGCATCTTCACGAAAAATTAATCTTGATATTTATCCTTCACTGGAAACTTTAGTTTTCTCCCATTAAAATAATTACTTGTTCATGACTCCTTGGGGAAAAATATTCTCCATTTATGTCTCTCAGTTGAAATATTTCATCACTTTTAATTATTTCATCAGGTAAATAACTACCCATCCTTTTATTCCCATTGGTGAAAAATTCCACTTCTCCATGCAAGTATTTGATAAATTTACCTTTTGTTCATTTATGGGTAAAATGATTATTTCACCTTATAACTCCCCTTTTGATGAAAATTTTTATATCTTGGTTAAAGTATTTTACCTCATAAAAATACCCTACCTCTCCTCTTTCACCTTTATTCACCTTACTATTCCTTTGGTGAAAAATATATATTATTTTTACCTTTTATGATTTTTGTGGGTGAAACAAACATCTTCCTCATAACCACTCAATAAAAATGTGAAGTTTACATTCCTCAGAATAATATTATCTTTCACCATAGTCTTGTTTTATTCAATCTTTTCTTTGTATTATGACCATAGACATTGATTTTGTTGGCCATATGTTTCTTGGTGTGACATGAAACATTGGGAAGATTTTTATTTTTTTCCACCAATTGTATATCTCTTGCCAAACTCATTATTCTTCCCAATAATCATATGCTTTGTTATGTGAGACTCTCCTCGAAGCATCCAATCAGTGTGACTCTCAAGAAAACACAACCCTATGATTAGTGTTAAGGGTATGGCCAAAGAGGTCTTAATCTAGGATGCACAAGGGGTCTAGGGAGTCCTTGATATACTCTCGGTATGTGAGGCACAACCATGAACACCGGCCTGTCACAAGCGTGAGTCGGGAACCCCAGCGAGATACTGAAGGGCTTCGACCAACTCTTCACGTCTATCTAGGTATCACCTAGGTTCGACGCTCCGCCAATTATGATGTGACTGGATTAAGGTACAACTTTTTCTCTTCCCCCTTTATATACCCCACTGGTACGCATGGTTGGAATCATCCCTTGGGGTGATGAAATCCCCAAGTAGGTCCCACTATAAAGAAAACACTAACCATCTCCAACTACTCCCCAGGCTCACATGAAGTGCAAGGGGAAAGTGAAAACAAGCTAATGCCCCCTTTGGGTAACACAAAAAGACAAGCACAGCAAGCAATGAATATTACTCCCTCTAATTAAACTATGTTCTTAGATTAATGCAAATAGCAAGGATAGTTTAAAAAGTTTGAGCAAATGGATAGCCTTGCAAGCAAATGTTAGATGTTTTATCCCGCTTTCTCCATCAACTTCACTAGAATATGCTACAAAAAGTTAGCAAAAAACACATGTATCCTTGCAAGAACAATGTTAGGGAGAAAATAGCAAAGAAAACCAAAACCAAGATAATAATTTTACCTTCCAGGGGGCGTAGTCTCCCTTCTGCAGCAAAACAGGGGCATAATCGCCTCACTGCAGTAAAAACAGGGGTGTAATCGCTCCACTGCGGTAAAAATAGGGGTGTAGTCGCCCCACTACGAAAAAGTGCACAAATCTTTGCCCAGGGGACGTAATCGCCTCACTGCAATAAATGTTAGCACAAAAATAATTTTTCAGCCCAAGAGGGCATAGACGCCCCACTACAGAAAAATATTAGCACAAAAACAATTTTTAGCCCAAGAGGGCACAGTCGCCCCACTGCAGAAAAGTATTAGCACAAAAATAATTTTCAGCCCAAGAGGGCATAGAGGCCCCACTGCAGAAAATTATTAGCACAAAAATAATTTTAAGTCCAAGAGGGCGTAGACGCCCCACTACAAAAAAAGTATTAGCAGAAAAATAATTTTCAGCCCAAGAGGGCGCAGACGCCCCACTGCAGTAAAGTGTTAGCACAAAAATAATTTTTTCAGCCCAAGAGGGGCACAGTCGCCCCACTGCAGAAAAATATTAGCACAAAAATAATTTTCAGCCCAAGAGGGCGTAGACGCTCCACTGTAGTAAAGTGTTAGCACAAAAATAATTTTCAGCCCAAGAGGGCGCAGACGCCCCACTGCAGTAAAGTGTTAGCACAAAAATAATTTTCAGCCCAAGAGGGCACAGTCGCCCCACTGCAAAAAAGTATTAACACAAAAATAATTTTTAGCCCAAGAGGGTGGAGACACCCCACTGCAGTAAAAACAAGGGTGTAATCGCCTCACTGCAGTAAAAACAGGGGCGTAGTCGCCCCACTGTGGTAAAACAGGGGCGTAATCGCCCCACTGCGGTAAAAATAGGGGCATAATCGCCCCACTGCAGTAAAAATAGGGGCATAGTCACGCCACTGCGATGTGTTCCTGCAAAAATCTCAACAATAGCAAACGTGAAGTATAGGAACCCGTTTGTGGGTCCCACTGGGCGTGCCAGAAATGTGATATCAAAATATTTAACCTATCCTAAGCAATTAAAGTGCAATTGAAAATATAATGAAACACCTCAAGATTAGCCTAAGGAATTGGAAAATACAAAGAAGAAAAATGTTAAATGAAGATAACTGATTATACCTTCCTCCTTGTAGTTGAAACTCCTTGGTTGGCCCTTGATTGAGACGATTTTGTGTGCTCCTTAGATGGCTTCTTGAGTGACTAAATGCAAGATCAACTTATGCAAAATGATTAGAATGGATAGCTAGATGATGGTGAATGAGTGAGAATACAAATTGGTAGCATGTAGTTATAAAATGGCTAAGTCCCTTTAAATGTCCTTGAGGAGGGGGTATTTATAGAGGAACTTGAATTCTCTAGAGAATTCAATGGTTAAGATTTATCCAACAAGGCCAAGATGAAGGGCTATGGTGGGTTGAGAATTCACAAGCCCTCACATCTTGACATGTGGAATGTGAGATGGCTAAGGGTGAGATGATGTGTAGATGATGTGGAAGAGAGGTACATGATGTGGAGGAAGGAAAAGTACCTTGAAAGTACATTGGGAGATGGGAAGAATCTTGGGTGAATAAAAGTGAATTTTAAATTCACAATGATTGGAAGAATCTAGTGGATAAGACAGTGTTCCCAAAAGGTGGGATTTTGGCACATGTGCGTGAGGTGACATGTCAAATGTTCTAGAAGCCTTGGAAAGACAAAATGTGAATTAAAAATTCTCATGGGAAGGAGGGTCAATGTCCAAAAAGGAAAAATGGAAGAATTGACCAAAAAATGGTGCTAAAAATGGCTAATGACTTTGATTAAAGTTGTGCAAACACTTGATTATGATAATTAATGGAAGATTAGAGACAAGTGGAAAATGTAGGAGGATGTGACATTAATCCTTGATTAAGAGGATGCACACCCTAAATATGAATTAATTAAATTAATTCATATTAGAGATGGATTATGGAGTATGTGACAAGGAGTGAGAATTTTAAATTGATTTTAATTCAATAGATTAAGATGACTAAATTAAATAAATTGGTGTATTTATTTAATTTAGAGAAGATAAAAACACCAAATAAAGTATTTAATTATTAAATTAAACACTTTAAGAGTCTTATGTGAGAAGTGCAATATAAATTAATATTGATAGAATTGATGAATAAAGGGGAAAATTTGATCGTATGGGAGTGATCAAATTTGGGTGTCTACATTTTTCCCCTCTTCGAAATATTGTTAAAATAACAATGTTTCGAAGAAAAATAAAATGTCGGGGATGAAGAAAGTAATAGGGATTGATGCCCCAGCTTGAAAGAGAAGGAGAGGGATGTCCCAGTCATCAAACAGATGACTAGGAAGACATATGATGGAGGTGAAGATGAAGATTAGGGATAAGGATGCCCCCTCGAGAGGACATGCGGGTTGAAGAGAACACGAATGTGATCTCGAAATGGATGAGATGAAGAAATGGGAGATGAGGAAGAGGATGTAAAGGGATGGATATGAAAGGATGAAAAGGCGACAAAAGGTTGGGAAACAAAAATGGATGCAGAGACCAAAATGATGTTGCCCCAGTCAAGGTACAAGCCAAAAGGGGTTGAGGATGGATGGAGTGTTGTCAATGAGGATAGGGAAGGATACATCCCAATGAGTGGTATTGATGAGGGAAGGATACACCCCAAAACACCACTAAAGGATAGGGAAGAGTAGCTCCCAATGAGGATGATGAAAGTGTTGTTGACGAGGGAAGGATACATCCCAAACAACACTGAAGGGATATGGAAGAATAAAATGGGATGATGATGATGATGATGAGAATGATGAGGATGATTGGATCAAGGCTTGTAACAAGACTGAGAACAAGACCAAGTATATGATTAGATGATTCAGGCTAAATGGAATGGATGGGGATTGGATAGAGATGTGAGATAAGGATGAAGGATGAATGGATGGGGGGATACATGCAAGACGATAGAATAGAAAATGAAATGCAATCCTAATGGAATTTTCCATCTTCAGAGCACTGATTTTTGCTATAGCATAAGACACCAAGTGCCAGGGTATGTGGAACCAAGGTGTAATAGTGTCTAATGCATGAAATAAACACAACAGACAAGAAGGCTATCCCAACACCCCCAAGTCACAAAGACCTTGGTCAGGCCAAGTATTGAGATAACAACAAGCACAAAAGGATGCCCCAGCATAACACAAGACCTCAGGGATCTTGGTGGGTACTAAGTGGGACAACCAAGAAGACACAATCAAATAAAAGATCAAGATATGCCCCTATGTGGACCAATCAAAACACGCCATAATATGATGGATCATGGCGGCCTTGACAAGTGATGATAGGGAGCTCAAATGATAAACAAAAGCCAAAAATATCAAAAGATCGCAATCAATTTCAAACATACTTTGCATAAGATCAAGGGGATGGATGGGATTGATGAGGTCTGTTAGGAAGGATGCATCCTGTTGAGACCAATGATGGATACTAAGCTAAAAGATCGATATGTTGTAGGATATTCAAACCTGATTGGATTTGTTGATACAAGTGGATCTTGTTTGTTAAGAACCAGCTAGATAAGGGCATAGCTTGATGACATGACACAAGGGAGACAAGACATAAGATTGAAACATCCTAAAGACCTAGGGGCTCGGGGGCCGATCAAAGATTAGCCTTGCCTACGTGAAAGTGCAGAGCCCTCATAGTTCAGTAAAAGGCGGACGACTGACCATGGATAAAAGTAGAAAGAGGATGATGAAGATTAATGGTGGATGACAAGGATTAGAGAGACAAAAGCAAAGACTAATGATAGATGATAAAGGAGTGGATGGACAGAGCAGAAAGACCGACGCTAGAAGATAGAGGAGCCCCGGGGGCGGATCAAGTGACCGACCTTGCCTATGTGAAAGTGCAGGGGCAACGTAGTTCGACAAGAGGCTGACGATGAACCATGATGGAGACTTCGATGGATGACAAGATGGAAAAAGAAGAAAGACTGATGATAGATGATAAAGGATCCCCGAGGGTGGATCAAATGATCGACCTTGCCTACATGAAAGCGCAGGGGCAACGTAGTTCGACCAAAGACCAAAGCCAAATGATGGATAAATGATGATGATAGGATGAGGACAATCACATAAAGCTCAGGGATGAGATAGTTATCCAAAAAGATGAAATGGGAGGATGATATGATGGGACAATCAGATTTTTCCAGATTTGGCAATTTTCAAAAATTGTTAAATTTTTCCATTTTAGGAAACCTCATGGATATATTGTTGGGAGTCCAAATTTTTTCCAAGAAATACCCAATAGGATGAATTGCCAACTAACATCCTAGATTCGAGATATGCATTTCGGGTTATGAGTGAACAATTTTGCAAAATGCTGGAAAAAAACACCAAATTGGGATTTTGAGGGTCAAGATGAAAGTTTGAGGCCCCGAAAATGTGTCAAAATGGGTTCCAATGACTTTCAAATAAACCAATTGGAAATCCGCTTGTTATCTCATAACGCAACCACCTGTCAAATTTTAGCCCAAACGGACACCCGAGTCAAAAGTTATGGCCTCCGGAAGTTTCGGTGTAAAAATTAAAAATCAATTTTGAAAGTTTGAACACATGGGTTTTGTTCATTAGGAAAAATAAGAAAATGGGTCGGAATTGGTTTTGAAAAAAAAAGGTGAATTACGGCGGGGTGCAAAGGATAGTGGAAGGCGCCACGATTAGGCGTATCGCCAGCAGCCAGGCGGACAAGCGCCAGAGCTAGAGCGGTAGCCCGCGGGGTGGATGCGAAAAGAGGCGGAAATGCCGGGAGGATGGGGAACGAGGAGCATAGAGCGTGACCAGGCGGCTCGCCAGGAAGTGATGCAGGGGGCCGGGCTCCATGCTGGGGCGTGGGCACCAGATGGAGTGCATGGGAGGCAGGCCACCCTAGGAGGGGCATGAGGCAGCCTCGGCGGGCGTGCATGCACAGGGAGGGCACTCTGCAGCCCTGGAGGCGAGCGCCCGGGGAGGGCGTGGGGCAGCCCGGCCAGGCGTGCATGGGGGCCGAGCATGCGGAGGCCTTGAGAACCTGCCAGAGCGGGGGTTACGCCCAGGGGGAAGCGAGGTGCGGAGCCACTGCGCAAGAAAAACGAAAGGGAGGCGATGAACCTGAAGAAAGATAAGAGATTGGCGTGTGTAAAATAAGCAAGGAAGTGAGACAATGAGATAAAGGCATTTACATGGAAGAGGCCTATAAAAAAGGATACAAGGGATTGTGAGAGGGGATGAGGATAAAATGAAGATAAGATAGAGGATGGATGAAGGATTGTTTGGATGGATAGGAATATAAGGATTGGGGATGAAAGGGATGCTATATAAATGGATATGAAGATAATAAGAGATGGGGAGATGGAAGGGATGCTGTGATAGATGGATAGGGATATAAGGGTTGAGAGATGAAAGAGATGTTAGGATAGATGGATACGAAGATAAGGATGGGGAGATGGAAGGGATGTTATGATAGATGATGTCTCCAAGGAATATGTCACAAAGGTAGCAGATGCCCCCACTCTAGATATGTCATATATGATGAGGCATGAGGGATGGGAGACAAGTGGATGGGAAGAGGAGATAATGAGAGGAGGATAGGATGGGTGACCAAGGAATACAACAGAGCATGGATGAAGGGAATGTAAACCAAGAGGTGGCCAAAGCATGTATAGATAGGTGCCCCTGTTTTGATCAAGATCACAAGAAGGATGGAGGGATGGGAGATAAATGGGATATGATGGTAGGATGCAGAAGATAGGTGGGATGGAGGGGTTTTGGGTGCATAGTGGGAAGCATAGTGGGAATGCATATCAGGAAGTTGCTCCCAAGTGCAGATGGGGATTTATGCATGACGCCTATTTTCCAGGTTTTCATCATGGTACTTATCCAAGGCGCTTGTTTGCCAAGTTTTTACCATTGGACGAATCATTTCTTTTTACTATTTATTATTTTTAACATTTTTTTGATTTTTTTGATTTTTGGACTTTTTTGAATTTTTGGATAGTAGGGGGATGAAAATGGATAAGGATATGGATATGGATGAAGGACTCAAGCATCAAGTTAAATACATGATAAGGATATGGATGAAGGACTCAAGCATCAAGTTAAATACATGATAATGATATGGATGAAGGACTCAAGCATCAAGTTCTATACGAGGTAGTAAGAGCCCATGTTCGAACCAACTATTGGATGTTGGTACCACCTTATGAGGATAAATGGATTATGCAAGAGGATGAATTAGGGGGATTTGAGAGGGGAGATACATGGGACAATGGATGGGATGCTGCAAAGGGTATGGATGGAATGATGGGGTGGATATGTGATGGGGAGATGTGTTCAGGACCAACATTGGCACATGTGGTGGTGGATGTGAAAAGATAAGAGGATTAAGGGATGGAGAATGTGGGGAGAATGGAGGAGATGGAATGGTGAATTCTAGGACATAAGGACCCAAAACAGACTTAGGAGATTAAAGGGGTGTATGACTAGCTTTTAGATTAGTGACTTTCGATGTTCTAACAGATTTTTCATGTGATGGCATTGCATCTTTTTTCTTTGGGATCCACATGGTTTTGATCTTTGCTTTGGTGGGTCTTTGTGGCCTTCGGATTTGATGTAGATTTATATTTTTCTTCTCTTCACCATGTCTTTTGGAGGGAATATGAGGAGCCTTAGATTCATGTGGATGTTTGGATTTATGCATTTTTTCTTTAACAACCAAAGTGATTTTAGTAGCAATGGGATGGGTGTGAGGAGATGGATGATGTGGTGTGATGGAGGTAGGAGTATGAGGATTATGTGTAGATGGAGGATGTGTCGGTATGTGCCTTTGTTGATCCTAATTAGGGGACATGTGAGAGGGATGTTTATGATGGATGAAATGGATAGGTGATGAATGGATGAAAGGATGAGATGGAGGAGGTGATCTTGGGATATATGGACCCAAGATGGATGGAGTGAATGAAGGATGGGATATGGTGGATGGAGGGATGTAAGGACCCAAAATGGATGGAACAGATGGAGGGATATGGACGGTGGTTTTGAGGCAATATGATAGAGGAGGAGGGATGGCAACATATGATCTAGTGGGGCGATGGGAAGAGCCAACATTTCTTTTGGGAAAGGCTCGTTGAGGACGTCTAGAGGTTGTACCAACATCTTTAGATTGTGAGTCTTGGGAAATAGGTCCAAGACCTTGCATGCAGACTTGTTCTTTGACTTGGATGGGCTCTAAAATACCTTGCTCATGAAGGCCTAGACCTTTTCCTTGATAGTTCATTTTCTTGAGCATGCAATCCATGATAGGATTTGTGTTATTCTGAAAACATGATGTGAGTCCATTATTAGGTGGAGGATGATGGGTGGTAAATACACTATGTTTTTCTTCTGCAAGGAGGCCACCATGGAAGAATGTGAGAGTACCAAGGGGATATGCAAGCGGTCTAGGGATAGTAGTTTTAGGCGATGATGAGGGATCATGAGAGGGAGATGAAGGGATAGCAACATGTGGATGGATGATATTAGGAGAGGTATTAGGGGATATGATAGGATCTGGATTTGTGGTAGTGGGATCATGCGATGGAGATGAAGATGGAGTGGTGGAAGATTGAATGACAAGGGGATCATGGAATGGAACGGATGGGGGATTGTGATTTTGAGGTGGACTAGATGAGATGGTAGGATCTTGATTTGGAGAAGGGGATATGTTGACATGCTTTGGATTAGGCTCTTGGCATGACTCATCATGTGCAGGAGGCATGATAAGGGAATCTTGGCGGGGCTCTTCAAGTGGGGAAGATGGAGGGATGGGGGATTCAAAACATTCATTGGAATGGATTTTAGTGACACTAGGAGTGGAAGAAGTTGATTGGATTAGGGTGTCGTCGATGGGTTCGACGACTCTTGGAGAAGGAAGTGGGTGTTCATTGGGCTCAATGGATTTAAAGGATGTGATGGTAGGAGATGGGGGCTCAGTGGATTCATAGGGTGTGATGGTAGGAGATGGGGGCCCAGTGGATTCAGAGGATGTGATGGTAGGACATGGGGGCTTGATGGATTCATAGGATGTGATGGTTTCATCAGTGATAGGTGTTGAGTGGAGAAGGGTCTTGTCACTAATGACCATGGATGATGGGTTGGGATGACATGATTTTGTAACTTCAAGGTATGGAGTGTGGGATGTCTTCTTTGTTATAAGGCCTTGGAGAACTTCTTGAATGAGGGACTTGAATGCTCTAGGCTGAGATGGCGTGGTAGGAGTGGATGAAGGATTATGGATTGGTGGACTAGGATTAGATGGGGGAATGGGATTGGATGCAGGACTGGAAATAGATGGGGGACTAAGGTTAGACGAAAGGTTAAGATAAGGGGACTGGGATGGTGAATTAGGACATGAGGATGTGGGTGGTGGATTGTAGTAAGGGTATTGGGATGGTGGATTAGGATGGGAAAATTAAGATGGCGGATTGAGATAGGGAAATGTGGATGTCGGATTAGGATAAGTTGATGTGGATGTTGGATTAGGATAGGAAGGTACGAATGTAGGATTAGAGTGAGTAGGTTGGCATGGAAGATTAGGGTAGTGGGTATATGCGAATGAAGGATTTAGATAGGAGGATGTGGATGGGGGATTAGGATAGGGGTATTGAGATGGTAGACTAGGATAAGAGGATGCGTGTGTTGGATAAGAGGATGATGTAGATGAAGGGTATGATGGATATGATAGATATCCCTTGTCAAAGGTAGCAGAAGCAACATGATTAGGCATGGACGAAGACATAATGGGATAACTCGAGGGGATGATTGGATTTTGGAAAGTGGGTGGAGAAAGCTTACTAGCAATGATAGTGTCAAGGGGATCTATGTCATATTCCTCTTGATCCACAAGACTTTCGTTATCATTGTCAATGTAATTAGGGTTTCCCTTGACCACTATTGATGGAGGATAAGGATTCATGATGGTGAAAGGATAGAGAGGATGGATGAAAAGATTTTGGATTGGATTGGACTAAAGCTCAAATCGGGATTGGGGTCAAGCTTAGATCAGGATTGGACTAAAGCTCAAATTAGGATGATTGGATGATGTGATGGGATTGATTCTGACGATTGACACTGAATCTACTTCAAGATGGAAGTAGATTGATTGGGTTGAAGGTGATGTGATTGGATTGCATTGGATAAGGTTTATTGGATTTTGATTGAATAGATTGGATTGGATAGGATTGTGGTGATAGAACAAATGTGATTTGATTGATTGGGTAATTGGATTATTTGAAAAAATGATTGGATTTGATAGATTTGGATGATTAGATGGGTATGATTGGATGATGAAAGATGCGAGAGAGACCTTGAGTTTAATCAAAGGAAGTTACCCTTAGTGACCTAGAGCTTTGATTGATTAAGAGGATGATCCCAGCACCGAATCCACCTTAAGATAGGAATGGATTGATTGGGCAGAGGATGATAACTTACAACACCGAATTTACCTGAAGATGGAAGCAAATTGATTTGGGTCGAAGTTAGAGACTAATAATCAAGTTCAAGTACTATGGTCAATTTGGGGTAACCACTTTGTAATACAAGGTTAGGATGATTTGGTTATGCAAATGGTAAAATTATGGCATTCATTAGATGAGGGTATGGACTTTTGAATAGATTAGGGAAAGATTAAAATAGACCGGTGGATTGAAGATAATTGTGGAGAATGAATGGGGATTTAGAATGGTTAACGAAAGCTTGGAATGATGAGATGGAGGTTTAAAATGGTCAAATGAAGGTTTTTGGAGGTTTAGAGTGACAAAACAAAGGCTTAGGATGATGAGATAATGGTTGGGAATGGTTAAATGATGGTTTAGAGGCTAGAGGGACCCAAATGGGGTGATCTCGGATGTTCAGGACTGAAAATTCGCCCCTCTGCAGCAAACCAGGGGCGTAATAGCCTCACTGCAGTAAAAATAGGGGCGTAATCACCCTACTATGGTAAAATAGGGGCGTAATAACCTCATTATGGTAAAAATAGCGGCGTAATCACCCCACTGTGGTAAAAATAGGGGTGTAATCGCCCCACTGTGATAAAACAGAGGCTTGGTTTGATGCAAATGACTATGGCAAGGACTTTAAAATTACAATGATAAGGCCAAATTGTCAAAATTTCACTGGTTTCTCACAAGAAAACACTCTCAAGCAAACACAACCCTATGATTAGTGTTAAGGGTATGGCCAAAGAGGTCTTAATCTAGGATGCAGAAGGTGTCTAGGGAGTCCTCGATATACTCTCGGTACGTGAGGTGCAACCGTGAACACCAGCCCGTCACAAGCATGAGTCGGGAACCCCAGCGAGATATTGAAGGGCTTGGACCAACTCTTCACGTCTATCTAGGTATCACCCTAGCTTCAACGCTCTGCCAATTACGATGTGACTGGATTGAGGTACAGCTTTTGCTCTCCCCCTTTATATACCCCGCCGGTACGCGTGGTTGGAATTGTCCCTTGGGGTGATGAAATCCCCAAGCAGGTCCCACTATAAAAAAAATACTAACCGTCTCCAACTACTCCCCAGGCTCACATGAAGTGCAAGGGGAAAGTGAAAACAAGCTAATGCCCCCTTTGGGTAACACAAAAAGACAAGCACAACAAGCAATGAATATTACTCCCTCTAATTAAACTATGTTCTTAGATTAATGCAAACAACAAGGATAGTTTAAAAAGTTTGAGCAAATGGATAGTCCTGCAAGAAAATGTTAGATGTTTTATACCACTTTCTCCATCAACTTCACAAGAATATGCTACAAAAAGTTAGCAAAAAACACATGTATCCTTGCAAGAACAATGTTAGGGAGAAAATAGCAAAGAAAACCAAAGCCAAGATAATAATTTTACCTTCCAGGGGGCGTAGTCTCCCTTCTGCAGCAAAACAGGGGCATAATCGCCTCACTGCGGTAAAAAAAGGGGCGTAATTGCCCCACTGCAGAAAAAATAGGGGTGTAGTCGCCCCACTGTGAAAAAGTGCACAAATCTTAGCCCAGGGGGCGCAATCGCCTCACTGCAATAAATGTTAGCACAAAAACAATTTTTCAGCCCAAGAGGGCGTATACGCCCCACTGCAGAAAAGTATTAGCACAAAACAATTTTCAGCCCAAGAGGGCGCAGTCTCCCCACTGCAGAAAAGTATTAGCACAAAAATAATTTTCAGCCCAAGAGGGCATAGACGCCCCACTGCAGAAAAGTATTAGCACAAAAATAATTTTCAGCCGAAGAGGGCATAGATGCCCCACTACAGAAAAAGTATTAGCACAAAAATAATTTTCAGCCCAAGAGGGCGCAGATGCCCCACTGCAGTAAAGTGTTAGCACAAAAATAATTTTTTCAGCCCAAGAGGGCACAATCGCCCCAATGCAGAAAAGTATTAGCACAAAAATAATTTTTAGCCCAAGAAGGCGCAGACACCCCACTGCAGTAAAGTGTTAGCACAAAAAATTTTTTTTGCCCAAGAGGGCGCAGACGCCCCACTACAGTAAAGTGTTAGCACAAAAATAATTATCAGCCCAAGATGGCGCAGTCGCTCCACTGTAGAAAAGTATTAGCACAAAAATAATTTTTAGCCCAAGAGGGCCCAGACACCCCACTACATTAAAAACAGGGGCGTAATCGCCTCACTACGGTGAAAACAGGGGCGTAGTCGCCCCACTGCGGTAAAACAGGGGTGTAATCACCCCACTGTGGTAAAAATAGGGGCGTAATCACCCCACTATGGTAAAACAAGGGCGTAGTCACCCCACTGCGACGTGTTCCTGCAAAAATCTCAACAACAACAAATGTGAAGTATAGGAACCCATTTGTGGGTCCCACCGGGCATGCTAGAAATGTGATATCAAAATATTTAACCTATCCTAAGCAATTAAAGTGCAATGGAAAATATAATGAAACACCTCAAGATTAGCCTAAGGAATTGGAAAATACAAAGAAGAAAATGTTAAATGAAGATAACTGATTATACCTTCCTCCTTGTAGCTGAAATCCATCATCCATAGCATATCATATCATCAGTTTCATATAAAATGTTACATAGCATATCAAATAGAAATCAAATGCATCCATCACAATCATCATGATCATCATCATAAAATAGAACTCAAATGCATCCATCATAGGCATCCATCATGAAATCATATAGACACATAGATCACCATCATCACTACATATCATATATACCTCAAAACACAATGTCAAGTGTACAATTATATCCAAACATCGAGAGGTACATAATAAAAAATGGTAGAAATCATAATGTCTCAACTGAATCGGTGTATACATCAGGTTTCAACACATCATCAAGTCTCAGTACATTAATCAATCCTATACTGGGGCATATCGATCAAACAAAGAAGTCAAACCACATCGCGCAATCAAATCTGAATCTTCCTGTAGTAGATGCGGAAATCATCCTATGATCATAGCATATCCAAATTAGCAATCCTATCAATCAATCAATTCAACCTTGCCTATCATGAGGTTCATCAATCAATTCAACCTCACCTATCATGAGGTTCATCAATCAAATCAACCTCACCTATCATGAGGTTCATCAATCAATCCAACCTCACCTATCATGAGGGTCATCAATCAATGCACCTTGCCTATCATGAGGTTCATCAATCAATCCAACCTTGCCTATCATGAGGTTCATCAATTGATTCAACCTCGCCTATCATGAGGTTCATCAATCAATAAAATCCAACCTCACCTATGATGAGGTTTATAAATCAATGCACCTCGCCTTTCATGAGTCCATCAATCATCAATCTATCATTGATCCTCGCTTATCATGAGGTCAATCATCAATCCTATCATTGATCCTCGCCTATCATGAGGTCAATTTTCTATCAACATTAACAAACATCATCAAATCAAACAATTGATTGAATGTGATCATCAAACATCAAACATACGGAGGAAAAGCATGACAACATTTAATCAACTGGTGGAATTAGTATTTCTTTATCGGGAGATAAATCATCTCTACATCATATCATCATCAAATCATCAAAAATCATCAAAAATTTCAAAAATTTCAAAATTCACCAATTTATCTCCTGAGGGGGCATATATCTATCAATAAATGAAAATCAAAGTCTGGGACATCATCTAGGGCATCAAAATCTTACATCATCTAGGGTATCAAAATCTTACATCATCTGGGGCATCAAAATCTTGCATCATCTGGGGCATCAAAATCTTGCATCGTCTGGGGCATCAAAATCTTTTTTGAGCATCGGTATCAAAATTTTCTTTGAAGCAATGTGTAAACACATCACTTCAAAGAGGGGAAAAATGTATACACCTAAAAACGGTCATCATATTTAGTTAATTAAATACAACCTATTTGATTAATGTTTCAACTACGTATAAAAAAAGTCTTACTTTATTTATATTGTTTACTCTTCTTTTAATTCTCCAAAATCATATTCTTCTAAATAATTAAATAAACAAAATATCGTAAACACATTTATTTAATTAAATCTTCCTTAATCTTGATTACGAATTAGAGCACATGTCTACTACTTTTTCTTGTACCACCTCATAAAGGTCACATGAAAATAAATAAGCCTAATTATTAATTAGAATTATCCTCACACACTTCCACAAATTGGAAAAGGCACATGGCTTTATTCCCCCACATTTCCAACAAATTTGGAGCACATGGGTATTTGTTTCACACACTTGGGTCTCCCATCCTTTTGGAATGTTTCCAATTGGTAAAGGGATTCTCTCCACACACATGGCATGTTGTCCTTGGTCAAGGGGACAACATCTTGCTTCCTTCCATCTCTACCGTCTATTATTTCTCCTTCAAATCTAGACCGTTGATAGGTGCCACCTCACAAAATGCTTGAGAAACCCTATAAATACACCCTCTTTCCTTTGCATTTATCGTCCCCAATTGAAGTAAAGTTACTATGCAGGTTTCTCTTAGGATCTTGGAGCTTTCATGGAGTCTTATAATTAGTTTTCATATCATGTGTTACTTTGCATTCTCATTTTAGATTAATTAATTGCTTCATGGTTGTATTTTATCATCCCCATTGCATCATAGTTGCATTTTAGGTTAGTTTTTTTTACGTTTGCATTTGATCATATGCATAATCATGAATAGTTCATTTTAGTTTCACATCATCTCACTCATCTACACTTGTCCATTTATCATCAACATCATGCTTTTTTTATCATTGTATCCATCATCCTTTCCATCATTTTGTTTTAATTAGAAGCATACCACTAATCCTTCCCACACACATTTGCACATAGAAATCATCTTATCTTGCATATTAAGCATCAAATCTTGTTTTCTAGGTTGTCATTTTAACAACAATTGTGCCCATAGAAATTTGAGGGCCAAACGATTTAATAAATCCCTATAAATAGAGGACAATGATAAGTATTTGAAGGTTTGCTTTTATTACAAATAGAGTAGTTTGCTTGATCAAATCTTGAATGTAAACTATTTCATTAAGGTTTGTGTTGACATTAAATCTCTCCACATCCGACACACACACACAATATTTTCCTCTTCAGGTATAGATCGAAGATATGTAGCGAACAACTTTTGCCAACATTGTAGGAATGATAGGAATGTCTCACCCTTTTTTTGTTTCATGTTGTACAGATTTTTTATGGTTACGTAATGTTGAATGTTGAAGGAGAACTGTGTGATAAATTTGTTGACCAGTTCTTCAAAGGATCAAATCCTTGGCTGTAATTTGGAGAACCATTCCATATAGTGTGCTCCTAAACTCCTAGGAAACAACCTCATTAGGTAAGTATCCTCTTGTGCAAACTCTAGGCTCATTGTTCTAAATTCCCTCACATGGTCAATCGGATCCATTTTTCCATTGTACTTGTCATATTTGGGGAACTCACAATGCCTAGGGAAGGGTATCATGTCTACACTTGGATGAAATGGATAAGGACAAATGTCCTATAATGAATACCTCTTTGTGGTTCCCTTTTTCATATCTTGAATTTGTTGTAAAGTTTGCATTTGAGCTGTTAGAGAAAGCACTTGATCTATGTCTTGCTTGTTGTGTGGTTTTTTTTTAGTTGTTCTAGGCGTTTCCTTTAATCAATTGATGCCAAAATATTTCAGAAGTTTTGCACCCAATTATACTAACATCAAGAGGTATTTTTCCATATCTTGTTCCAAGACCTTTTCCATGAATTTATGGAAATTTGGATCTTGTTGGGCGGTTTGTATATCCTCTTGGGTTATCTCATTGGTATCATTTTGATGAAATCGGTGAAAAGGGTTTTCTTCAACCTTTATGTTTGGTGTTTCAATTTCCTTCTCTCTAAGTTTTTGTCTTTGTAACCTTGTCAAGATTGGCATACAAGTATTTGTTGTTTTCACTTAAAACTTTGATCTTTTGTGTTTGGATTAGTGTCAATTGAATTTTAACAAATTCGAATAGAATGATTTATTCTATTGATGAGACTAAGTTAAAAATCTGATTATTGTGTTTTGTTTCATGATGATAGGATGTCAAAATCCTGATAAGGAAACTTAACTCAATAATCAAGATTTTTGTTTTGATAATTCGACACTTTGTAGTTTACAAGATATGGGTTTAAGTTAAAAAGAATTTTGACTTGTAAGAACCTATTTGTTTTAGGTTTAAGACACTGTTTGGACTATAAAAATGTTTTTGTTTGATAAAACCTGAGTTTTTGATGCCAACAAATCTGATAGATGTTTCTGAAAGCTCTTTATTTTTATGTTCTATGGAAGTGCTAATATAGAGGGTAGAAGTGCTAAAATAGACCACAGTAGCGCTAAAAATTATGGTAAAAGCACTGTGAAGAAGCACTAAAACAGACTATAGATGCACTAAAACAAACTGTAAATGCACTAAAATACTTGTAAATTCAGACACTGGTAATTTTGGTTATAGTCGGTATATGCGCTAAAAGATAGTGCAAAAGTGCTAAAATAGAGTGTGGAACTGCTACTTTGGGATTCAACAGCGTTGTCTAATTTTCCTTTCTGTGAAAAGACTAACCCCCTTTTCTTTGTAATTTTCAAGATTTTTGGTATTTTGACAAGATATCTCTACTGGTAATTCTTTGTTTTTGGATGATAAGCCTAATGTTTCCAAGTTTTCTCTACTATAAGAATTGATTGGGATTTTTTGAATATTCTATTGTTGGTTGTGGGATGGAAGACTAACAAATAGGTTGACTATGATTATGTTTCTATGAAAGAGCTCTTCTTTGGAAGTAAGCTTGTGAGTACAAAAGGCTCTAAAGCATAATCATTAGTATATCCCCTAGAAAAATCATGAAACCTGTGGATGAAAGTTCTATGTTGAAGAAAGACTTTCCTACTTTGATATAAAAATCATCTTCTTTCCAAAAGTTTCTTGTAACTAAGTTGTTTCTTTGGTTTCTTAACTCTTTTCGTGAGGGATTTTTTGACAAACGTTGTGGATTTCCAATCCCTAATCGTAAATTTCACTGTTTGATTTTGTTTGACTCTTTTGTGTTCTTTTGGATGATCTTTATCTGAATTAATGATTTGAAAACACAACTAGCAATTGTAGAACAGTTGTTTTTAAGACCTAGAATCTAAACAATAAGTGTATGTTCAAGAACCAAACATGGTCCGATTTTCACTGGTTTGTTTAACAAAAATATACTTTAGACAAACTCACTCTTAAGGTCAAAAAGGTCATCGTTATACTCAACAACCCACATCTTAAAATTGTGTTGAATCACATAGCCATGTCACCCCCTAGAGGGCACCTGTGTTTTTGTCTTTTCCAGGCGTATACTCAAAGTTGGATTTCTCGCTCCCTTGAGCAAACAGTCCTTGGAAATTATATGGTGAGTATCTTGGGGGAAAATTCTTCCCTCCCCTTGCACTGCGAGTATTACAATGTCTGGTTACTGACTTAGCTAGATTCTACACTATGGTTCGTAGATAGGGTTTCCGTGCGGTGCAGAAAATGATAAAATCCCTCAAGAGACCTCCCAACCTTTAGAACAAAGGATTTGGGGATGGTTATCTTGCACACTACCATCGAGTTGAACTTTCATCAACAACTTGCTTTTGATTATAGTGGATTGGAATCCTTGGCTTTAGGCGTTCCCACTTAGATCATTCCCGTAGGGTGAGTACTTTTTCCCACTGTGATAGGCCTTCTAGAGGATTTAAAAAAGTGTAAATTGCATGAAAATAAAGGATGAGTATGGTGTTTTGATCACCCAGTTAAGGGGAGAGCATAAGCCTATTAGCACACCAGCACAGTAATCAATGTTCAATTTTTAAGCCCAAAAGATAATTTTCTATTCTAGGTGAAGATATTGCTTCACAAAAGTCATGATGTTAATTTTAATTGATATAACAAATGTATGATGACTACCCTAGGATTGATATATTTAAAACCAAATGACTACCCTAGGATTGGTTCTTTTTAGTCTAAATGCATCAAAATAAATTTTTGGCCGTGGTCACGTTAGATCCAGACAAGAAATTACAAAAGCACTAAAAGATATTGCATAAGTTCTATTTAATTCATCAAAAGCACTGTAGCATTTGGAAGAGCTACAAAATTTGGTAGAACCGCTATAGAATTGAGCAAAAGCACTAAAATTGAATTGGACCTGGAACAGTCAACCTTCCTGAGAGATTTGGGTGGAAGCACTAAAACAAATTGTATATATGCTAGAACTTTTGATGGAAGCACTAAAACATATTGCAGAATTGCTAAAAATTTATGTGGAAGCACTACAAAATCCCTCGATCACGCTAAAAGAAAACATGCCTGTATACTGTATGAACATTTTTTAGAAAAAAATGTTAAAATATGGGGTTAGAAGCCCCATGGTGGGCACCAAAATGTAAGTGTGGAATAAGTAATAATTAAAATAACTAAAAACACTTGTTAATAAGACATTATATCAAAGATTTAATGATTAAACTAATCTAAAGCAAGAATCTATTGAAAGTATCATATTGTTCCCTATCTCTAAAGATTTATTAAGTCACGAGGCTCTCAAATTTTGTAAGCATTGTGACTATTAAAATTCTAATCTAGAGAATGAGATGCTACTAAAATGCAATGATTTAATCCTATATGGTGATTTCTAATTGATAAAAGGAAGCTACTATAAACTAAATTGACATGAAACTATGATGAAAGAAAGCTACAGTAAAACTAAGATGCAACCATGATTTTGATTACTAAATGATAATGCTATGATGCTATTGCTAAATGTTGTTGCTAAGATGCTTGATTGCTTGATTGCTATTCCTACAGAGTAAGTTTGCACAAAGATGAGGATACATTTCCTATGAAGAAAGGTTGTATATATAGATTTATAGTAGCACATTGTGATAGGGTAGCACAACAAAGACTTAAATTGATCTGGAGGATTGAATGGTGAGAGATGAAGAAGCTTGAGCTAATCATGGGAATGGTTTCTCCCCATGAAAACATTAGGCCAAATGATAGGAAGAATCAGAGGAAGGAGATTGAGATATTGATTCCAATTTGTCTCCAAAACTTTCTCGTGAATGCCAGTTGAATTAAATTGGATATTTGATGTCTAATTTGGTAGGTGAGTGAATAGAGGAAATTTTCCTTTATGCATTTATTTGAATATTTGAATTATTCAAATTAGTAAAAGGGAATAAATAATTTAATAAAACAAACTATAGAATTTGTTTATTAAATAAATATAGAAGGGATATGATAATTAAACAACAATGTATTTAACCTTGTTTAATTAATTAAGATTGAATGATGTGATAATTAAATAACACAAACTATTGAAGTTGTATATTTAATTAAAATTGAAGAATAGGAGAATGAACTATAAATAAATATTTCTATTTATTTAATAGTAGAGGAAATTAAGGTAATTAATCAAATAAATCATATTTAATTAATTAGATTATCTAGACCATATTTAGGTGTATACACCTTCAATTATGATAGAAGATTGACTTGCAACCTAAAAGGTGAGCCAATCAATCCTAAGATATGAATTTAGGGACTATGGAATGGATTTGATATGAAATGCAATGACGTGACTAAAAAATGATGTAAACATTTTATTCTAATGCAAAAACAACAAATCTGGAATGTCACAGATAAATTTAGAGTTTAGAAATAGACTGCTCATAGAGTTTTGTGCACTTGTGGTAGGAATTTGGAGCTGAATTTGGACAACCAAGTCACCTAGGGTGACTATGTTCTAGTAGCTAAATTTGGAATTTTATTTCATAGTCTTCTGGAGCTAGATCAAAGCCTTCTTCCTTTCGTGTCTCACTGTTAAATCTTCGTTAGATGCTGAGATATTTGAGTTTCTATATGTTGTCAAGTTGTAGGGTTTGAATGCAAAAATGAATAAATGATCTTCAATCTTCCTCTAAACTTCTTTACATCTATAACATGCACACTCAAAGGGAGAGGAAGGGTTGTGCCATATAGGGGCTTGCCTCAGTCAAACCCCGTGTTGGTGTTTCCACCTCCACAATGGAAAAGTTGATAAAAGAGAGCTTATCCTTTTGAGGGATAGAGGCTAAAAGACAAATGAATGATGAATCAACAATGGACTATAACTCACCACCCAAATTTTATTTTCCTCGAAGGAATAAATTCATGCACATAACCTCAAGGCTGATTGCAAATTGGCTTGAATGCTTGGAAGACCTACAAGGGTTAGTCTTCACAAACAAAATGATAACATAAACATGAACAAACTCACATAAAGCTTTGAAATAATGCTTCATCATTGAAATATTGTAATGAATCTACTCTTGAATGATGTTGACTTGATAATAATGCTCTTCACAATTTCTTGATCATAGATTGTTCAACTTCTTACAAGGTTAGTTTTCAAATGATGCAATTACTTGGTATTTATAGTAATTAATCTAATTTCCCAAAAATTAAATCCTGATATCCAACATTTGACATTTCAAATTCAAATAATAAAATGCTAACTCTGATATATTAAATTTTGGAAGAAAAATAGGGGGACCAAGTCACCTAGAATGACTTAGTCCTAGTCCTATTTTGCTGGATGTAAGGTGTCAAGGGAAAAATATTGAATGCTTTATTCAGTTTTATAAATGGGTTTTCTTGATAAATGTCCAAATGAGCCATGAAATACATAATTTAGGAAATTAGATGTTCAATTAGGTCCAATTACTTAGGAGGGAGCAAAACATAGTGTAAAATTGTCAAGGGTGACAATTTAGATGCTCCAAGTACAAAGTTATGTCACACCTTTATAAAGGAAGTAACCAACATTGATACAAGTTTTTAACTTGAATCACTAAAAAGTGACATATCTATTTTGAACTTTGAAATGTTATAAACTAATATAGTGTACATATTTTTTAATGTATTTTATGTTTTTTATTTTCTGAAAAATTAAAAAATATTTGAATGTAGCTTTGTATAAAATTGTCACTGTAGACATTGAAATTTGGTCTAAGCTCGTGATTTCAATTTCTTCATAATTCGTATCTTCATGGTCATTATTAAATAATGTTAATTATTTAATTATTCTCTAAAGTCATTTGTCATCTATTAATTAAATAATTTTTAATTATTTAATTAATTCATTTTAACATTTATTCTTCTATTAATTAAATAAATTCTTATTTAACTCACCTTTATCATATTTTCTTACTATAATTAAATAAATACTTTAATTATTTAATTATTCATTCAACCTCTTCATCACTTAATTCAATAAATCTCATTTATTTAATTTATCCTTAAATGTCAAATCTTGAATTAAATAAATCATTTAATTCATAAAAGTCTATTTCGAACACATTCTTTTATATTTGGATAGATGCTTAAGTTATCTAAGTATTCATTCTTACTTGACTTGAGATCTATTTAAATCAGTTAGTTATCTCATAATTTAATCTCCGAGTCTCTTTCACGAATAAACTCTCTGTCACAACCAATCAGTTATCTAGTTCTTACTCATATGCATGTACATGCTTATTAATTAAATATAATTATTTAATTGATTAAATCTTGTGTGTCCGTTCAATTAGGACGTTGCTTTTAATCTATCTTTATCTTTGTCATGCAAAGATAATTCTTCTGTTTTTGAATAACAAACTCGAAGATTAAATCATTCTTTAATCTTTATCTCTATTCTTAGGTTTTATCACTCATGTCAGTACTAACAGTTATCTCAATGCATGTCCAATCTTTTAATCTGAATCATCTATCTATCTTTCGATCCTGGCCTCTCATTCAAATGATCAATTTTCTATAAATTGATCTATGTTTCATCATTTCAATCTCTCCTGAAATCTTAGGACTTTTGGAAGCATATCTATTATTTGAATCTTAAATGTTTTGCTAAATCACTATCACAGGCTATACTTGCATAGAGAAATCTGATAGCAATTATACTACAATGGCAAAATAGAGAAGGGAAATTGAGGTCATACATAGAACTATGTAGATACTGGGTGAGATTGTTCAGTTTATTTGTGTTTTAGCTTTCCTTTTTTCTCTGTTGTTTAGCTTAGATTACATTAGAGCTTGAATTGCATTGTTGTATACTATTTTACCTTTCATTGTTTTCATGATGTTACATTTGGTGAACCCAACGTGAAGACACCATCTTCACGAAATCCGTAGACTTTTATTCAATTTTTGCAGGTATCTAGCGAAACGACGCAATTGATTATACGAACCGCATTTGACAAATACAACTACACATATGATGAACTTCGATGCATCTGTGATTTATCAAGCTGCAACTGATTGGTAAAATATTGTGATGCATCTGCAAAGAAAAATGATGCATTTGACTGTAAATTTTTAGGTTCGATTTCTGATTTACAAATTTCTTTCATGTTTACATTTTCGCTAATCTTCTATTTTCAGCATGTGTCTTGAGGAGTTAACAAAGTTTTTGCAAATTGATAGTCGAAGACCAATATCAAAAATACTAATGAATCTTTCTATAGAATGCATGTTGAAGACAATAGTTAATTTTTGAAACAGATTGTTTGGTACTGTAGAAAATCTTTCATTTGGGTTTAAAATTTACAAGTGTCTACTGTGTTTGGTACGAAAGCACAATTTTGTTATTACCCTCACGATTCGGTATATCGAAGTATCCTCTCCCCTTGTGCATTCATGTGATCCTGGGTGTAAGAAAACTGGTTATTGACTCTAGAACTTGGGCCTATCCTGGTGGGAAAAATTACTTACTCTAGGACGACTTAGACTGGTAGCACCCTAAACCCAAGGGACTTCCAGCTAGTATATGAAAGTGGATTCTTGGGGAAACCCCAATGAATCACACATATGGTTTCGACGAGATGGATCAAAAGGGAATCTCATAGGATGGATCATGCCCTACAAATGAAATGCCTGAATTAAACACCTTTGTTTGTAGTGTCCAAAATCCCTTTATTTATTGGTGCAGTAGGTTAGACCTATGAAGTTGTCTCATGTTTTTATAGTTCATGTGTAGAGATGAAAGTAGGCCATGGGAGTTTCATGGGTACTATAGCTTGGCTACCCTGAATGAAGTGTTGAGCCATGGAGGGGAGCCAGTGGGGTCAATCTACTAATCATCGACCTTGAATAAGCATAGCTGGGAAACCAAGTGAGAACTCAGTAAATATTACTCTACATAGCCTAGGATGTGCTTGTCTATTATTGAATTAAACATTCTCTGTGTCAAATTCAAACTGAAAATATATTTTCTTCTGATTTCCTTTGGTTTCCAAAGCTTGATCACGAAATAGAGTCAGTTTACATTGTCATTCACTAGAAAATCACAACTATTCACCAGAAAGTTGTAATTGTTCTTTCGAGTCGCATCTATTTAAATTTGAGATGCATTTGTCAGTATAGCTCGCATCTATTTAAATTAGAGTCGCATCTATTAGAAATTGAGTCTACTTTGCTTAGAGTTGCATCTATCAGAAAAACTTGCATCTGTTTAGTCTTACACCGCATCTAATAACTTAGTTGGTTCCGTCACAACCTCTATTACTAGAAAACTGCAATTGATACCTTCTATGATGCATTTGACTAAGTGAGCCACATCTGCAGTCTAGAATGATGCATATGCCCCTATCATAGGAACAACCTTCTTTTCCTAGTACACAATTAGAGTTTAGAAAAATTGCATTTGATACATTATGAGTTGCAATTGTCGCCACGAATTGCATCTATCAGAAATTACACTGTAGCTATCTTATACCAAAATTACACTTCACTAGAAACCCGCAACTGATTACCATAAAACCACAACTGAGAAGCAATACCGCAACTGTCAAATTTTGTGACGCATTTTCCTAAGGATTAGAAAACTAGAATCTAGTGTCATAGATCCAGAATGAAAATTCAAACTAGTATCTAGCTTACCCTTTTTCTGATTCTTGGACAGAAACCTAAACATTTTCTCAAAACTTGCACGATTAGATCTTTTAGGAATCATTCAGTCATAGAGATAGGTACCCTAGCTACACATCTTACTTTTAGTTTAGAGGTCTTTACTTCCCTTAGACATATCATCTTTTACATATTTTAGGATAGAAATCCTTTCACGCTTGGGTTAAACCCTTGATTCAATGAATTTTGTCACTGAACCTAGTTATCATATCCTTTGTCCAACACGTGAATCTTTCCAGCTCATCAGTCTAGCCTGGGAGTTCACTTTGTCTTTTAGTCCTAGTTCTATCAAGGTTCCTTAGCAAAAAAAATTGAAACTTGGGTTAAGCTGTAGTTGATAGATAACCTCTTTTAGAATCCTTTAGTTTGGTCACCTGAACTTTGCATATCTAGATTACCATCATCCTAGAATAGCATCATTCTTAGATATACCCTATTTGCAAATAAAATACCAAACAAATAGCTTCATACATCATCCTACATATTTAGAAAATCCCAAAAACATAGTTTAATTCATATCATCCATAGACTTAGATTTTGCATCACTTGCACTTTGAGCTTACATCACATGGTTGAAACTAGATCAAAAAGGAAAGAAAGAGAAAAAATGGCTGATCCCAACGAGTTCGCCAATCCATTCTCATCTAGACCTCACAAACATTTGTTAGAAAAATTCATTACTAGAGATGCACAAGGATGTGTTATAGTGGAATCTATTGTTGCACAAGACCTTGAATTTGATACCTTTGTAGATGACTATCTAGCAAATGATCCTCAGTGATACTTAGCCAAATTTCTAGCAGATGGTGCTAAACTACCTCTTGGTTTTGATATTAGTACTCTACAAATAATACCTACTCAGGGGACAAAAACAACTGCCACTAGTGTAAATATACCTCAGGTAACAACAACCATACCATCTAGAGGACCTACACCAAGTACCACAATAAATACATCTCCATTTGGTACACCTACTTTGACACAGGAGCTAGACTTCACTGTGGGTGCATCCTCGTCCAACCCCTTCAGTCCTCGTGTTGGGAACAAAAATTCTAGAACATCCATGCCTACACCAACTGTCAACGTCATTGGCACTATTCCACAAACAACAACCATACCCACTGTTAGTGTCACTAGTACAATACCACACTTTGGAGTTTCACAGACACGAGGCATACCCTCTATCCAATATGTAAAATGACCTATCATTTCACATATTCTGACTCACAATCCATTTACACAAACTCCAAATCCATTCATTCAGAATCAAAACCCATTTACCAACATTCTAAATCCAAATCCACTTCACATACAAACATTCAATCAAAACCCATCAAGAGACCTTGGATTTTAGAATACATACATAGATCCGCATAATCCACCCAACATATCATTAACTCAGGTTGATGTCTTGCAAACACAAATGCATGCACTACAAACAAAAATGGATAACATGGTGGTGTCAACTAAGAAAACCTTTTCAGCAAAGGGCATATGCCCTTTTCCCTTCGATAAAGCATTGTACATGACACGTTTCCCTCATGGGTATGTCATACCAAATCTACCCAAGTACAATGGAAAGTGAAACCCGATCGAACACATAAGGGAATTTTCTACGATGTGCATCGATGTTTCCTATGACCCCACTTATCTTATGAGACTATTCCCAAGAAGTCTTGTAGGAATTACACTTGAGTGGTTTTTAGGTCTGGACTATGGCATAAAATCATGGGGCGAACTGGCTTAGGAATTCATTAAGCAATTATCCTTCAACATATATCATGAGATAAAAATAGCAAATTTGTGTCACACAACACAAGACAAAGGAGAAAATTTCATCGCTTTGTTCCAGAGATGGAGAACTATAGCCAGCCGTTGTCCTGTTGAAATACCTGAGAAACAAAAGGTCACAATGTTCCAAGAAAACCTCAACCCAAAATTGAGAAGTGACTCAAGGGTACATTGTTGCACATCCTTTACCCAACTAGTAGAAAAGGGTCTTATACTGGAAAGGGCTCTCATTGAAAAATAAGACCTTAAGACATATACACCTAACAGAAATTCAATTGTGCAAAACACCCCAATGATAGAAAAAAGTTTTGGTATCGAAATAAAAATGTTACCAATGATGGGGTGGTTGATGCTAAAACTTTACAAGCAGGACCGATCATCACACTTAGAGGAAGTAACCCCTATACCAACACACTAAATTCCATTAACCAAACCCACAACACTACCCAAAACACCCAATGACCACAACAATAGAGACAGTTTCCAAAACATGAGTTTACTCCCCTCGGAGAACCCATCGAGTCAACATTCAAACAACTGTTGCAACACAATCTTATACAGCTTTAGGAGCTAAGACAATATGATCTAGGGAAATTCAAACATTCATGGTGGGATGATAATTCCTTTTTTGATTTCCATCAGACCAAAGGACATAGCCTACAAAAATTTCATCAACTGAAAAACATTATACAATACTTTTTCGAAAAAAGGTTATTGAAGTTAGTGGATAGAAAACTACATCTTCAAACACTAATCAGAAAGTATTTTCGGATCCATTACATGATCATGGGAAAGGAAAACCCCCTAGTTTGGGTAACAAGACCAATACTTCCACCAACTATAGTGGCTCCATCAGAAATCACCTTCACGCTGCTGATGAGTAGGTCAATACCATTACTGTAAATAAGACTCCTGAGTGTGCTATTAACACTCGTCGAACAAAGATCACCATCCAAGGTCCACCATCACAACAGGTACCAAAGACTTCCAAGTCACAATATAACCTACTTGATCAGTTGGGAAAAACCCCAGCTCAAATCTCCATCTTGGAACTATTATGTATCTCACCTGAACATCGATCCATTTTAGATAAAGGTTTACAAAGTGTGATTGTCCCTAATGATCTTGATCTCAATCATTTTGAGGAAATGGTAGGTTACCTAACTAATAATCATCATGCCATATTCTCTAAACTAGACTATGCAACTGGGAAGACAAATCATAATGACCCATTACATCTTGAAGTCCTTGTTGACAAAAAAAAAGTTAGACAAGTTCTGGTAGATGGAGGAGCAGGGTTAAATTTGTGCACTTTAAAATTAATTAAGGTATTAGGTTTCTTAGAAGCATGTGTAGACACAACCAAAAGCATTGTCATTAAGGATTAAGATGATGAGGAATGCAAATCAAAGGGGGTGGTAACACTTCTTATCAGAATTGGTCCTTCAGTAATGGAGACAAAATTCCAGGTCTTGGATTTCACCCTTCCATACAATCTTCTACTAGGTAGACCCTGGATTCATGCCATGAAGGTAGTCCCTTCCACATATCATCAATGTATCAAATTACCTTACAATGGCACTGAAACAACAATAGATGGTGACCCATATCCATTCCAATCTTGTACCAATCTATGAGAGACACCCAAATGCCAAGTGTCTGTAAATTAGGAAGCCTCATCATGTAATTCATCTCATTATGTCGATGCATCCACTCTCACAAAAACATCCACTCCATCATCACTACCTTCCACTCCTCAAGTCGAGATCCAAGACAAGGGTTGTGGATAATATTACATGAAGAAATCTTATTGTGTTAGCCATTTGATTCCTCCTAAGTCATACGGTTTAGCTACACTAGATAGGAGATAGTTTGTGGTCACTATACACATTCCTCCCACAACAACTTTCACTAAATGGGGAGAATTAAGCAAGGAAGTTGTAAATGCAAAAGATGTCACCTCCTGGTTGTATAAAGAAGATAATGAAGAACCTCTCTCACTTGCTCACATTCCTACTAATCAATATGGAAAAGGTTTCACAATCATGCAAAGCAAAGGATATAATGGACATAGTGGTTTAGGCTTACATCAAGATGGGAGAACTAAACCAATTTTTGTTTCTAAGTGGCCGAAAGGCTTAGGGCTTGGGTTTCAACCGATTTATATTGGTGTTCCTAGTACCACATCACCTTTACTCGAGGAAGTAAGTGCTTCAAAGGATATCAAGACATCCGACAAACCATCTAGCCAACCCTATTGTGATTCCCCCAACTCAAACAAATATGAGTGGGATTGCCTATCATCCACATCCACCGTGGACCTTGATAAATTGTTTGCAGACCTTGACTTGATGTTGAAATCTTCATTGAATGCATTGAATTCTTGTCCACCTAAGAATATGACAAAAGAGGAATGGTTTAAACATTACTATTGGGAATCTCTTGATCCTACCTCTTGGGAACCTATCAAATCCATTTCGGATAACCAAACCTTGTCATTAGGCCCACCTCAGAATCCACCTAGATCTAAGCAAAAGAGCAAAAAGGACTTTGTACAAAAATTTTGTGACCATATGAATAGCTTAGTCCTTACCTTGACTCTGTTAAACTTTGACAACTCCGGTGATGACATGCCCTTATTTTATCCCCAACTCATTGATTGGGACCAACAAGACACAACCGTCTTAGACATTTTTGAGAACGATGAAGCAATTGCTGAGTTCCTGGGATTATGAGAAGGCATACCTTGTGGTGATCACAAGGTGGGATTTACCATTGACTTAGACAACAAAGCATATTTTGGGGAATCTGTTCAACCCTCTAGTTGCAAAAATAAGAAAACAAATGAAAAAGAAAAAAATGATGAGTCTCTAGGGGAAAACCGCAAGGCGCCTCTAGACAATGAAAAAGAAAAAATAAAGGACACATCCAAAGGTGAAAACCTCTATGAGGAAACAAAGGATGGAGGTTTCAACATTCTCCCCTTTGCACAAAAAAAGTCACCCATGCTAGTTGAAGAATCAATAGAAGTCAACATAGGCACGAAAGAGAATCCACGACTGTTATATTTTGTAGCATCATTGACAAAAGAAGAGCAGCTAGAATTCCACAACTTCTTCTCACAAAGATAGATTAATTTTTCCTGGTCATATGCAAACATGCTTGGGTTGGATCTTGAACTTGTTCTACATCACTTGCCCTTACAGCCAGGTGTAAAACTAGTGAAACAAAAATTGAGGAAAATGCACCCACAAATTGTTTTACTAGTTAAGGTAGAACTCAAGAAACTGTTAGACTCTGGTTTCATTAAATCAATCTACTATGCAGATTGGATTTCCAATCTTGTACCAATCACTAAACCAATGGGGGGCATCCGCATTTGCACAGATTTTAGAGATATCAACAAGGCTTTCCCTAAGGATGACTTCCCTCTACCCAACATTGACATGATAGTAGACATGACAATAGGATATGAGATGTTGTCCCTTATGGATGGATTTTCAGGGTATAATCAAATAAGAATTGCAATTGAAGATCAACATAAAACAACTTTCACATGTCCTTGGGGAATGTACTATTGGAATGTCATGCCCTTCAGACTCAAAAACGTTGGAGCAACCTATCAATGTGCCATGACCACTATTTTTCATGACCTTGTACACACTCTTATGGAGGATTATGTCGATGACCTTATTGCTAAATCAAAGACAAGGGAAGATCATTTACAGGTTTTAGACAAGATATTTCAAAGGCTAGAAAAGTATAAAGTGAGACTAAATCCAAAGAAATGTGTGTTTGGAGTGAAATTAGGAAAGCTTTTAGGGTATATCATTTCTAGACGAGGCATTGACATTACAAGGGAGAATAATCATAGACATTCCTCCACCAACTAATCTCAGTCAACTAAGGACATTACAAGGGAGACTGCAATCCATTAGAAGATTTATAGTGCAGTTAGCAGATAAGACACATCCCTTTCAACATTTACTTAAGAAAGGGGTACACTTTGCATGAACAGTTAGGTGCCAAGAGGCTTTTCAACTGATCAAAGAATATCTACTTACTCTGCCAATCTTAATGCCACTTATTGAGGGATGACCATTGATTCTATATATTTCAGTAACCCATTCATCACTAGGAGCATTTCTTGCACAAAATGATGATGAAGGTCATGAAAGGGTAGTATACTACATCAATCAAACTTTGGTAGGTTATGAGCTCAACTACAGTACCATTGAACGTGCTTGTCTTACGGTAGTATTTGCTACTCAAAATCTAAGGCACTATATGCTAAACCATCATACAATGTTTATTGCCAAGATAGATCCCTTAAAATATCTTCTAAGAAAAGTAGCATTAACAGGGTGACTGGCCAAATGGGTTATGATACTTAGTGAGTATGATATCTAGTACATAGAGAGAAAGGCTATTAAGGGACAAGTCATTGTTGATTAGTTAACCGATGCATCAATACAAGCAGATCACCCATTAGTTGCAGAATTTACTAATGAGTTTATATTCACAATTGACACGAGCACAACATGGAAATTATACTTTGATGGCTCCCATATGAATCATGGCTCAGGGACTGGTATCCTATTTATCACACCACTGGGTGATTCTATCCCTAATTCATTCAGGATTTCCTTTCCATGTACCTAAAACATAACAGAGTATGAAGCTTTAGTGATGGATTATGCATGGTAGTCAAATGGAAAATCAAGAAGCTAAAAACTACAGTGATTCTCAACTAGTAATTTGATAGGTAAATGATGATTATGAGACTAAGAATGAAAATCCTACTCTCTACAAACACATTGTAGATAGTTTCAAGGAGTACTTTGACAAGGTTGACTTTCATCAAATACCTCATGTTCTAAACAGGGCAGCAAATGCCATGGCTACTATTGCTTCACTCCTTGGCATACCTAGCAACGTGCCTAAGTTTGATTTTTTGGTAGAACAACTTTTGGTCCCTGCCTATGATATCCTAGATTTTGAGATGGTATGTGAGATTGTTGGTCCTGATTCCCCATGGTATAAAGATATCTATGACTACCTCCATGCTGAAATATACCCCCTGGCCTTTCTAATAACCAACGTAGGACATTCCTTCACAAGTCATCCAAGTACACCATCATCAAAGACACTCTATATAGACACGCCTTAGATAATACCCTACTGAGATGTCTCAATACTGATGAAGGACAAGCAAACTTGTGTGGGGTACATGAGAGTATATGTGGATCCCATTCTAATGGTCCTACCTTAGCTAAAAAGATTGAGACTGGGTTACTATTGGCCTACTATGGAAAAGGACTCATATGTCTTTATTAAGAAATGCCATCAATGTTAGGTACACAGAGACTTGATACATGCACCTGTGCAGGAGCTTCGTCCCATAATGTCACCATGTCCCTTTGCCCAATGGGTACTCAACCTCATAGGTAAGATACATCCCACATCATCCAACAACCATAATTTCATCATTACTGCCACTTAGTATTTTACGAAGTGGATTGAGGCTATTCCCATGACATACATCACTGACACATAGATCTCTAAGTTTATCCTAAACTATATCATCTGTCGGTATGGTGTTCCTCATTCCATTATCATAGATAATGGCCATCCATTCAAGAACCAAGAATTTTTCCATCTTTGTGAAGAGTTCCATATCTAACATCATTTTCCCACCCCATATTACCCACAAGGTAACAGACAAGTAGAGGAATCTAACAAAACTATCATTAGAATTCTCAAAAAGATTGTCAATGATGCTGGCTGTGATTGGCATTTACAACTTAATCCCACATTATGGGATTATCACACAAGTATCTGTACTCCCACTGGTGCCACTCCATATTCCTTGGTATTTGGTTCTAAATCCATCTTGCCTATTGAGGTCGAGATTCCTTTCCTGAGGGTATCCTTGAAAGGGCACATTGATGATGAAGTGTACCGAGTTTCAAGACTACATGAGCTATAATTCCTAGATGAATGAAGATAGAAGGCATTAGATCATCTCCAAGAATATCAAAATCATCTTCATCGTAGCTATAATAGGAAAGTCTTGAATAGAAACTTCAACATTGGTGACCTAGTCTTAATGGAGAACCCCAAGAATCAAGCTGAAAGAGAGAAACTAGGAAAGTTTGAACCTAACTGGTTAGGACCCTACAATGTCACAAAAGCCTTTGGATCAAAAGAATATCAACTCTCTACTCTTTAAGGAGAACCATTGTCAACACCCATCAATAGTCTTCATTTGAAGTTCTATGCATAGCTTCTGAGAGCCTTGTCTTAATTATCAAAAATACAAAAAAAAAAAAAATCAAAAAAATCGTTACCTAGGTGAAAACCTGGCAAACAGGCATATTGGTAACATCAAAAAAATCATAAAATTTAGGAAATAGTAAAGATAAATAAGTCATCCAATAGTGAAAACCATTTCAGTGGCACTTTGGATAAGTACCATGGTGAAAACTTGGCAAATAGACACCATGTGTAGTTGACTCTGCTCCTTTGTCTACTATTATTCCAATCTGACTTCCCTATACATAGTCCACTTCTCTGTGCATAGTGCACTCCCTTGTACATATCACTTATCCCTGTACATATCACCTATCTTTCTCGTCCATCGCTTGTACATACCCTTCATAATAAGTGGTAGTCTTTCCCATAACTTGGAACGATTGACATCGAGTGCATTTCATATCCCCCATTTTATCCTATTCATAATCAATTGGTCTTATAATTGACTAGGGGAAAATACTTGACTTGTGTCATATTGGTTCTTACATTGGCTATCTTGAATACATAAAACCATCAAAAAATCCAAAAACATTAGAAAACTTAAAAAATACAAAAAAATCAAAACCGTCAAAAAAAAAACAAAAATAGAGTCAGAGTTAGTCGCACTTGTCACTTTGTGTCATTGTCGAACTACGTTGCCTTTGTGACTAGATGTAGGCACGGCCATTTGTTGATGTGCCCCTGAGGCATTAGGTAAGTCCTTTTAGATTTGTCTCTATAAAATCATGATTCAATCCATTTGTCTATAAGACAAGGTCATTGGTCCCATTAAACTACGGGGTCTCTGCATGTATAACATAGGAAATGACATCAATCGATGAGCCCCTGAGGCTGCACTAGGTTAGTCCTTTAGGGTTCATCGTCACAAACAGTTAATTATCAACACATCATATCAAGTCATGCATCAATCTAGTGAACAAGTTAGCAATGTCTCTAAGTCAAATCAAACAAATTGCCAAAGAAACAATCAAAACAAATCAACTTATACCTGCTATAGGATGTGTCCTTCTTGTAAACAGATAGTATCAAAACAATCAACTTATGTCTTGTATAGGATGAGTCCTTCATGAATACAGACACTTTCAAACAATCAACATAGCCTTACACAGGTTATCACATCAACGACATTAGACTCAACATCTTATACAATACATGTCTTTTTGAACCAGGCTTTTGTCATGCCTTATACAAATAGTCATAACATCAAAACCAGACTCAAAGTCTTATCCGGTATGTGAATCTCCTGAAACCAAGCTCAATCAATCAATCATCCTTATCAATCAAAAGAAATCAAACAGATCAAGTTTTGGAAAATATTTGACTGAATTTTGACTTTATGGCTTATTTATCTTATCATTTCATTTGACTTTATGATGGGAATTATGCTACTAGCTTTCTCAAGGATGTCCCATGAAATATTTAGAGAAGCAACAATGTATCACAATTCTATTTTCTTTGATTGTTGTTTGTTGACTATCTTTTCATTTTATGATTGGAATTCTGTTACTAGCTTTCTCAAGGATGTCCCATGAAGGATTTAGAGAAGCAACAATGTTTCAAAATTCTATTTTCTTTGACTATTGTTTGTTGACTATCTTTTAACTTTAATTTTGAGTCATGTTACTAGTTTCCTCAAGGATGTCCCATGAAGGATTTAGAGGAGCGATGACATCTAATGACCTCTCTTTTATTTTTTTTGTTGTATGTGGTTGGTCTTGACAAAAATACTAGGGTAACTTTCCCCTTAGAATGAGTTATGATAATCCTTGTTTGTGACTATCTATTGTTAGCAAGTGGATGACCTTGCACACCTCGATCTATGCCATATCATGGTGTTTATCTCCATTTGTATTAGTTACCACCCAATGATGATAAAGTGCAAAGCTTTTTGTGATATAGAAAAATATCAAAGATTGCTAATACTAACATCAATCTCTTTTATTATTCATCTTCTTTCTGGATTAACATTTCTCCTTTCTTGCATTATAACAGAGTCCTGTGACACACAAAAATATAAAGCATAATTAAAATAGAACTGCATATCATGAGAATCGCCACCAAAATCATATATATATATATCGCTCACAAAGTGTCACATCACAATGTCATAATGTATCAATAAATATGAAGCCGGTATGCTACATGATCAAAGTACAATGTCCATCAATAAATATTAATAAATGTCCCTATCTAGAACTACCACTGCTACCATGACCAAACTGTGAAGGTGAATGATGTCAAGATCTTGATGACCTGTGTCATGAGGGAGGAATGTCATATGGTCCAAATCTATGAGGCCCCTCAACCCCCTCTATAGTCACTGTCCTGGTGTGTGTACTGGTCAGAGACCTACCGCTATGTGCCTATGATAAACTGGGAGACCGTCTCTCTAGAGGAACCTCTACCTCATGTAAATATCTGTAATAGAAAG
Organism: Sequoia sempervirens; assembly: GCA_007258455.2. Lineage (NCBI taxonomy): Eukaryota > Viridiplantae > Streptophyta > Pinopsida > Cupressales > Cupressaceae > Sequoia > Sequoia sempervirens. Next base: position 417,219,378 of record VDFB02193867.1, read on the forward strand.
CTCTCTCACCAGATATGACTAACTCTTGAGCAAAGGCATCAGATGTTCCACTACAAAGGTCTCTGATCTCCATAAAATACTACTCAGTCTCCTATCTCCAAGCTATCTCCTAGTCTCTGTACATATGGGATTTGTCCCTCTCCATCCGTAGTACATCCCGCTCTGACATCAAAACCATCATCCTCTACTCCAAGGATGGAATTTGAGCATGTAGATTTGCAGTATCTGGATCAATGGCCTCTGTATCATCTTGATGAACTCTCTCCATCCCATCATCCTCATCCTCCATCTCCTCTAAAACCCTGTCATGGAGCTTGCACTCTTGATGATCCTCCTCATCCTCCTCATCATCTGGATACACACCAAGCAGACCAAGGGAATCTATCTTGGCCTCCTCCCTTCCTGCCTCCTCCTCTACATGCTCCTCTAGAACATCCTCCTCTACATGCTCCTCTCCACCAATCTCTACCTCCTCAACATCCACCTCCTCCCCAACTCCTCCAACATCAATCATATGAACATCCTCTCCCTCTCTCTCCCCCTCATGGATAGGTGACAAAGGTGGACCTCATCCTCTCTGACCACGCCTCCCTCTCTGACCACCCCTCCACCCACCACCATGACCATTTCCATCATCACCATGACCACCTCCACCCCTCTAACCTCTACCTATGCCTCACCTACCGCATGACCCTATCCCTTACCACTCTACTGGCACATCCTGATTTGGATCTGTAAGAGGTATTGTCTTGTGAACAACCCACCACTGATCATATGCATCACTAGTGCCTGGATCTACTAGCCTGTCTCTCCAACCCCATTGCACTAGCTATAATGTGTCAATGTCAACCTTTGTAGTGGCCACTAGAATCTCAACACCCCAAAGTGTAATCTCTCTAGAAGACCTTGCATACTCTGCTTGGCCTCAAGGCTCATCCTGAACCTCTCCAAACTGTCTCAAAACCAAATCTAGAAAGTGCCTCTCAATGATGTGCATGTGTGAGATTGTCCACCCAATCAGGTACTGTGTCTGTTGATAGTATATCAAATGCTTGTCCTCATCTAACTACTGTAGAAACTCCATATAGGGCCTCCAAATTAACTAAACCATTGTGTCAATGGTATGTCTATAGTTTCCTATATCCCCAACATGATGCTGAGTGTTAGCCCCCACATAACGAAAGGCATATGGTGATCCATGTTGCACATCAACTGTAACTGGCAGATGAAAAATGGTTGTGTTCCCATGCCCATACCATCAGGAGCATGGTCCCACAACTCATCGACTGTGCCTCTCTATATGCTATATCGTGCAAATGAAAATACAACATTGATAACAGACAAGGGCCCCAAGTGTAAACCTCTTGCCTCTCTAACATCTCGACTAGCATCTCCCCCCATCCTACTGGGAATCCATGACCTCGATAGTTAAGAAGAACTATGCCACCTATCAATGTACACAAAAGACAGTCTATGTGCCTATACCTATGTGCTAACACATGCCACCTAATCTAATAATGATCAATACCTAACTATCTAATATCCTCATGGGGATAATATCTACACATCTCAGAGAATCCTCTCTAAGTATCGTACATAACCCTGGTGCCTCTAATGGGTAGTCTCAAAATCCTATATACATCCTCTAAAGTCACTATCCCCTCACTAGTAGGCAGGTGAAACGATGATGTCTCTAAGTGCCACTACTCACACAACATAGACAACAATCCCCGGTTTGCCCGAATAATGGGCATGTCTGTCACATGCAATAAACCCAAATTCCACAGAAACCGTTTCTCCGCACTCCGCAAAGTATCATGGAAGCGGAAAGTCAACGGTCTCGACTCTCACATATAGATAGGGTCCAATACAACCTGCAGTGGCATTCTACATGCCTCATGTCAGAATCAATAACCTAGCCTAGTTCAAAATGACAAAATCACATGCTACTCAAATGCATCATTCTTTTGCAAATGCATTATAAAAGTTCAAATGCATCATTCCATTTTGAAAATGCATCTCTAAAAGTCACATGAGTCATACTACAAAGAAAATGCATCTTAACTATACATATGTGTACAACTGCATCTACGCGTTATCAACAACCTATAAAAAATGCAAATGTGTGACATATAACAAATGTGTAACAATTTCTAATATGCGCTAAAATTAAATGCAAATGTGATGCAATTTAACAAATGCGTAGAAATAAAATACAGATGTGTACAACTTTACAAAACCACACTAACGCTATGCCGTCAAATTGTAGATGCGTAATTCTGCATACACATCGTCATTTATGCATGCATATGTGGTTATTTTGGAAAATGACGCATGAGAAAGACTTAAAATAAATGTATAAAAAAGCGCAAAAATCATAAATTCAAAAGTCGAGATCGGGCTACATACCGGGGGGCCCACGTCGGCAGGTCGCCTAAACATTTAGATGCATTAGGCGTGATGGTGAGAGTATGGAACAAGAGACATCGTCGCTAGGAGTCCAAAGCAAAATCTCAAATTCTCAACTGTGGGTGAAAATGAATTGGATTTTCACTCATTTTCAATTTATACCTAGGGTTTTGGGTGGAAATTCTTTTGACCTTGTCTATTGGCCGCATATTCTTCCAACTTCAATCGACCTGTACACGTACCTAACACCTCCAAATTCATTTATGTCAACTCTAGTGTATTTCTAGCTATCAAAATAACTAATCGGGACTATTTCCAATTTTTTTGAAAATTTTCAAAAATTTGTCAATTTTCCCGAGGGGGCATACCTTCACTTGTTTTACACTAGGGCATGACTAATGAATATTTTTGATTGATTTTCTTTGACACAACGTTGAAATGGCATTGTATCAAAGAGGGACAAAATGTAGACACTGAAATTTGGTCTAAGCCAGCGACTTCAATTTCTTCATAATTCATATCTTCATGGTCATGATTAAATAATGTTAATTATTTAATGGGTATGTGCAAGATCATCATGAAAAAAACAGACCCTTAAGTAGCAAAAAATTTAGAAAAATCAGAGTCAGGTAACTTGACGTAAAAATTTGAATAAATTATCTATATTATTTCAAAAATATGTAAGAATAAAATCTGTAGCAAATTGAAAGTAGTTTCTAAACTACTAGGTTTATTTTATTTTTAAATCTATTTGGTGAAAATTTGAAATTTCAATGTAGTAGTACTTAAATTTCAAGGAAAAATAAGAAGTAGGTGTGTTTGACCACCTAACTACAATAAAATAATAATATTTTTTTATAAGATTTTAGATATAAGTAGAGGACTCATGTCTCAATGTGATGCATATTTTTATGTAATTTTTTCCAAATAAATAATTAATTATGATTTTTTTCTTACAACTTTTAAAAAATATAAAAAATCATGTATCTAACCAGCCTTAACTTGGTCAAAACTTCATGAAATTCAATTCTTTTTTTTTAATCCTATAGTATGTGAAGCATAGAATGTGACACATGTTTGATTCAAAAAATGTAATACCATTTGAAATGTATAGGTGTTTTTCAATCAACCTATCAATCGGGGACATTAGTCATAATTCAAATAGAAAATGAATAATAATAATTTATTAAATTCAAAGTAAAGTATAATTTATATTGGTAGAAAGCTGAGAATCTCCTTTAAAAACCCTTTTCATTTCATTAATTTTGGGTTAAAAAAAGTCATAAGCCACATACTCTACACATACCCATCATATCGCCACTTTTTGGCCCATCATGATCTTGCACATAATTAAATAAATAATTAAAGTCCTTTCAAATCTATTAATTAAATAATTTTTAATTATTTAATTAATTCATTTTAAAATTTATTCTTCTATTAATTAAATAAACTTAATTATTTAATTAATTCATATTGTCTTTATTCAAATCTTGATTAATTAAATAAATGTTCTTTATTTAATTACTTCACTAATTAACTTTTCCCTTCTTAAATTAAATAAATTCTTATTTAATTCACCTTTATCATATTTTTTGACTATAATTAAATAAATACTTTAATACTTTAATTATTCATTCAACCTCTTCATCACTTAATTAAATAAATCTTATTTATTTAATTTATTCTTAAATGTCGAATCTTGAATTAAATAAATCATTTAATTCATAAAAGTATATTTCAAACACATTCTTCTATATTTGGATAGATGCTTAAGTTATCTAAGTATTCATTCTTACTCGACTCAAGATCTATTTAAATCGATTAGTTATCTCCTGATTTAATCTTTAAGTCTCTTTCACGAATAAACTCTCTATCACAACCAATCATTTATCTAGTTCTAACTCATATGCATGTACATGCTTATTGATTAAATATCTTTATTTAATTGATTAAATCTTGTGCGTGTGTTCGAACATGACGTTACTTTTAATCTAACATTATCTTTGTCATACACAGATAATTCTTTTGTTTTTGAATACTAAACTCGAAGATTAAATCATTATTTAATCTTTATCTCTATTCTTAGGTTTTATCACTCATGTCAGTACTAATAGTTATCTCAATGCATTTCCAATCTTTTAATCTGAATCATTCATCTATCTTTCGATCCTGGCCTCTCATTCGAATGGCCAATTTTCTATAAATTGATCTGTCTTTCATCATTTCAATCTCTCCCAAAATCTTATGACTTTTGGAAGCATATCTATTATTTGAATCTTTGATGTTTTGCTAAATCACTATCACAGGCTATACTTGCACAAAGAAATCCGAGGGCAATTATACTACAACGACAAAATGGAGAAGGGTAATCTAGGTCATACATGGAACTACGTAGATATTGGGTGAGATTGTTTAGTTTATTTATGTTTTAGCTTTCCTTTGTTCTCTGTTGTTTAGCTTAGATTGCATTAGAGCTTGAATTGCATTGTTGTGTGCTATTTGACCTTTCATTGTTTTCATGATGTTACAGTCACTATAATTTAGTTGTTGATAAAATGCTAAAACATAAAGTTAAATGAGACATCACACTTTATATAGTAATTTTTTTCTTCAATTTTTTTGGCATATTTATAACTTGGAACTTTAGTGTATGGATTTATTTTATTCTAATTTTGATAATTTTTTTTTTTAAAATTAAATATTAAAATGTGCATATATTGGAAACATAACTATTCCCATGGGATACCACCTTTTGTATTAATTATTTATCTAAAATAGAAAAAATATCTTATCTTGACATTTAATTTTTTATCTAGTGTATTATATTTTTTCATATTTTTTTCATATTTTTTAATATTTTTTCTTGACAAGATAATCAACCTTATATTTTGGTGTTGATAACCTACTTTTAATTTTAAAAAAAAGAAAAAAAATAATAATTCAATATTTAAAAAAAAATCCTACACTTATAGATCTACAAAGAGGCCTTTTTTCTATTTTTCTTTTTAAATATTATTTACATGAGTAAGAGTTGTTGAAATATCAAAAAATTTAAATAATTTTTATGTTTTGGTAAATTGGCCTTTAAGTGGTGCTACATAGAGTTATTGAAATATCAAAATTTTTAAATAATTTTCATTTTTTGGTAAATTGATGTTTAAGTAGTGCTAAATATGTATTTAATCAACACTTACAATTGGAAACGTTGTGGACATGTCTCACTTAGCTAAAATGAATCTAGGTAGATATCATGTTTGACCAATATTGATTTTTAGTTAGAAATACTTAAATTTACTTGTGTTGATAAGTTGGCCAAAAGTATGACAACTTTATAATTTTACCCTTTTATTGTTTAAATAATTTGACTTTGAATCTTTTCAAAGTGGTGCTATTTCTAAATGGACTAGTGGACACATGAATCATTGGACTATAGGAAAATTCACCACCAACAATTCATTGCCATGGAAAATTAATTGCAAAATTTTAACGTGATGAATTTTCCACGACGGTGAATTGCTGGTGGTGAATTTTTCTTGAGGTGAATTTGTCATGGCGATGAATTTTCCCATGGTGAATTGTTGGTGGTGAATTTTCCAATGGTGAATTGTTGGCGGTGAATTTTCCTGATGCCGAATCATTGAAACAAAGGGTATCATAATTGCTAACTTCCATTCTAAATTTGAGGTGGTAAGTAATTTTCAATAGTGAGATATAATATCATGCACTTTTTTTATTTAATGTAGTTGGGTACATGGTAATGGAGTTAGATTCAGAGGTTCCTTTATTTTTTATTTTATTTTTATGGTGGCTAAAAAAGTATTAGGTGGAAAATTTTGATACCCTAAGTAGGGATGCGTGGATTTTGATGGAATTTATCCAACATTTTGTGTAGGTTATCAACACATGGTTGATTTTCATGATTTTCTTTGTTGTTGAAACCTTTCCTTTGTGGCTTCTTTCAAGATTCTTTTCTTGAAAGTTCCTTCTTTTGTATATGCACAATTTTTTTATTATTAATATATGCATTTTTACAATAAAAACACATGATTACTTTATGTCATCATTGGAAGCGATGAGTGGGTATTCTCTTCTTACATGTGCTAATGATATTGTATCAAGATCTATGAGAAGGGTATAGCCAATTCATGGAGTGTATTTATCTAGTCTAGGTTCTACTTCTTCTTCACTAGTCATAACAAAGGTGGTGATTATATTTGGGGAGGGTGTGGATATTATGGATAAAGAGTGATGAAGGATAATTTAACTAGTGCAAGTATTCCTTGACTAAGGGTTTTGAACTTTCTTTAGTGCTTAATTATACTATGGCGGATTTTTGATCCTCTAGAGTTTTTTGTGGTTAATTTTTAGTCATTATATTGGTTGATTTTTGGTGTGGATGTATAGTTCGAGGTATATTTTTTAGTCTAATTCATTTTATATTTTTCTAGAATGGTAGTATTAGTTTTATGTTTTTTTTTTCTTTTGTGAGATTGTACAAATATTTTGTATGCTATATATTTGTATGTATTCCTTTAGCATTTGAGGATGATGCTCCATAAAAGGTCTTTAGTATTATAAGCCCCCCAAAATGATAAAAAATTATACTCATGTAATTGTTCATTTATTTTTCTATCCATTTTGAGGAGATACCTTCATACATGCACATAATGACAAATGAAACATGACAAAGTGGGGATCATTCCCCTAGAATTTACTCATTTATATATACACATATTATTATACATTTAACCATCACCTTGTCATAATATGCACATTCTTTGATACATTGATCCTATCTTGCATTTATGATAATCATTTATTCATGTACCTCCATATAGCCATTTAGCTACTTGGATTTGACTATTTTTGCACCTAGGGTCATTTTCACATTCATGTGGTTAACCCTACATTTGTTGTGAAATCAATATTTTTCTTTCTAAATTTCCGAATTCAAATTTGGTCAACTATATCTCTTTATTTTCATTCCCAATATAATTAAATGAATGTTTTATAAAATTTGTTGCTATGTGCTAGTATTTAAGTACATTCAATGTATTTATTCTAAACATCAAAGGAATTTCTTATCTCTCAAACATCCTCTCTCATCCTAGATCATTAAAGACACATTAAATAGGCTTCATTTCAGTAAAATGAGTAAAAAATATGTATATTCATTCTAAGATCCTTGTCTATTGTCTTCAAACTTTTGTGCATGATTTTAGGGTTGACCTACGAGAACTTGTCTTATTGTTATGAAACAACAAATATTCTAAGATAATTTTAAGTATTGGTAGTCTTTAGATTAGTAGGAATAATATAATAGACAATGTTTAATCCAATAAGCTATAAAGTATAGTTGTGCATTGTGTAGGGTCAAATATAGAGGTAAATGACGAGCCTACAAACATACATCTAACCTAGACAATTATAATCAACCTCTAATAAAAAATAAGATAACCAAATAATATAAGACATTTATTTGATAGAGAGGTTGCACTTTAATTTTAAATATATAGAACATTTCATAATCTTTTCTAAAAATAATCATTCTTTGATTATAGAGTTATTTATATCATCTATTAATATAATTACTTTTTAAAATAAAATTATTACAAATTATCTATTCTATCTCTCTCTATATATATAATCTAAACTAATCCAAAAAAAAAAATTGTATACCATAGACATCACCACCAACCTTGAGTAATATACCATGGGAGAAAAATGTGAGCATAACTAACCCACTCAAGAAGAGAAAGCCATTAGAGTTAACTAGAGTATAATTTAACTTATCCATTTTTTTATATTGAATAATAATAATTTGTCCATTCTTGGTACGGACAAATTATTTTCAAATGCAATATGCGGATAAACTATGCGGGTGTTAATCAAATATATCATTTCGATTATTGACTAATCATATGCTTAGAGAGAGTTTTAGAATATTTCCTTTTAATTAAACCATTGACTTGCACAAATATTTTATTAACCACTTCGTGCGCAATGATGAAATCTGGATTTAGTTGATTATTAAGTTGAGTGAAAATATGGGAGTAATATACACTATTTTCCAAAAAAACATCATTATGTTGTTGCAAAAGATGTTAATGGGCGAATCACTAAACATGAACATGGAAGACATGGAAAAATGAGAACATGAAAATAAAATCTTTTCCAAATTCTTCCAACAAAAGGAGATTTAAAGACCTTGAGCTAAGAAGAGATTTTACAATATTTCCAAGATAATCATGAGTTGCTACCATTGGAGGGAATGGAGTATTTATAACATATTTAGAAGCATTATGCATGTCTTATTTAGACGATGTAATATTACAAATTGAGATAATTTTTTTGAAATTATTTAATTAGATTCTACATGTATACTTATATATATATACATAAAGACGTGTTAAAATAATTTTATGAGGAATTGAATTTCTATAGTGAATGTTCAGGGGAATGTTCTAGATTGGGGGTTTGAATGCTCATAAACAAATATGGGTTCCATATTTTTCTTGGCATGTGAACCTTGAGTCCACAACCACCACTTACAAGATCCAACAAAGGAATGCACACTCATGGATTTTGTTCATTTTTTGAGAAGCTCCAACAACATGGGAACCTATGCATCTATAGTTTCCACAAATTTATGTGGGGTCCAACAAAGAAGGCTAGCTTCCTCTTCCATTCAATTGGCTTTTTTAAGCTTTTGAATCCTTTTGGTGACTAAAATTATACAAAAAAAAAACTTCATAAAATCAAATTAAGGGGCATTCTCTAAAATATTTTATAAAAATTAAAACCAAAAACCACACTTCTATTCATCAAAAGTTAAAATATATTTACATTATGACCAAACCCATATTTATATAGTCATGGGATAAATCCTTGTGTAATTGTAACTAAGGCAACTTGAGATAGATTATAAAAGAGTAAAGAATGAGAAAAGGATAAGGGACAAATATTAGAAAGGCCACATATTCTTCTTGAAATCTTATAATAATACCAAATTTGTAGTTGGAAAGGAGCACATGAAAGAAGTTAGGAATTTAGTCACTACTTCTTTGAACCATGATGGATTTTTTTAGGTGTTTGTGCCATTGGTAACATTCTATTGAGAAGAGTGTATGAAATCTAATAGAGAAGAGATCTCAATAATCCATAATGGATATTTAATGGTAGCTACAATCAATGGGCTATTAAACTAATGGAGGGACATGATTGACATTAGGTGGAAGGAGGTACCTTGGATGATACCATTTGATTGGAAGGGTCAAATAATATTTGTAATAAATAATTTTAATAACATTACCTAGAGGGGAGGAAACTTACCATGTGAGATATTCAAAAGACATTTAAATTTGTTTAATAAAGAATATCTTGTGAAGATTCAAACTATTGGATCATCTTCATCATAAAGAATTCATTCAGTCATGAGTGTGCTATCATGGAAAGAACTTAAACAATTTCTAAACATAAGAAGGGATAAAATAGAGTGGGATTGACCATGTAGTTGGGACTAGTAGTGTGAAAAATATATCTATCATTGGATTCCTCAAATATCAATGGTTGGAGCATCCCAAAGGATTCCAATGTCCAATAAAGGTTGAGAAAATGGTGTCGTCACATATGGAAGGCCCGGAAAGGACTATCCAACCATGTAGCTTAGATTCAACACAACAAAAATAACACAATATATTGATTAGAAAACATAAAATTTCATTGATTCAATAACTAGAAGTCTTATATGCATCATATGCAAAATAACTAGGGCTCACACGCTTGCCACAAGGGCATTACAACTGCCCAAAGGCCTTATTATATTCCACATCCTCAAAGGATAGATTGAATTGTGAACTATTTTTGATGATCTACTTGATTAACTAATAAAATTGAATTGAGTGGCTTTCAAATGATTACACATGATCTTAAATATGATTCTCTACCTCCAACAATGGTCCACATTGGTCTCAAGGGTTTACAAACACCAAAAAATGATCAAGAGTGTAGGTCAGCCTTAAAACATGAAAGATAATCCTTCACAAAATGCAATGCATTGTGGATCTCCAAGATAGATCCCCTTAGACCCAAAATGCTTGTATGATGTCCCATTAAGCTTTGCAATGATCTATAATAGGTCTGCACTATGAATTCTAGACCAAGTCAACCCTAAATGCTCTGACTATGAATTACAGTGAAATTCTGAGAGTGATGAATTTCTGTAAGCAAATGAAAATCAACTAAATTATAAATATGATGTAGATGACCTCATGTAGATGTTATATCCTTCTTCATGAGTTGATAAATTATAATGTAGAGAAATGCATAATGAAATGTTGAAATTATATAGATTGAAATGGAAAAAAAGAAATGTTTTTGGTCGATACAGGATTGCTTTACAACCAAGGATACTCATGTACCATAAAATATCTAAAAAGAGAGGAAAAAATAAAATAAAATTAGCCTATTGTGACTATAATGATTCAAGGGAAATCATCTATGTAGTTATATTTGATGTTAAAGGACCCATGATAATTTCTTAGTATCAAGTCGCCAAAAGGATGTCAAAGGTTACAAAAGACAATTGAGTGGAAGGTGTAAGGACCATGAAAATAAAAGGTTAAAAAACATAAATCCTTTTAGACTTGTTAAATTTGACACTAAATACTTTATTGAAGGGAGTGCTAATGATAGTTATAATCACCAAAAGGGGTCATGGATGAAACAAGGGCATTAAGAGTCAAAGAAGGGCTTCAATGACATGATGACACATGTGACTTAAACATGGAATTACATGGATTAGTATAATTATCTAGGACTTGAAGGAGTAAAACACACAAATAATAAGAAACATCCATGGCTCAAAACAATACACAAGCTAAAAGGAACCAAAAGAATTGATCTATGGAAGTATGGTTTAATCAAAGGGACTATGTGAGTATAGAACACTATTTTGGTAGCAATTTATGGGGGAATATTGCTTGAAATATTGAGATCCAAAAACCACATTTTATTGGGCTTAGAGCCACATACTCATGAAAAATTACGCTTATTTCCTTTTTCCTCTAATTCCTTTATGGATAGTGTTGTGAGAAATATTTTCATGCATAATACCTTATCTGCCACATTGTTCGTTAATAAATTTGAAACTAAGCAACATTTATGAGTAATAGTAGGATCTAGCTAGCTTGGAGCTATGTTCAAAGAGGAACTGTAGGTGAGACTCATAGTTTTAATTTAAGGGTACTTATTTACAAAGATAAGTGTCACTCAACAAGAGTTTGGAAAGACAAAACATAAAGGAAATTATTGTGTCGACCAAATAAAACAAGTGACCAATGATACCCACTTGAATACTATGATTTTTATTTATTATACTTCCACTCGTTGATCTAGGCTGATTTCTAGATATATTCTTCTTATTCTAGTAACTAATAAGGTGTCCTAATGGGTTTGGGTAAATGTGTCTAGCCTCTCAATATTGATGCCTAGGTTGTACAAACCAATGTGAGGTTTTACTTATAGTTCATAAGGAACTTACAAAAATATATAATCTCATGAAGTTTCAATAGACCAATTCTTCATTCTCCTTGTTCATATAATACATAATAGGTTACTAGTCCCCTTTCCTAGTAGCCTAAGTTGTTTTGGTTACTGCATGTGCAATTTTAAAACCTTATGTTATCAAGCACTGAACCAACCATATGGTCCCACATTAGTCCTAGTTAGTGCCAAATGTCAACTTTAATTTAATCACACTAGATATAATATTCAGGGAAGATTTTGATCTCAATATTTCCTTCCCATGAATCCTAGAAAAGTATTTGTCAGATGGTCTTAGGCTAAGTTATCATCACCACATCATGTTAACCACAAGAATTACTTTCTTTTTACACTAGCTTAAATCTTCACAAGGAAATATCAAGTCAAGTCTTTGTTTCCTCAAACTCCCAAAATCATATCCTATGTTACTTCTTGTTATATTTTTTAATTTTTCAGGATCTTTCTTCTTTGCAAAACTAACTTGCCATTTTATTTTGTCTCTGTGAAGCCTTGAAATGGTGACACATGTCCAAGTGTTGTAATAACAAATAAAGGTCATTCATTTCATTCAAGCATATTCAAATGTCCACAATAATTGTTGATCTTTTTATAATCAATGGTCTACATTCAAACTTGGAAAATGTTTACTATGGATTTCTCCCTCATGTTGAACAAGACAACTGAGAGGGGGGTGAATCAGTTGTGGCAACTTTAACACTTTAAAGCTCTCACCAAAACTTAGGTCAATAAGAATTCACAAAACCCTTAACACTACAAATGTGTTTAATAATTAAATGTAGAAATAGAAATTGAAAGCAGTAAAGTCATAAACACAAGAACACCAAATTTACTTGGAAAACCCAATAAGGGAAAAAAAATGGTGAGGATTAGCTCACAATATAAAAAATTCCAAAACCGAATACAAAGGCTCACTGCAAAAAAGGATCACTTCCAAGACATGACTTACTTGTCCAATGAGGGCTCACTTTTTGGAGGGCTCACTGTCAAAAAATTACAAATAAGATAGAATAGAATTGTTATAGAGAGAAAACTATCTCAATGCAATAGAAAATCCACCATAATTTTCTCATACTCTTGCAAACATTCTTGAAAGATAGAGTACACTATCATCTCACTGCTTTCAAGAACTCAAAACTTGAAATTCACATTGATTTTCTCAAACTCACATCACACTCCACTATCTCACATCTATCTTATCCTTTCTTGTATTTCATCATCTCAACTTGTACTTATATCGTCTTCAACCTTGAAACTCTTCCAAGGTCTGCCATATTCAATTTATAATTACAAATTTGAATTAGGTCAGCGCCAAAACATTCTATGGTGGAATTAGAATGAGGGTGACCTATACATATCCTTAATGAGGACCTAAATAAATCCAAACATGCCTAAACATGCTTCCATAATTTTTGCTACTAGTGTTTAACACAAGGTTTACCAACACCCATGCAAAAAACATAAAATAATTAGGCACATGAATCCTTAACTCGATCCAATCTTTCCGAAAAAAAAATTCACTTGAACACGACCTTATCAACTTACTCTTAGAACTGCAATTCATGAAACAAAAATCTAGAGAAATTACATTTCTCCCAAATCACAACCGGACACACAAAAATGCATAGTTCACATATTGGTGAAAATATCTCACACCGTACCATGACCCAGAAGCCCAAATGCTGGATATAACTTCCAAAAATCATGAACACCTCAGATTTGTACAAGCATAGGAGCAATACAAAGCACATCCTGGAGCATACACTAAATGCTTGCATGACACTATTTTCCCTATTTATCAAATTTTCTCAAAAGCACTTGGAACCCAAGTACCAGAGACATCATTGTAACACATTAACTCACTCTAACACACCTTTAGACTTAGCAACATAAGGATAACTCCATGTACTCATAGGATTCCTTCAACATTTCAACTATAGTATTACAATTTTCTCAATATCCTCGACATATACAAGGGTGATCCCATAATAGTGGTTTACAATTTTTGGCCAAACTGGACACTGAAATTATTATTTTTAACTAAATCTTCACATTCGGGCACCTATAGCGACTAAACTATGAGGAATTTGAAGATGGTGCAAACTAGAGTCTCATCAAATTTTGTCTGTAGATTCTAAAAATATTTTTTTCAAAATTTTTGGAATCAAATTGTACTTATTTTTCCATCTCCCACGAAAATAGTTTTTTTTCAAAAAACAACATTTTTAAAAAGTGACACACACCGTATAACTCATAACTTTTTTTCCATGAAGGATAAAATTCTAATTCTTTCAAATTTAGATTTGTAACTCTGATATCTAGTGCTTCCACTTATTTAGATAGTTTTTTATTGAATATTTTTTCCTTAATCAAGTTTCAAAGTCAAACGAATTACAATTCAGACACAGTGCGACTGTATAACACGTAACTTTTTTTGTATATGTCAATTTTTATTTTTTTTTGTTGGATCAAGGACTTCAATATCTAGTGCACTCATATTTTTCAAATTTTTTTTTTGATAATCTTCTATTTTTCCACATGTAAAGAACAAAGAAATTCATTTTCGATGAAAACCTATGTTTAATAAAACTTAAAAAATAAATACATAACAAAACCAAAACATATTAAAATTATATTCATTGGATAGTTTTTTCTGAGGAATACCATAATCATTTGAAATAAATTTTAAATGAATTCATTTGATCCCCCAAAATCTAAATCAAAAGTGATTTTTTATCAGCATTTTGATAGGTGTAAAGGAGACGCATTTATAGGTATGGTTTAAAACTAGCGAGGTTCTATCCAAGGGGGTCTGATCTAAGGTGATTTGATCAAACCCTCTTCAATTGGAATCCTTAAAATAGAACTTTTTAAGGCTTAAATCATTATTGTCACGCCCCACCGTGTGAACCCCAAAGGAACTAATAACAACGGAACATTTTTTTTTTAAATAAAGAACATAAAATAAACATACTTAAGTATTATAACATAACAATGCATCATGAGACACAACTAGTTCCAAAGGGGTACACGAAGTGACATGACTACACTAACCCATAACAATGATAATGAGATAACCATAATTAATCTACTACGTAAAACTATTCATTCCCATTCCATTAATTAAAATATTCATCAACTATAACCTTATTAATAACATAAGCACATATGACAATACATGGAATTATAAAGATATAAAGTATTACATATTTTCGATAGATACAACTCATCATAACCAACTATATCAAATGATCCTAAATAAATACATGGCTTGAATAATTATTACATCCCAATGATAAAAGAATACAATCGACTGAAAATACTCCTCAACAACTACATATGCAATCACATCAAGGTCATCCCAACACACGTGGGAGACAATACATCAAAGAATGCATTACAAATAAAGTATATACATCAATCTGGTACATAAGGATACTGGAACATCAACATCCGCCAAAACCTGCAAGTAAAAGATACATTTGCAACAGAAGAGGGAAACCCAACGGGGTGCGTAGCACGTTCCACCCAACCACCCCCGTGCTGAGAGTAGACAAGGAAGGGTCCCCGACCAAGTACGCCTAACAACAACAAAGACTAACTCCCAACAAACATATAACATCCAAGACCACTTAGAAAACTCACAACAACCATTCCAAGAGGCACAACAACAAATCACTTCAGAACATAACAATAAAACACCTTCTCAAATAACAACTAGTCACATGCACAACTTCAATGAACCCAAGGCATAACAACAAAGACCTCATCCAACAATGACCAAAGAGACAATAACAAGGCACTTAACCACAACAATCACAATATTACTTCACAACTACAATCACAAAGTTACTTAACATGAGGTTACAATGCTTCCAGAGAACAAGATCATGAACAGCACAATAACTGGCTAACTGTTGACATAGGAAGAGTGTCATGCATAAATTGCCATGAGTTACCCTGGCTCAACCTTCCTAGGCTACCGGACCCCCATCCTGGGTTACCCTGGCTTGCCTCTACCGGCCGCCGGACCCTCACGCAAAACTATGTGTCCCATCTCATCTCGAGCCTTATCATTCACTTGCTTCACGAGAGAGACATTCTTTTATCTTTATTAGTGTGAAAGCCCCCCATTTATTTCTTTTAAATTATCACTTAATTAAACTCTAGGTAGGTTACCCTGACGCCCCTTTGTGTGCCGGACCCCCACAAAGAGCCACTCTCCTATCGACAACACACAAGGCACGATACCACACTAGGTAACTAAACAGTATAAACTCTCCAATCCAAGGAGAAAACCAAACAAGGAACCCACTCCAACCACTGGAGGAAACCAATCCAAATACACACTCCTTCCCAAGGAGGTACCATTCTCATTACCCACTCCTATTTCCTAGGAGGCACAAATCCCCGTTCGTGGAAACCGGTTACCCCATCATAGTACAACACATCAAGACAATTCACACAGTAATCCTCAACACATAACATCCCACTCAAGAAAACTTCTCTGGAAGACTTACAATACCCTCAACCCTAATTGCCCGACACGGAGAATGAGTAATATCAAGAAGGGCAAATACATTTAACCAAAGCCACAAACAAATTAAAATGAATAATAGCTTTCACCTAAAAAACCCAATCAATTACACGAAAACACTCATTTCAACACTACACAATAATTTTATTTCCAATTTCCTAATTACTATAACATTGTAAAATATTAAAAACGTATTCACAATATATACATAAATCTCCTTTATATATATATAAACATTCAAAATAAAATAACCATATAATAAGACTAATGGAACCATATTATTATACCAAAACAAATTCGAATTAAAAAGCATTTGAAATATAAAAATTAAAACAAAATTTAAATTAAATCTCCACAAATAAATAAATATATATATACATATATAATAAATAATATATATTAAATATATATTAAATATTATATAATATATATATTTATGTATTTAAATAAACTAAATATTAATAAAACAATGCACATTAATTAAAAAAAACTAAATTCAATTTTTAAATATTAACATACAAATTATATTATAACAATTCTGAATGAAATCAAAATTCGAATTATATTAAATTACATTAGATTTACATATTTTAAAAAAAACATACGAAATCAAAAAAAAAATAAAAAAAAAATAAAGTAAATGAAATTACTTGGGCGGTATGCCTCCATTGAGGAGGCAGCGTACCTCCCAACAGGGAGGCCGTGGCCTCCCCAATGGTCGCGCACGGCAGCCGAGGGCTGCCGTGCCAGCAGCCCAAGTGGCTGCTGGGTACGGCAGTCGTTGACTGCCGTGCCCCTGCAGACCCTGCGACAGGAGGGGGGGTTCAGGGTACGGCAATGGCCGGCCCTTCCCCACCAAAATTATATTTTGTATATTTTGTATATATATATATTTTTTTAATTTCGTTTATAACATACTATTTTTATTTAATAACTTTTCTTTTAAACATTTCAATCACGAATTTTTTGTACACGGAAATCCGTGGCACCCAGATCAAAATTATTTATTTTAATAAATATTTCGTACGACACTTATTACGAAAAAATAATATGAATGTAAACATTATAAAAAAATAAAGAGAATGCACAGTTTAGTTATACAGTAAATTTTAAAATCTAATAGATATATATATAATATATATATTTTAAACAATAACCTTATATATATATATATATACAGAATTTCAACATAATTATCAAAATAAATTGTTTTCTCCTCACACACCCACTATAGATTAGGCAATCAATCACGAATAATAACGAAGAAAATATATTTGTTTCGGTAATTACATAAATTTATATATATATTTAAAACAGAAACTCAATTCAATCAGAATGAAAGTATATTTATATCAAATCTGTGTATATGAATAAATATATTTAACCTGAGGTTTTGAGCAACTCAACCATGAATTTTCAACAACTCAATGTAAATTTAAACATGCAAATTCGATCTTCCATCAGAAGTGATTCTTTTTGTTTTAGATTGCAAGCACACTAGTTTTCTCTACTAAACTACGTTGAAGGATTTTAAAACAAGTTCTGCTATAATTTACTACAGAAGATTCGAGAGTTTTAAACACAAACCAGTTTAAAAAAAAAAACATAAACTTCATACAAACGATTTCGAAAACATAGCAAATCAGATTTGTTTACAGACCTACGAAGTATTAATAATATAAAAGGGAAAAACCTGGAATCCTGTGTCTGAAGGAGAATCCCGCCTGTAACCTCCTCTCGAATTTCTCCTGTAACTCCTTCTTCGACCTTCTTCCTTCAATGTTCTTCTGAACAATCTTCTCTTTCCAAACTCACAATAATTTTTATTCCAAAACTACTCAAGACTCAAAAACTGAAAGCTATTTTCTTATTTTTCCTTTCTAGATCTAAAAACTACAGAAAAAAACTCCAACCAGAACAAACTTGTGTGTCAATAATTTTCCTCAACAAAATAATAAATCACCAATTACAATCCATAAATCTTTTTCCGCTTTTAAAAGCTCACATTTATCTAAAATTTTAATTGGAATAATTATTTAAATTTAGATATTATCTCCACAAAATTTCCTAATTTAATATTAATAAAAAAAATATTTAATGACTCTCAACTATATTAATTTAATTATAATTATTTTCACTTTTAATTTATTATTTATTCAATTTTAACATTTTTCCAACTCTTGATTAAATCAAATAACAGTGAAACAATACTTAATTATTTTATGAATTATGATTAGTTAATTAAACACTAACCAAGAATAAAACAAATACTCAACAATAAAACTACATACAAGACAACGACGACACTACAGTCAAAACACGACTCACAACAGACGACGGACTTGGGACGGGGACACTTCCAAGCCTACTCCCTTTTTCAACTTTTACCCATTGGGTTAATTTATTGCTCGCCCTGTCCTGCCGAAGCAGGTGGAATCGAGACTTATTCCTGCAATCTTGCATCTAGATAAACGTCAAGTAACACATGTATATGTATATATAATCGAACATCCTATCACGAGAAGGAATTGCAGTGTAGCAGGGCACTCGTGAACGAGTGATGCTACACTGTCCTCTCACCTAATCTATTCTAACAATTACAATATCCATAACAACTAACATTTCTAACCAATTGATTATAAGGTAACATGCTAATTAACTACTGCATCATAATTAATCACTAACCATTGCATTATAAAATAACACAAAATTCAAATCACATGATCGCCATACGATTATCACATCGACATTTACAACATTAGAGAGAAAGCATTACCTAATAAAATAATCCAAACCCTACATATAGAGTATCATAAATCATAATAAAATATCAATTGTAGCAATCAATTAAACTACACAACCACACACACCAAAATGATGAATCAGTCACCATCACAATTCAGTATCACACTAACATATAAAGCAAACAATAGTAGTAAATAGTATTAGAAACATGGGGGTATTACATCCTCCCCCCCTAGAATATGGCTTACTCCTGGAAGCCATTATATAGATAAGAGTAAGCACACAAAAACCATGTAGAGAACACACCACAAACCACACACATGAAATCACACGCTCCTACGAGTACGAGCAGATAAGTCAACACAATGGGCTCATAGTGTCCCAGTGTGCGAACCTATGCTCTGATACCAAGCTGTCACGCCCCACCGTGTGAACCCCAAAGGAACTAATACATGGGGGTATTACAATTATATTTTCTAAAAATATGTGATTTCAGCTAAAATTCGTTCCTCTCAGGAATTGTAAACCACTATTATGACAGCACCCACAACCAATTTAATCAGCTTCCATACACATAGTTGACATCAATGACAACAGTAACTGGTTGACATCAATGACAATACCTTCATACTCGCAAGAATATCCCCCTTTATCATTGACAACAACACATAATGTGAAAAACCATCAAATACAACACAACTCTGAACCATCAATCTCCCACTTTTCTAGAATGCACAGATCCCCCTTACCTTTTCACATGATAATTTTTCCTCCTTTGACATTAATGGAAAAGGAAAAAAGATATTTTACATTGTTCTCCCCCTTCGTCACCAAGAATATTACCAGTACTGAATACTCTCCCTTAGGAGTACTATTGGAAGCTTGACACTTCCACCCCTTGGTCAATGTTGACCACATGATTCACAACATGGTTTAATAGCTTCTCATGGATCCTTAATCATGATAGTAGTAGATTCCTGATAGGATGGCCTTTTGGAAATAATGACTAGCTCAACTCCCAACAAGTGGTATCAGAGCGGGGGTTGCAGGTTCAAATCATGTGGTCATGCAGGGGGGATTGTTAGAAGCTCAATGCTTCAAACCCTCGGTCAACATTGACCATGTGATCCACGACATGGTTTAATAGCCTCACGTGGATCCTTGATCTGGGATAGTAGTAGATTCCTAATAGGTTGACCTTTTGAGAATAATGACTAGCTCAACTCCCAACAAGTACAACCAACCAACTACACAATGAGAACATAAGACACTACCTATTCCCCCTAAGATGTAGCCACCAAAATCAGTCCAAAAAGAAGATTGATCCATAGATACACTAGATTGATGCATCTCCATATGCATCTAGTTCAAGAAAGGAGGGGCAATAACCCCCAATTTCTCCTAGAGATACTCAAAAGTATCATTAGGAAGAGCCTTAGTAAATATGTCAGTAATCTGATCCTTTGTAGGTACATATTAAAGTCTTACTTCATTCTCCATAACCTTCTCTCCTAGAAAGTGATACCTGATAGATATATGCTTTGTCCTTGAGTGAGTCACTCAATTCTTTGAAATTTTAATTGCACTTGTATTATCACAAAAAATAGAGATGGGAACATCATACATTATTTTGATATCTTTCAATGTCAGTCTCATCCACAAGACTTGTGTGCAATAGGATGCTATAGCAATATACTCAACCTCTGTAGTGGATAAGGAAACTGAATCTTGCTTTTTACTTAACCATAGAACCAATCTGCAACCAAGAAAGAATGCACCACCACTTGTACTTTTTTTGTCATCAACACAACCTTCCCAATCTGCATCTATATAAGCACTTAGTGTGAAATCAATATCCCTAGGATACCATAAGAAATGATCTAGATTTCATTTTAGATATCTAAATATCCTTTTGATAGTTGTAACATGTGTTTCTTTAGGATCCTCTTGAAATCTAGCCACAAGACAAACTGCATGCATGATGTCTAGTTTGGAAGTAGTTAAATACAACAGTCCTCCAATCATAGATCTATATCTGCTCTAATTAACCTTAGGTGAATCATCATATTTACTCAATTTGCAGGAAGTCACCATAGGAGTGCATACCGATTTGGAACCTTCCATCCCAAACTTCTTCAATATTTCTTTTACATACTTTGATTGTGAAATAAAAATCCCTTTTTATGTTTGATTGATTTGTAGCCCAAGAAAGAAATTCATCTCACCAAACAAAAAAATATCAAACTCTTTTTGCATTTATTCATACAAACATTTTGCACATTGTCTCATTTCCTCGAAAGATAATATTATCAACATAACTATCAAGATTTCATCATTTTCAATTTTGAAATAAAGATTGCTATCTACAGTACCTTTATTGAAACCTTGCTAAATCAAATATATGTCCAACCTTGCATACCAAGCTCTAGGAGCTTGCTTCAATCCATATAATTCCATCTTTAATTTGTAGACCATGACCAGCTATTCTAACAACTAAAATCCCTCTAGTTGTTCCATGTAGACTTCTTCTAGCTCACCATTCATAAATGTAGACTTTGCATCCATCTGATAAACTTTAAAATTCTTATGAGCAGTGAATTCCAAAAACATTCTGATAGCTTCCATCCTAGCCACCAAAGCAAAATTCTCTTGAAAATCTATACCTTCTACTTTTGAGTAAACCTTACACACAAGCCTTGCTTTATTTCTGACCACTTCTCCATTCTCATTCAACTTGTTTTTGAATACCCATTTTGATCCAATTATGTTTTTATCTGCCAGTCTAGGAACCAATTCCCAGTTTTTTTTTTTCTCAATCTACATAATTTCTTCCATTTCTCTCAACCAATGCTCATCTTTACATGCTTCACTTACTGTCTTAGATTCAACTCTAGAAATTAAACACAAATTTATTTCAATAGCAACAAAAACTCTACTTCTTGTCAATACTCCTTTTCTCTTGTCTCCAATGATTTTTTCTTTGAAATGTCTCATTATGTGCTTCTTCTTCTTCATTATGTGCTTCATGTTCTTCATTTATTTCTTCTTATTCTTTTCTGCATTCCAGTTCATCTGAAATATATCCATCAACTTCAATTGAATTCTTCAACACTTCATTAACCTTAACATTTGTGCTTTCTAAAATATTTCTCAGCCTTTTATTATATCATCTGTAAGCTTTGCTTCTAAGGGAGTATCCAAGGAAGATACCCTCATCACATCTTGCATCAAAATTTTCTAAATTTTCTTCATCTCTTTTGATATAACATCTACTTCCAAATGCTTTGAAGTACTTTATAATAGGAATTTTCCATACCACAATTCATATGGAGTCTTAGTGTTGTTAGCTTTTTCTTGAACTTGGTTGAACACATAAACAACAGTGTGAATTGCTTCTCTCCAGTAGGCTTCCAGTAGACCTACCTCAGTGATCATCGTTATAGTAGCTTCTTGATTCATTCTATTCTTTCTTTCAACAACTCCATTCTACTGAGGAGTTTTAGGTGCAGACAATTGTCTTTTTATTCCATGAACTTAGAAAAACATGTTAAACTCATTGGAGGTGAATTATCCACCTCTATCAGACCTTAAGAATTTTATTTTCATATCAATTTCATTTTCAACCATAGCTTTGAATGCTTTGAATTTTTCTAATGCATCAGATTTCTCTCTAAGAAAAGTAGCACATGTCATTCTAGAGTAATCATCAATCAAAAGCCTAAAATACATGTCACCTTTTAGACTTCTCACCCTTGTAGGACCACAAAAATATGTATGAATCAAATCTAGTAGTCTGGTAGTAGATTGTTCCTTTGACCTAAAGTTGTTTCTAGCTTTCTTTACAAACTGACAATCCTTGCAAATATCATTAACAAGTTTTGTGATTTTTGGTAAATCTCTCACAACTTGTAGTACATTGATTCTCACCATATTTTCAAAATTCATATGACACATCCTTCGGTGCCATAACCACCTATCATTAATCTGAGACATAAAGCGATGTCCATCAGCACCCTTAAGTTGATAAATATTTCCTTCAAACTTCTTTCCAACAACAATCATGGTTTTGTCTCCTTTCCTTGTTTCACTATCATGTTGTTGGCATAGAACATATGGTTGCACTTAACATTGTACCACCATGAATGACAATGAGAAAACACATAAAACCACAAATTCCACATAGTGAGGAGCAACACCATCATATGAAGATTATTATTGTTTAGAGGAATAAGGTGCAACAACACATGGAAGAGCATCATAATCCTTAAGTTGTGTTTTATACTCAAGGCCTAACATTCATTGGTAGAATGACCATGCACTCAATGATATGCACAAAATGAATTATAATATTTATTTTTTGTTTTTGGAGGAAGAGTAATCAAGTGGGCTTTGAGAAGCTCCAAAAAAATATGCTCTTTCTCAGTAGAAGACATTTATTTCTCTTGTGAAGAAAATATTTCTTGCTTACCACAAGATGTTATTCATAGAGTAGATGATAAAGCATTAGATGAAAATGGGGACAAAGATTGGAAACATAGACCCTAATTAGAAAAGTATAGATGGGAGTTCACTTGATTCCTATCATTTTTTCCATGTTTGCATTATATCTATTTTTTAGAAATAATCTTGTATCCAATGCCATAAATTTTTCTGACTCATATGAAGATATCATATCTACATGATCTTGAGAACATGACCCCTTGTGACATAATGATAGATTGACTAAGGTATTTAAAAAAGGTCCCAAACATTAGGAATCGCATAAGAAGAAGTTAAGAAAAACAAGACAATGTGAAAATGAAAACTATAAATCTTATGATATAATTTTGTAGTTACATAAAATATTCATGATCTTAGAATTATCCTTGACCTTTGGAATCATCCTTACACAAAAATATAATATTTAAATTTTAAGATGAATACTACTAGAAATAGAATCACCTACTATAGTAAATCCTAATATTTCTTAAAATTTTCTAAAATAAAAGTTCTTCATATCTCATTTAATTCTTGGTCATCTATATAATATTTCATGGAAAAATATATATTTTTAATGTAATTTAAATTTTATGAGAATTTCTTTTAGATGCAAAGTGAAAAAAACTCCACATGAGTTACACAATACTATTAGTAAACTTAATTCATAAATGATAGAGTTAATAATAATAATAAATTTCTTAGATAATTATAAAGTGGTAAATGATATGGTAGAAATAATATATTAAGTGTATTTTATTTTAAAATAGTTTAATAAATGATGGTAGTTTTTAGAATTATAGTAATGTATAAATAAGAAGTGATGTAGTATAATAATAGACAAAAGAGGCAAGAAGTGATATGTTAGAAGAATGTTGTTATATTTCATAAAGTAGAACAAATATGAGCTATGATATAATTCAACAATGTAACCTTTAAACATGATATGAAAGTGATAGTTATTGTGGATTTGGTTGAACAAAATGTCCAACAACAAAAGTAAAATTTCCGCTTCTTTTTGAAATACATCCTTTAAAATAATAAATAGGTATTGTTAACATGTTGTATGATTCTAGTTCATTTTTGAATGTTCATGCATCTTAGTCATTGTATTCAAATTAAAAAATATATCTACTTTTTTAACATTTATCTACATTAATTGAATATATAGTTATGACTTACAACAAAAGAACAATAAATCATGACAATTGAATTGATGAATATGAATTATAAAAACTAAAGAATAAATTTTCACAATTCAATAGAAAAATTGTTTGATATAAAAGAACAATTAAATTTGATGATATTTTATTTAGAATGAATAATGGTTATATTACTTTTTATAAATTAAAAAGAAAATAATATACTATTAAAGAAAGGGTTGGTTCTAGAAGGAACATACTAAAATTCTAATTAGGGACAAGTCCAAACAACAAGATTAAACAAAAAAAAAATTAACAAGATTAAAGACAAACATTAAGAACCAAAAAAATTGGTAGGCGATGGGAGTTACACCTAGACTTTGTTGTCTAATTTTTTTCACATCAATAAAAATAGAAGCATTAATAAGAAATTCTTGACCCTCTTATTAAAAATATATTAAATATAAAATAATAAACATACATATTATATAATTTTATTAACTCAAAATTTGCAACTTAATTTTTTTATTCTCAATAATACTCTTAAATACATAATAAACTATTCAATTTATTTGCTAGTATGAATTTGAATTAATTCAAGCTCTTAAATTATTATTTTTATCTTTTTTATTCTTATGATTTTAGATCTTATTACAATATATAGTCCTTGATTGCATACATTCAATTGTATAACTTTTTCTTAGACTACAGAAATTGAGTAGCCCCCTATAAGCTGTTGTGCGTTTGTAAACCTTTTCACATGGTGACGCTGGTACCACGACTTTGGGGGAGACTAGACCTCGTGACCTTTTGTCTGCATTAAATTGTATAACTAAATATAGTTTTTAATATATATTTTTTATTACTATAACTTTAAATTTTAATTATTTATATTATGCATGATTAATCATTTTTTAAATGATTATCATTATATTAGATAGCTTTTACTATCATAAAATTTAATTTTAAATATATAAAATGGTTATTTTTAACTATTATAAATTTGGGCCCAAATAATTTTAAACTATTAATATCATAGTAGAATGCTTGTCTTTTCACTACAATAAAATTGGATTTTAATACATATTTTTCATTACTATAAATTTTAATTTTAATTATTTATATTATGTAGTGATTAATTAATTTTTCAAATGATTATCATCATATTAGAATTCATCATTTTTACTATGATAAAATTTAATTTTAAATATATAAAATGGTGAGTTTTTTACTATTATAACTTCGGATCTAAATAAATTTCAAACTATTAATATCATATTAGAATGTTTGTCTTTCTCACTACAATAAAATTGGATTCTGAATACCTACATAAAATGTTTATCTTTTTCACTACCATATAACATGATTATTTACCATGTATCAAACCATTAATATCATGTAGCCTTTAACAAGGTAAATTTTATCTTATAAAAAGTATTTAAATATGTATGGTATTTTAATATGAAATTACATTCTAAAAAAGTATCAAATCACAAGCATCATTTATGGAACAACTTGAGTACCATGTTGGCATTTTCTAATACAAAGACTATGCTTGTAGAAAAGGAAAAAGTATACACTTTTTAAATAATTTTTTCCTACATTTTCATGATGATGAAGTTCACTAGCAAGCTTGAGACATTTATATATTAGAAACATTAAATTTGACGAAAATATTAGGAGAACAAATACCCTACATTGTCATGTAAATTTTTATTTTGAATGAATAAAAATTTTAATTCTGAAATTTGAATATTTATTTTATTTTTCATTTAATTTTGTTCTTGTTCTAAGAAAATACATTAATACATATTTAGTTGATAGGCTATTATGTGGGGGAACCCCACCGGGATCTCCTCCAATCTGACATTGACATTTTCCTTTCTTGCTTTTCTCAGCATGCTCACTGAATCAACACATTCCCCAAAACAACAGTCGCACACATTTCTCCTCCATAGATTTTGTCGCTAATAAAAAAATACCAAAGTATATCAACCTATCGGTGTAAGCATTGCACCTCATTGGTGTAAGTGCTAGTTATATTGATAAATGGTACAATATTGTGTGAATTTGTGCTCCTTCCATTGACATTTACCCATCCACACATGCACAAATCCTATATATTAAGTTCCCACCATAGTTATCACACTTATTTGTCCACCCATTTATATATAATTTTTTAGTCACTTGAGTATGACTATTTATCACCAAGGTCATTTCCGCACTCACAAGGTTGACCATGTGGTTGTAGTCAAACACAACCCTCTCCTTTTTCAAATTCAAAAAATAAATATGGTTTTTGCCTCCCTTTTTTTTGTCTTATGTTGACTAAACACATATTTTGTGAAATTTTCTGTAATACCCCTCTTTTTTGCTTTTTGGCTGGACAGTGTGTCCTTGTTTGCTTAGATGTTCTTTTTGGTTATTGAGATACTTCATCATGTGTGTGTTATTTGATAGCTATTTATAGAGCGATAGTCTATTTGTGTGATGTTATATATCTTATCTGATGCTTTATTTGACATGTTTTAATTGGTGTAATGATGATTAGTTATTGTAACATGTTATTGCATGAGATATTTGTTCATGATGGAACTGTCAGTCTATGATGAGTGTATTGGTGAAGGGGACAAGATCGCATCACTCGCTTGCGAGTGCCCTACGATTCTGAGATTTCCTCTTCACGGTGTGCTTTATTATATCATATATATGCATGTTTGATATACTCTTTGTTCATAGGTTGACAGGTACAGGACATCGACTCCACCTGATTTCATAGGTTGAGCGTGTCTATTGACCAACAGTAATCGATTGGGAGATAGTAGCTAGGTTTTTTGTGCCAAGTCATCACCCTAGTCATAATGTGTCGTCAAGTTGTAGTAGGGTTTAGTCATTTTAATGTTGTCCTTTTCACTTTGGGTTTTATTTAATTTCAAATTATAAAGGTTATTAAATGGCTTGTGTAGTTAAAATGATGATTAAATATATCTGGTTACAACATTGAAATGTTAGTTATTTTATTGATTAATTTAATTTAATTAATAAAATAATCTAATCTTGGGTTAGATTTATTTTATTGATTAATTAAATTAATTGTGTGGAATTGAATTAAGCTATTCTTTAAATTGGAAATTTAAAAGTGTTAAATTCTTTGAAAAGAAAATTTTAAAAGTTTAAATTCTTTTTGAAAAGAAATTATTAAAAGTTTTGAATTCATTTTGAAATAGAAATTTTATAATAAAGTAAATGATTTAAATCTATTTTGAAATTTAAATTATGTTTTAAAATATTAAAATGCAAACATTTTGTAAATGCATGAAAATATCTATCTTGTTGAAAGATATTTATAGTTGGAAAAAGAAAATATCTTGGATATTTTAGGGCATTGACTTAGTTTGGGGAAAATGAAAGGATTTGGGGGATTATTCATGCTTGGAGAAAAAAAATTGCTAGGAGGAGGAAAGAGGGTTTGCTTGTTTTGGGAATGCATTTTGAAATGGGAGTGAAAGTTTGGAAAGATTTTGGAAGCATTGGAAAGTGCAGCTCAACTTCAATCTTCTTCTTCAAGTTTCCATCAAGTTCCTTCTTGTTTTTGTTTATTGTTTTAAAAATCTGTTCTTTTCAAATTAAAAACTTGTTTGAAAAAAATTTGAAAACTCTGTTGAACACATGAAAAATCTTAGATTTTTGTGGAAAATGCAAATTCTTTAACAGAAATTGAAATCAAGAAATTAGTTTTGAAGATTTAACAATAGATAAATGGAAAGAAAACAAAATAAATTAGAAACCTCTCTTTTGGATTTGGGTATTTCCAGAAATTCATATCAGGAAATCATGTTGAAAATTAATTTTATTGTAAACTTTTTGTTAAAAACTTGCCCAATTTGACTATAAAATGGAGATTTTATTTATATATATATACATATATTTTGTTCATGCTTTTTGGATCTATTTTATATTGGAAGGTTTTTTTTTTTTTCCCTATAGAAAAAAT
The DNA here is from genome assembly GCA_007258455.2 of Sequoia sempervirens. Lineage (NCBI taxonomy): Eukaryota > Viridiplantae > Streptophyta > Pinopsida > Cupressales > Cupressaceae > Sequoia > Sequoia sempervirens. Next base: position 417,248,242 of record VDFB02193867.1, read on the forward strand.
CTGGAAAATAAAATTCGTTTTGTGCAAATATGCAGGGGAGGTTTTTTAAATATTTTATTGAAAATAAAAATATATATAATTTTTTTTTTGTTGAGTGTTGGGGGAGGGGGCAGCCATGGTTGCGCAACCAAGCCCCCAGTGGAGGTCGCTGCTGTGGTAGCACTCCCCACAGCCTGTGGGCGAAGCGCTACCATAAGCAGCATAGCCTCCATAGGGGAGGCTAGGCGTAGCCTATGGTTGCGTCCTCCTCCCTTATGGGTGCCCGCAAAAAGGTAATTCATTTTTTTAATTTTTAATTTTTTTATTTAATTTAATTTTATATTATATAATATATAATATATATTATATATAATATTCATATATTATAAATATATAATATTATAATTTAAATAATTTTTTTATTATTATATATTTTAATTAAATGGGGTTTGATTTAAATGAGTTGAAGTTTGAATTGATTTTATAAAAATATATTTAAATAATATTTATATATATTTAAACATATATATAATTGTATATACATTGAGTATATAATTATATATATGTTTAATATATACTTATATTTATATCTATTGATATTAAGAGGGATATTTTATTTAATGATGCAAATATTGATTTTGTAAGAGATTGATGTTTTTAGAAAATTCATTTTGATCATTAGTTGTAATCGAGGAAGTTGGAAGAAAACAATTAGTTTAAGCTTCTGATTTCAATTAAAGTTATTTATTTAAATTGATTACATGCAATATGTCATTGTTAGGCTTTGATTTAGGAAATCCTAAAGTAGGTGATTAAATTGTCAAATTGCCCTTTCGTTATGTAATTTCTCTCGTGATGTTTGGGAAAAAATGAATTAATTGTATTTTTTTAAATGATTTATTTTGAAAGGAAGAAATGGTTATTATTATTATTTGAAAAGAAGAAATGATTTATTGATTTGTTCTAAATAGAAGAAGTAACTATTTTATTTTATTATTATTTAAAATCAATTAAGGAGTTGAACATATGGTTTAAATTTCATCTTTTGTCTAAAAGAGACATTATTAAGTCAATTTTTATTAAGGCAATAAATTACTGAATTGTTAATGAAGGAAGTGGGTTTAGGAAATCCAAATATAGATTTAATTCCTGTTTGGTTTCCCTTCTTGAATGTTCACTTCTTCTATTTTCACTTTGGGGAATTTGATTTGAAGGGTTGTTAAATCTTCTAGAAAGGGTTTAACTTTTGGGGTTGTTGTATTTTGTTAGTCAACCTTTGTATTGTCTTGGGTAGTGCATATAGTTGTATCCTATTGTTTACCCGGTTTTCATGAACAGGGATGGTTTGTGCCTCCTTTGGATTAGGAGTGGATTATGTGGTTTGTGCCTCCTTGGATTAGGAGTGGATTATGTGATTTGTGCCTCCTTTGGAAAGAGTGGATTAGGTGTTTTGTTGCCTCAAGTGTTTGGAGAGGGGTTTGACTTTTGTTGTCTCCAATGTTTGGAGTGAGTTTTCATTATGTGTTCCTCCTAGAGTTAGAGTGGTTTTGTCTTGTTGGTATGCACTTGGGATTCCCTTGGTGATTGGTTTTGTTTGGCATGTTGTCAAGTAGAAGAGTGGCTTATGTTGGGGACCAGAGCCCAAAGAGGTAAACTACATAACCTTCAGAGGTGGTTTAATCAAGTGATAACTAAATCAATGTACTTAGAAGTTAGGTAGTATTTCACACTAATTAAGATAATTGAGCCTCACTCATGGATGCAAGTGCTCGTATAGGCTTGGGATAGTGGGAAGGACTGGAATGTCAAGGTCATCTATCTTGTCTTTACGAGAGGTATTTGATTCCACACGAGTGAGTATGGGTGTCGAGATTCGGTTGAGGCCACTAGGATAACCCATAGTGGGGGCCGGAGCCTATGAAGATTCCCAAAGGATATCACATGTCAAGCTATGTGATGACACTCTTTCTATGACAACAGTTGGTATTTTGTTTTATGTGTATGGTCTTCTTATCATACTCGATCTATTTTATTTCTGGAAGCAATGTGACTTATGTTAGTGATGTTAGAGTTGTACTTGTGTTATCCTTATGGTTGTATGGTTTGTGAGATTGGTTGTGTCAGTGTGAGTTAGCCTGTGTCTAGGGGTTGATAGTCTTGTATAGGATTCCTTGTTACAATCTCCTAGCATGGGGGTGAGCCTTTGGGTATCACATGGTTGGGTGGAGCATGCACCTTAATCCGTTGGGTCATCTTCTTGTTCGTGTGGATGATATTTCCAGTTGGAGAGCTCGTGGAATCCAGTACTTTCAAGCTTTATTCTTTTTAGTTATTATAGTGATTTTATTATCCCTCATTGTATCGAGGTGGAAGATGTAATTTGTAACCTTGCTTATTGGATTTACATCATTCGAGGAATGAGACTTGTAATTGTATTGTACATTATTGTTATTGGAAACATGTGGAATCTCTTATGCTTGGATGTAATTTTATCATGTATGGAATGTATGTGTATTTAATTTGATAAGTAATTAAATGTTTTGGTTTCAATTCATGTTTCTTGTTTGGGTTTTAAAGTAATCATAGTCTCGTAACCTTAGAGGTTGTTGCAATGGGTAGTGAACTTGCATGTTATTTGCATTTAAACAAAAAAAAAAAATAGTTTGTTTGAGTGGTCAATTGTAACTTCCTCTAGGGTTGTGTGGTGGGGCATTACACATGGTATCAGAGCCCAGGTTTAAACACTGGGTACTCTAGGATAATGTGGAACCCATTAAGCTGTTAGTTGCATAGGTTATACTCTAGGCACAATGAGCCATGGCGTTGACCTAGGTGCTTTGTTCATTAGTTTATGATTTCCTTTTGGGTTGATCTCACTTGTCTACCCAGATTTTTTTGTGAGGTGGTGTAGGTCCAATGGTGCAGGAAGCTAGTGAAAAGGATAGGAGCCTTGGTGTAGTGTGCAATGCATTGATATCCTTCCTACTGGAAGAATGCATTATGGACAATTGTGTAGTGTGTGAATTTGGTGTGTTGTGTGTGGTGGGCGAAAACTAGTATTGTTGTTATTTCTGCCCCTTGCATGTCTTGTTGATGAATGCTTAGGTGGGGGTTAGTTAGGCCCATGAGCCTACCAAGAAGTGTGTTTTGATTGGTCTCCTTCTTGATGCATGAATCTTTCATTATGTAAAGGGTTGTGACCCTTGAGTGTTGCCTGAGTGTGGTTGTAGTGTGTTTTTTGGGTGTGTTCCAAGTGCTTGTTCTTTCCTTGAGTGCCTTAGTATGGCGTTTTAGAGGGTTGAGTTTTCCAACCTTGACGTGAGTTGTGGAGGAATGATGCCTCCTAGGTCTTGCCTTACCCTTCAGGATTAGAGTGATTCCCTTGGTTGAGTCTTTCAAGGTTGAGATCGATTACTCCCCTCACTAATACATTTGACTGCAAAATACGATGAAACTGTCTGACAAAAATGTAAAATTCAATGTTCGTTGGGTGCTTGTAAAATTTGATGTGTAATTTCCATTTTTTTGAAAGTTTATCCCCAACGTTCATCAAAATGTCACCTATTATTTTCATTGAATTTTTGACAAACATGAAAAATTAAAAAAAATCAAATTGTGGCCGACATAAAGAAAAGTGAGTTCATGCCTGATTTATTGTGACAGTGTTTTTCTTTACTTGAGACAGTTTGTGGAGAACTAAGGATGATTTTATTGGGAAAAATCAGAAAAAATTAAAGAAGATATCACCAGGTTGAGGGTAGTCATTGTCTTTTTGTAGAATTCAGTTGTGAAGTCAGATTTGTAGTTCCAGGTTTGAAAATCATATTTTAAAGCAACATCTCATCAAATTTCATTTTTAGAGGTTAAGGGTTTTGAGAATTTCATGTCCATATTTTGTTGTGTGGAATCACTATAAGATCACAATGGAGGAACAGATTCTTGTGACTGTAATTATGTGATCCATAACTATATTGGTCATGTGGCATAGTTGTGCTATAACAAATATAGGATGCATTCATGTGTGACCCAAGTTTAAAGTGGCTATGTTGTGATAGAAATGGAGGCACTCATATTATGTAGTTAATTTAGGTTGTATAATGTAGGTGTCAATCATCATTGAGTGCATTCAAGTTCTCTCAAGTTTAACATGATAGGATGTAATTATAGCATGATTGAAGAGTGATTACCTCTTACTGCAATAAAGAGCCTATAACTCTGGTTGATATGCAGAGTGGTTGTGTTATATTAATTATGTAGTGCATTCAAGCACAACCCATATTTAATGGGCTATTCTAGAGAGTGATCAAAATTTTCTAAACCTTATGAATGTTACTTGACATATATTTGCATAATCTAAAATTCCTTTAGAGGCTTTTGAAGTATCAATGTATCCTATATAGGGTTTAGAATGATCTCTTTTAATTAAAAAAATAAATAAATGATATATTTCCCTATAATTATATAATGTGGAGATCTCCTAAATCTGCCCCAACACACTATCCTCTTTGGCACTATATTCATTACTCCAGCTACTAGGTTTTTGCATGTGACATCTTTAATATCTTCATGACCATGGCTTTTAAATAGATCTCAGTCTTTCCTTTAATCCTTTTCATGGTAACCCTTGAGTTCCATAATCCACCTTCAATCTCTTCTAAGAACATTGTCTTAAGCTAGACTGCATAGTATGCATATAAAGCAAGTCCTTCATACCTGCCATTGTTCCAAACCACCACTCACTGCCTTGCTTAAAATGTTGCCTCCATAAGCACAATAGCATGTTTTAAAATCATGGTTTCCAGTGATTGACCATTAAGGTCACCACTTTCATCAAGATACAATGAGATTTTTGTCTTCAAACTCAAGGCATTATGCAAGATAACATTGTGAATTGTTTGTTGTGTATGATTTGATTTTCTTGCACATTTACTTCTTTGCTAACTTCCTTTAAGACTGGGTATTGCACCCTCAGCTGCAATCTCAAACAGCTCACTCACTATCACTTGAAGATTCCTTTTATGAGCATCCTTCTATAAAATCAAACTATGCCCTATAGACTGCCTACTTACTACAGGGGACTCATTGTTTCATGGTATTGTAGTTCTTAAGATCCTTCAACCTTATTGACACTACTTCATAGTCCACAAGGTATTATTCACTATTCTCCCATCTTTGGTGAGTCCCAAAACACTGCTCAAACATGCAATCCACTACCTCCATTATACAATATTAATGGCTAAGAAGAAACATTGAACCTATGATTACCACTGTTACTTCATTTGGACAATCATTCCACGATTGCATTTGCCTTGTCTAACACTACCAAAAGAATTTGAAAAACCCTTAAGGTCAGCAAAGGGTAAGGAAACTCACTATTAAAATCTCCACTTTACTATGTAAGGCTTGAGCTTTATTATCTTGTCACTGCTTAGCCTATTTTAAGCTGTCACATCTCAAGTGTGTCATTCTTCTTACCGTAGATTGCATTTACAAATGTCAGTATGCTACATAGTGTGCTTGTTATTGGCTACAATCTTTAGATTGCAAGATTTTGTTATTACCTACATTGTCTCAATTTGCTGGTATTGCAACCTCACTAATCCTCTATAGTTATTGTTTATTTTTCTACGGAGGCCTAGGGTTTGTACCCTAATCATGCTCTTACCAATGCTTTTGTTGTTTTTTATTAGGGCTCTCTCAATGTTGAGGGCCCTAGGGATAAGTTCATCATAAGAAGTGACACATTGCATCTTTAACTGAAAGGATAAATCCGTATTGACATTAGCAATGATGATTCTGACTCATTGCTTCTTAGGAATGGGTCACTTGCTCTTACTAGCTCGCTACCTCCATTGTTGTAGGAATTTTATGATCAAGTTCAATATTCTGATTTTAGGAGTCTTAATGGTTGGAAATCATAGTAAAATAAGAATTTAATAAGTTTTGGAATTAGCATTGTAAAGTGTTTTTTAGGGTCATTAACTTTAGACTATCTTCTCTTTTGCAGGGGTGGTTGCATGCCAAATTTTTTTGGTGTAAAATATAAGAATTATTAAACTATGTTACCTGTCTATGAATAAAAATTATTAGAGTGTGAGTTTGATATTTTTTGAAGATCTAAATAGTCAAGCTTGGCAAAGAAAATCATGTCAGATAATATTAGTCCATAACAAAATGAAGAGACACTTGATAGATTGTGGGCTAGATTGAAAAAAAAGGGTGATGGGAAATGTTATTGTCCTTGCAATAATTGCAAAGGCTTAAAGACGAAATGACTTTTAATCACAACTGAGAAACATTATAGGTAGAATGGTCACGTTTAAGGGGGCATGATTATCATCCATTGGTAAGTTGTTCATTATATGTGTTTATATTGATTGAATTTGTAAATGTTTATATTGTTTTAACATTTTATATATATATAATCACTTGATCATGATCATCATTTATTTGTGTCTATCATTATTATAAAGGTGGGGCACCCTAGGGCAGATGATATGGATTATCACAGCTCGGAGAATGTGGTTTTGCAAGTAGATGAACATGGAGTTGTGAATATCGAAGATGAAGTTAATGATCCTATGGAAGAAGATGATCATGTGCCAGAAAACATAGTTGAAGATGATGGTACAAATACATTGATCCATGCCACATTTAGTGGCAGAGCTGATCATGATGATCAAGATGACTTTGATGATGTTCATGATTTACCTATACTTGACAAGGCATACGAGCCCCTTTATGAAGGCTCTGAAATAACTCTTCTCTCTGCTGTATTGTTGCTGTTGAACTTTAAGGTTATGAATGTTTTATCAAACATAGCAATCTCACGGATGTTAAGGTATGTCATAAATGTCATCTTTTTTCATCTATTTTAATTGTCGTTAGTTCATCACTAGTAAATAAAGGATGAAATATGTACCATTAATATTCTTTATATGAACAAATTATTTTTTGTTGTAGATTGATTGGTGAATTTTTGTTACCACCATCAAATTTTTTACCTCTCAGCTTTACCGAGATTTATGTGCCATTATGAAAGATATTGGAATGGAATTATCAAGCAATAGATGCATGTCCCAATGATCATATTATATATCATAACGCAAGAATCTCAACAGAATTCGAATGCCATATCGATGCCATAGATCAAGAGTGTGCTGCCCTGAAGGTTCTTCATTATATTCCCATTATTCCACGTATGTAATGATTATTTAGGTGTGAAATCTTAGCGCAATTTATGGATTACCATGCACAGAATAGAAGTGGAGATGACATTATTTGAATGCCTATAGATGGTTCTGCATTTAGGGACATGGAGGAAAAATGGCCACACTTTAAAGAAGAACCTCGTAATCTCGCTTTCATTAGGATGATGGTGTCAATCCATTTGGAGAGCTGAGATCTATTTACTCAAGCCTATTTCTTGTTATCAACAATAACATTCTCCATGGATGTCAATAAAGAGGGAGCACATAATGTTGTCAATGATTGTTCCGTATTTTTTTACATCAATTTTCTTTTAACGTAGTAGCATCTCATTTGTCTTATTTGTTGCATAATGACTTATATTTTTTTCATTCAATAGTCATGTACATTAATTTATATATATTGCAGTAAAATGATTATAATAATTATGTAATGTTTATGTTCATTCAACTAGATAAGTACCAAGTGAAAGATATGAATGTATATATCGAGCCTCTTATCAATGAGTTAATAAAGTTATGGAATGGCGTCACTATGTATGACGTCTCTAGACCAATAGGACAAAGACAATTTTAATTCCATGCAATGCTTGTATGGACAATTCATGATGCCCCAGGGCTAACACATTTTTGTGGTATGTTATAACGTTTGACTGCACTTTAACAATATTTAACTTGATGAAGTAGATATCATGAATATTTTTTAAATCATCTATTCATAATATATAATTATAAAAATTGACATATTTAATCCAATTATATATCATCTTGCAGGTCTTCAAACAAAGGAAAAATTTGCATGTCCAATTTGTGGTCCAAAGATGAAATCTCGTCGCTCAACAAGTTTAGGAAAGCAGGTGTTTGATGAGTATAGGTACTTCCTCCATAGAAATCATAAGTATCGAACTACTAAAAAACATCTTTTCAATGGGAAAGAGGAGACTACATCAAAACCATGAAGAATGTCACCTCACCTATGGAAGTTGGAATATAATAGAATTAATCGTCAAGGTTAAACATCGGATCAAATTGTTTATCTTAACAGAGCAACAAAGCAATGCTATAAAAGAAGTCATACACAATTTTTTATTTCCCATAGGATTTGCTGCAAACATACACAATATAATAACAAAGAAAGGTGAATTTGGGTTAGGGATGAAAATGCATGATTGGCATACCTTCATTAAGGAAATTATTCTGGTATATTATATACACTTGTATAATGCATGTACTTTTCAGTGTATTGTGTTTACTACTTTTGGAAAAATAATGAAAAGATCATTTTATAATTGTTTTAGTACGTTCTACCTCTATCTCTCCCAGACAACTTTGATAACAATGTGAAGCAAGTTATATATGATCTTGGAAAATACATAAGGTAAGTAGCGAGATTTGTTCAATTCGTTGTATACATCTTATAATTGCTATTTTTTTACTTGTTATGTAATATATTGTATATTTTTGTTAAATATCATTAATATATTTGTTCCTTGAATCACTTGTAGATGGCTATCATCTAAAGAAATCCATAAAGAAATAAATTATTGGAAGAGAAAAATTCCTCGTCTAATGTGTGAAATGCAAAAGTGTCTACCTTCAACATTTTTCAATGCACAAGAACACTACCTCATACACTAAGTTGAGGAGATTGAATTGTGTGGACCTGTACACACAAGGTCAATGTGGATGGTTGAGAGGCACTTGAAATTTTTTAAGGCTTTAGTTAGACAAAGAGCACATCCTAAGGATTCTATGGTGGAGGGATATATGGTATACTAAACCATGGTGTACATTACTAAATATCTTCCTAAGTTTGTAGCAAAGATCCATTTAGATCGCATTTGGGATCCCAACTCTATTAACAAATTCGAAGAGGAGTACCTGTTGGGGAAAGGTAGATTAAGGAAAGTGAGAGGTAATTATAAGATGGTCATGGAGATTAATTGGAATGCATTTTACATATAGTTTTTATGTATATTGTACTTATTTAATTTTTAATCTTCAATATACATCAATCATAAATTAAGGTCGTGTACTATGGTATTTAACTAATTATATGTCGTTTGTGAATTTCAATTTATTTTGGTACAATTGGTCAAGAGTGGGATACACTATATTTGTATGTCGCGAACAATCTTGATTGGATGACGGTATGGATTGAACAATGTCAACAATATGGTCGCACATTAACATGGAAAGGTGTGGCTTCATTGGTTAAAGAAGCTCATCATAATGGAGATTCCAATGTTACACAAAGGGAAATTGATTTAGCATATGGTTTAAGAGATAAACAGGTACGTATAAATATATTAATCACCCATATTATTTAATTATTTTCAAGTATATTGATGTATATATATGTTGAGATTGTTTTCTTTGCATACATTCGGCCAAGAATAAATATGTTTATCAACTGACAATATTGCAATAATTTTTACATGTTTGACATATTGCAGGTGAAACACCACAAGGCTATGTGGTGCAATGGTTGTAAATTTTGAATCAAAATGTTGGATGATATGAAGAAAACTTGTGATTCTGGTATAACTGCAGTCTTTTAGGTGACTAATGTTTCATCTAGAAGCGACATACATCCAGAAGTCTCAGAAAATTGATACTATGGGATTTTGGATGATATACTTGAGTGTGACTTTAAGTTTTTCAGATTAATTTTGTTCATCGTCCTATGGTATAGGCTACAATTAAATGAAAATGATCTTAAGAGAACTGTTATTGAACATGATAATGGATTTACCATGGTTAATACAAGGTTGATTGAGTGAGCTGGAAATGAGCCCTATGTTCTTCCAAGCCAATGTGAGCAGGTATTTTACTTAGAGGTTCCAAGTAAATCAGGTTGGTCATTTGTTGTCAGACATGATCCAAGAGGAAGGCCGATAAAGTATAATGCAGTGGAAGAAGAAGATACCAAAGAACTAGAAGATGATGTAGATGATGATCAGGATCAACGGTTAGTTGATGATGTCCCTAACGAAGATGTTGAAGAGGAGGAACTAGATGATGATGATGTAGGAGTTAATGTTCATGAAGATGACATCTGTGTGGATGATGACATTATCGAAACTGATATTGATGACAATGATGATGATATGACCAATCATTACAATGTCGAATCTGGATCGAATGATATAGACAAAGAGTTGGATGAAGAAGATCAATGACATTGAAATGTATAAGTTCCTTCATTATATTATCTATTTGATATTAATTTATTGATAGAATTATATTTGAATTATGTGGTTACATAATTAATTCATGATGTTTTTAATTTTTATGCCATTACATGATTAATTTAATGATGTAATTTTTAATGTTTGAAAGGTCAAAAATTAAAACATTTCAATAGTGATGTTAACAACCTTGAAATTAGTGTGTTTTATGTTTCATGTGATCATAAAAGATTAAAAAGTCAGTTGTAGAGGTGGTTGTTCAGTGGTTGACATGTATGTTGGTTCTTTTTACAATGTAACCATGTTTGTCTTCTAATATACCTATGGAATTTCCAATTCCAATCAAAGGCAGCTCAAAGGACCTGGACCAACTGACGAAGACTTTAAAAGCCTCATAAACTTCGGGCTTTGCAAGACTTGGGAGGGTGATCCCTTAATGTGTTTACAACCTCTGCACCATTATTATAAACAACATTAACAATAGCAGATGATCTCACTTAATAGCTCAACACGATAAGATAATATCAACTAGAATTGGCTATTCATAGACAATATCAACTATCTGGAGCGTGAGATAACTAAACACAATCCATTGTATAAGATAGTCAATGATTTGCAATTTGTAGCAAGCTCTAGGCAAAGACAAATAAATATAGAACTACTTAAATAATTACAACTTAGATCAGTGCCATATATCCATTGCAGGAGTCAAATTCATAAGCATCTACATGTTTATAATAGATTTAATACGTCACATATAAGATCCCTGACAATATTGCTTTACAATTTTATTAGTGTGTATTCTAACTCAGGACTACTTATCAAATCCTTATACAACACATATCTTCCTATAATCCCATTCAAGCATTTTGATTAATTCCTTGAATTAAAGCTAAAATAGAATCATACACACCATAACAGTGAGATGGATAAAACAACCCTTAGTTATTTCATTCAAAGTTCAGATATGCATGTACAATGGAGAGACATGAGCTTGAATTTTCATTTCAACTCAAATGCTAGTACTGTTATACAACATTAAATCTCTATGAACTCAAAACCTAAATTGAATTTCTCTAAAACCATTAGATTTTATAATTCGCTCTGCAACTTCACCTAGACTCGACAAAAGTTATCTAACTTGCTAACTTGTACTTTTGGCCTTGAAATCCTTCTTATAGAAAATGAAGGAGCAAACAAGCACTGGGCCAGAAAGTACACCTATCACCAGTCAATTGGAGCACTAGGTGATATTTCAAAATTTGTTATAATAGCCACCACCTTGAAAAATATTCTTGTTCAAAAATCGTTACAAAAACAATCATCCTGGAGCATATTCTCGTTCATCATGTCAGTGGAGGAAGGTTGATGCAATAAAAAAAAAATACACAAAACCCACACCAAGAAAGTCATCCATACAAAACTGGAAACGTTGTAACCACAGCATCTGATTTGCCACCTGTCAGTAGCCCACTCTTTTTACTCATCATCATTCAAATACTTAGCTACCCACCTTTGGTATTCTTCGTCAGTTGGCCAATCAAAATCAATCACCTCTTTTACCTTTGTACTATAAGGAAAATACTTTACCGCTACCTGATTAGCATCTCTTTCAAAAGATTCCAAAAATGAGTTGGTACCAATAATCTTATCCATACAATTTACCAACAAATTATAATCTGAGTCATCACAATTTTTTTTAATTTGTTTGATTATTGATGACTCTACTTGCTTGATCTTGCCATTGTTGGAGTGTCCTAATTTTTCCTGCTCATTAGTTATATCAGGTAACAGTGTGTTACCCCAATCATTGAAGTTCTTTACCAACTCCCTAATCTTCCTACTTAGATCATCTGGTAAGGTCTGAAAACTTTGCAATGATTTAACTAATATATAAGTAGGCTTCAATGATTGGGGCCTATTATTTGCATCAAACCTTGAGGCTTTAGTCATAACATCTAGATTATTTTCCCTATTGATCCAATTTTGAATTATTGGAATCACTATCCGCTTATCCCTATCAATATTATTTATTGCTTCAGATAGCAAAGAATATAAAGAATGGATAGAGGACAGTTTATTATCCACCTTTTCATTTAAATGCTCCAAAACAAGAGTAACAATTTTTTTTTCCTTTGAAAGAAAACCCTCCTCTTTTACCCTTATTGATGGTTGTAATTGATCAGTTTCTTGCATGAGCTGCCTCTTTCTTGGATCAACAGAGCACTCTGTTTGTTCATCGACTTGATCTAGAGGAGGGGTAAGAGTAGGATTTTGAATGGGAGACCCTAGTGTAGAAACATTTGGAGAAGCAGGAGGCATTGACCCTGTTGTGGGAGGTGATGTGCTGGTTCATAGAGCATTGGATGTTTTCCCTGTATGTCTATACTTGAACCTTTCTACTTCAGTCTATAGCTCAACATTCTTCTGTTGCATTTTACTATATTCTTCAATTAAAATGTTATACTTCTCCATTAGGCTCTTTCTTTCAGCCTCCCCCCTTTTAGCAGTCTTTTGGGCCAACTTGGCCACATTCATAGTTAAAATAGTAGCTTTGGTTGTTGTAGTCTCTGAAGCCTTCTTTATTATTAATCCTCCTTTGAAATTTGGATTAATATCAGCAATGTCTGGCTTTCTTCCTTGTGGAGCCAATGCCCAAATTGCCAAGGTCTCATATTCTTCACTGAAGGCAGAGTTTTGTAATGCTGCCTTAACTTCTTCTTCAGAATCCTGAAAAGGATTTTTGGACTTCATAATGGCACTGAAAGCCACTGCATCTGCGATGTCCCATTTAGGAAAAATCAAAACACCAGTCTGATTCACTAGTTGTCTTCCTTCTTCAAGAGTGATGTTTTGAACTCTTCTATTAGTTCAGCTTTCACTTCTTCATCATTCTCCTGATTTGACCTATCAGGACTTAGTTCTCTTCTCTCCTTGCATTTATTTTGATATTCCTCAAATTTCATCCTCCATGCCAATTGCAAGAATACATGAGCCTTTACAAATGCATTGTCATCTAAGAACTCCTTGCAAGCCTCCATTCTTACATCCTGCACACTCTTACCCTTCATATCCAAATCAGATAGAACCAATTCAGTTGACCTAGGAGGGGACAACATACCAACTTACATGTCTTGATCAGTAACAATAATTTCATTTGTGAGATCCTTAGGTACGTGATCAGTTCTTTGCCTCTTAGGGCTTGGCTCAGGTGGTGGTGATGGGGGACTGTGATGTGGTGAAGATTTTAATTCAATGATTTTGACAGCTCCAAGTACTTTGAATTTTGGGCCTAGTCATGAAGGCGCCTTCATTATTTTCTTCCCTTTTCTGTCTACTTCTTCCTCATCACTGCTAGTATCCCTTTTCCTCCTATAGATGGTCCACCTTTCTATAGGCTGACATACTGGCCTTATTTTAATTGGAATATCACTTTGTCCTTGCATATCCAGACTTAGCCTTACATTTATCTTTTTGGTTTTTAGGGTGTCCATTATCTCCTTGAAATTCTTCATTAAAAAGTCAATTCTCTTCTGGTATGGAGTAAATTCCATCAATGGATCATACGTCAGATCCATTTCATGCACAATATCCAGTAGCTTACTATAAGCTATCCACTTTTCCTTGTTCAATTCCTGTCTATTTAAATCAAATTCATTCTTGGTCAGGTCCTCAGGGAAATTGAACTCATGTGCAAATTTTCCACCTTTTATTCTTTGTCTGAAAAGAGCAAAGAAACCTTTAGGATCATGTTGTGCCTTGGACCAAATCTCAAATGGTAATCAACAAAGAATTTGTCAAAATGTGTCCAGCCTCCCTTTGAAAATGTAAAGTTAGACACTACTATATAATCAGGGAATAATGTTCCCTTCCCCTTTCCAGTTAGGTTATCTTCATGAATACACCCCATCTGCCACATAACTTCTGCAAACCCTAGTCTTGGTGGCACATTGTATGGCAGTATGTGAGGGGTTTCTTGAAATCCATATATTCTCAGGACAGTGCTGACTGGATATGGGATAATGTCACCCTAGTTATGTAAAACCCTCAATTTTGGTTTCCTCTCCTTTGACTGAAGGAAATCATGCAGTTTCTGAGGGATCCTAGGTACATTTACCATCAATCTAGCCCTCAATCTTGCAACAAAACAATTATCAAATTACACATAATTGGTGCTTTCCTTATTATAGGACAAATCTGTAGCCCATATCTGTACTGGCAATCTTTCTCCATTAACTGATTGTCTTAAGTTCATATTCTCAGCAAAGAAATTAGCATCCCTAAACAAGAACATATGCATCAACATGGAATGCCAAAAGAATTGAGTACCAGTATCACCATTCTGCAGCTTCGATAGTCCTTCATGTATCCTCTCCACCAAAAAAGAAGCGAAGTCATATGTTACAGAGAAGTTAGGGTGTTTTATTTGCACCCCCATGAACATGTATGCAATCGACATTACTGCACCAGGGCTGAAACCCAAAATCTAATAGTGAATAGAAAATAGCCAGGAAAGGCTTTCCAAAACAATTCAATCTAAAGGGTTCCTAGTCACTAGGGCTGATGTGAAATTGTGAATCCCCTACCTTAACTAGATGAGGTGGAAGTAGCTTAACCCTAACAAGAGATTTCAATTTTCTATACTCCTTCATTTCTTCAAAATTAATAGGAACCAAGTCATCACTTGGCTCACTCAAATCAAAAGTCTATTGGATAACATCTCTATTAATTTCCAATAGAACCCCTCCATCATTATCTCTGATTACCTGTGTGATAGGGTCATATCTTTTGGCCACTGCTCTAAGTAAGTCCACATCAAGGAACACATTTGGAACAACCAGCTTTCCCATGTCGTACCTCCATCCATTTGAAAAAGGATGAGGCAAATTCCTCTGTCCATACCATAATCTGAACATTTGTAAGCCTGTGAGTGGAACCCTAGCATCAATAATGTTGAAATTATTACACACCAACCCCTCCTCTAGGATTTTCCCTTGCATCAACACCAAACCTGTCATTTTGTCATTTGTTGATAATGGAAATTGATCTAGGAAATCATCGTACAAGTTTCTTTTCAAATACTCAATGTGGCCAGAGTGCTACTTGGTTGGTGCTATTTTAGACAAACTAGGGCCTCACTACAATGTTACACTTGAAGTGGCTATGACTAAGCAAAGATATGAAATTACAGAGTAAAAATGCCACAATTCCTCACAATTTATGATTAAACAATAGCCCTAACAAAAGATTTTAATGAACTCAGTGACAAGCATAACAGACCCCCCCGCTTTCCCAAATTTAGGTGTAGAATGACTGGGAAATAGAGAAAATTAACTCATGGCTTTTTTCGCACAAACTCCAATTTCTGGCAGCAGCTGCTCATAATTTCACCTTTGCCTCTGAAACTGTTTTCACGAAATACTTGGATGCATTGTGATAAAATAAGATGAGTAAATTCATTTTATGTCGATCAATTTTTTTCAGTGGATGTCTCATCCACCATTAAAGCTCACTTGTGGGCCACATGAACGACTCCAACCATAATTTTATACATATTTAAATTTGAGTTGTTGATCCTTCAGTTTGATCAAATCATCAATGACCATCTTCAAAACAAGCTGATATAATCACCAACACAGCAATAAAGGGGCCCACCATGTCATATGCCGTGAAGGAATGCCATGTGGTAGTTGCTCGTGATATCACAATCCTTTGATTTATCATCGCGAGATGGCGGACACCATCGATCTTTTTACCATAAAGCCTGCTCCTTCAAAAATGGTCGCCGTCCTTTCCTTTAACTGTCGAGCAGCTTTTCCCTTAAAATCATAACATCTCATTGAAATAAAACACGTGCATCTTACAAGCGCATTAGTAATCCACCGCGTAATACATTTAAAACTGGTGAATGATTTTTTCACTCCTTAGGCTTCATTGCATGAGACACGTGGCAGGCACCCACGACATTATGATCCTAAAATTCTTAATCGCGGGATGGCGGGCATCATCAATCTTGAAGATATAGCTCATCAATGGTCACACAGATTTCATCCTTTATGAAGGGCACGTGGCACCTGCCTGTGATATCATGATCCCTATAATCGCTAATCATGAGATAGCGGGCGTCGTTGATCTTGTTCCTTTAACACAGTCGCCAGCCATGTTGTTAACCTTCGAGCAGCTTTTCCAGTGAGATTATAACATATCCGTGGATTTAGAACATGTGCATCTCAAAAACACTTTAGTAATCTGCCCCTTAATACATTTAAAGTCGGCTAGTGTTTCCTTTACTCTTTAGGCTTCATCGGATAAGACACGTGGTGCCTACCCGTGATTTCATAATCAACCCAAGCACCATCGCAGGATGGTAGGGAACGACTCAGATCAAATGGTAGTTGGTCAGCGATAGCTCAAATTTTATCCCCTGGATAGGACACGTGGCACCCACTCGTGATTTCGCTATCCTTGAATTCTTGATCACAAGATGGCAGGCACCATTGATATCTGTAGGAAATAGATCAATGGCAGCACTAAATCAACCCTTGAGCTCCCCCAGATAGGACACATGGTGCCCACCCGTGATTTTATGATCCTTGAATTCTTGATCATGGGATGGCGAGCACCATTGATATCTATAGGAAATAGATCAACAACAACACTAAATCAACCCTTGAGCTCCCTGGATAGGACATGTGGTGCCCACCCATGATTTCGCGATCCTTGAATTCATGATCACGAGATGGCAGGCAACATTGATATCTGCAGGAAATAGATCAATGGCAGCACTAAATCAATCCTTGCAAAATAAAACATTCATTAAAAGGAGAAGTAGGCATTACTAGGCGGATGACAAATAAAACAAGAGCTGCAGGGCAGCGAAGTTCCTGCCAAAAAGTTATTAAATAGTTATGTTTTAAGAAGTTAGAAATGAAATTATTAATGAGGTGGGACTCTTGTGTAAGAAGAACAAATGATTAAGTTAAGGATTGTATTTTTTGTTATAACTTTAGTTCTAATATATTAAATTATATTTTAGATGGTATATATGTTACATATATATTGTATATATATTATAATATTATAATGATGTTAAAATTATATATTAGATATTATATATGTTACATATGTATTATATAGTGTATATATTATAATATGTTGTTAAATTAATAGTATAATATATTATTTATTTGAATTTGTTATTAGATTATTTTATATATTTGAATTTAATAGAATGGAAAATATAAAAATAGACAAGCTAAGTTAAATGATTTATATTGGTAACATAGGAGACAAAAATTAAGAGAAAATATGTTATTCAAAATTATAAAAAATAAAACAATATGCTACTTATAACACTATTTTTTCATGAAGTGACTATTTAAATTTCAAATAAAAACATAAATATTAAAAGATATAACAGAAATTTTAATTTATTTTAAAATATAAAAGTATAATTAAAATGTGGTAGTTTGTTTTTTAGAGTTTAGACTTAGATTTCTATTTTCCCTATTTTTATTATTTTGATCTTGCATGCTTACATTAACCATAATTCATTGATACATAGGAGATATAATATTTTTTTTATTTTGATTAATCAAAAAAGGTAAGTATTAAAGATTGAATAAATTAAAAATCATAATAAAAGATTGATTCAAGAAGAAAATTATTAAAATTAAAATTATTTATATTAATAATTAAAATATAAGATAATAAAAAAATTAAAGGAGTTGAGAATTTTTAAACTTAATTATTATAGTGGATGTCTTAAACAATTATTCTTTTGGAAATATCAAAACTAAGAATGAAACCAACATAAAATTTTAATAAAATATATTTCAATAAAATGATGTGTACACTAAGTTAAAGCATTTATATTGCTAGTCAAATGGTATGTAGGGAAAACGAAAACTAAGAGATAAAAATATTTAACAAATAAAAATATATACTATCTATAGCAACAATTTTTTGGGGGCTAGAAATTTATAAATTATAGGTTGAATGGTAAGGCTAACAATTTTTGTTGTGGTTTGTATTTTTCTTCTGTGCTTTGTTTGTGCTAGGTTGTTGCCCATCTGTCTTTCACTCTCTTTGTTTATGCTTGTGTTTCTCCTTTTAGTTGTTTAGTTGTTTTGTGGGTTGAGGTGTCTATGCTTTTTCTAAACAAAACCATTTAAAATTAAATTATATCAGTAGTCAAATGCTATGCAAAAAATAAATAAATAAATAAATAAAAAGTCTTACTTTGTAAAATTGGAAAACCTAATTATTATAATGATGAGTTTGTTTATATTAAAAGAAAGGTAAAGATCACATGAATTATTCATACTTAAAAAAAAACATCCTACTTATAGCAACACATTTTTTTCACTCATTAAATAGTGACTATTAAAATTTCTAATAAAATAAATAAATATTATAGTATAGCATAATAGATCAAATTCTAATTAATTTACAAATATCAAAATATAATTAAAAGAATAAAAATAATTACCACTATATACCACTAACCTAAAATAATGAAAAAAGAGTCATTCAGTCAAACTGCATCTTATAGAAACTAAAAATATATACCTTTGCTTGGTAAAATTGAAAAACCTAATTATTATATTAGCACATTTTTTATGTATTAAGAATGTAGAAATTATTATTTAAAAAAATATTATTTATTAAAAATTTAACTCTTTTTAATTAAAACAATGAAACCCCCAACCCTAACCCTATGAAAATTTAACACTACTACTATCCCAACCCTAACCCTATTTATAAACCCTAAATGAATTATAAACCTAACCCTAACCCTCATTAAACACTAATTTCAATCATAAGTGTAATCAAACCTTAATGATAACCTTGAATCATAATTCTATTTCAACCCTAAACCTAACTCTAACACTAATTTGTTAAATATAGTATGGTATTTTTAATATATTAATTTAAAAACTCATGATAAAATTTAACCCTAACCGTAATCGTAGTTGTGCCCTAGCCCTAATTTAACCCTAACCTTATTTGAACCCTAACCTTAATAGTAATATTAATTTAATCCTATAGCTAATCTTAATTGAACCCTAATTGTAATTAAATCTTGATCTTTACCCTAACTCCAACCCTAATTTAATGCTAATAGAATCATAATACTAATTAAGTTCCCATTATATAACTTATATAACATTAAAAATAAATTCCATAAATAACCCTATCTTTAATCAATTTTATTATATGTAACCCTAATCAAAACCTAACATTAATTGAACCTTAATTAAAACCTAGCCCTAATCCCAAGTGAATGTTATTCCTAACCCTAAATGAACCCTAAACTTAACCAAAATGTAAGCATTATTGAAGGCTAATCCCAACACTAACCCTAACCCTTATTGAATTGTAATAGTAATTGCAACCCTGTATGAACCCTAACCTTAATTGATCCTAGAACCCTAAATCAACCCTAATCATAACCATAATTGATTTGTAAAACTAATTGAACCCTAACCTTGAAAAAATGTAATCCTAGCCTTATCATTATAATAATTTTTAGAGTTATAGTTAACTTAAAATAATAGATGTCTATTATTATGATAATAATTATAGTTAGGTTTGTAGTTAAGGTTATAGTTAAAACATAATTTAATAACTTAACTGTATAATTATTTATAGTTAATCATTATTAATTTATTGTGAATTAAGTGTAACCTAATAATAAGCTAACCTTGATTAGAAATTAATCAAATTTATTATTATTATAATTATTAACATTAAGGTTAACTTATGATTTTGATTATTATTATTTTAATTATTAATAGTAAGGTTAACTTATTATGATTATGATTTTTATTATTATAATTATTAATAGTAAGGTTAACTTATTATGATATTAAGTTATTAATTATAAATATGGTAATTCAAATTATTTATTATGATATCCTTCTCGAGGTGCCTAATTTTTAATAAAATTTTTATTATAAAAATTGAATAGGCACCTTGAGAAGGATATCTCTCAGCGTATTTTATATATATTATTAAATAAAACATTCATTAAAGGGAAAGGGGAATGACTAGGCAGATGGAAAATTTCCTCGGGCCCCACCTTGTATGGTCGATGTGGCAGTCGCCCGTGATTTCGCAATCAACCAAAGCACCATCATGGGATGGTGGGGAATGACTCAGATCAAAGGATAGTTGATGAACAGTTGCACAAATTTGATCCACAAATGAGACATGTGTTGCTTGCCCATGATATCGCCATCCTACAATTCCCAATCACGGGATGGCGGGCAACTGTTGATCTTGAAGGAATTTTGATTGACGACATTGCGAATTTCATCCTTCTGAAAAATAAAACACTCATTAAAGGGAAAGGGGACATTACTAGGCAGATGGAAAATTTCCTCGGGCCCCACCTTGTACAGTCGATGTGGCAGCCACCCGTGATTTTACAATCAACCAAAGCAACCATCGCTGGATGGCGGGGAATGGCTCAGATCAAAGGACAGTTGATGAACAGTCATGCAAATTTGATCCATAGATGGGACATGTGTCGCCCGCCTGTGATATCGCCATCCTACAATTCCTGATCACGGGATGGCGGGCAACTATTGATCTTGAAGGAATTTTGATTGACGACAGTGCAAATTTCATCCTTCTGAAAAATAAAACATTCATTAAAGGGCAAGGGGACATTACTAGGCAGATGGAAAACAATGACAAGTTTTTTTAAAAGCATTCAGCATAGGGCCAACGAGGACTTAGGAAAATAAAACCCATGGAGGAAATAAAATATTAAGACCAAAGAGACCAGGCCTAGATGGAACGATGGGCATAAGATGTTTTTAAAACCCTTCAAAAAAGGTAGCGGTGGAATAGATCTCGACCAAGGCATTACGTAAACACAAGGGTTTAAGATGAATACAAAGCTAAAACCCCAGCCCTAAGAAATTTTCCAACACCATGAAAGCCCAGTGACATAAGGTAGGGCATGAGTGAAACATTAGGAACAAAATTTGAAGTTTCATCAGTACAAGCATTGGATAATTTT